>CM053784.1:254171416-254771416 GCA_028749045.1 Cupressus sempervirens | reverse complement strand
ACCATATTGTAAACCCTAACCTCAACCATAACCCATATCCCTAACCCTAGTCAGAAGTTAAGTATATCATTAACCCAAATCCTATACCTAGCTCTAACCATTATGAAATACTATCCTCAACCTTAATCCATATTTTATTTGTAAACCATATGCTAATCCTCACCCTTATCAAATCATAGTCCTATGCACTAATTAAAAGCTCATCTGAACTCTTAACCCTAACCCTACCACTAGTCATCCTAATCCCAAATAAAATTTAAATCCCCAGACTAACCTTAGTTCTAGTGATAACCATAAATCCTAATCTTAACTATAATATTAACTATAATCCTATTAATAACCTAAACCCTAACCCTAATGCTAAAAAGATGTATTCCTTTAACCCTAGTATGATGTTAAACCTAAGCATATCATCAATCTAAAACCTAATGCAAACCTTAATTATGATCTAAACCCTAACGTTGATCTTGAAGCTTAATCTTAATCCTAACCCATACCCTAGTTATACAAAAACTTAAACCCTAACTATATTTTTGATAGAGAACCTAAATATAACCCTAACAATGATGAAACCATAACCACATAATAACACCATCCCTAAACTCCAATTGAAAATTTAATCCTAACTTTAATATGATTGAACTGATGTTGGATTGGATATTGTGTTGAGGAGGCTTGACCAAAAGCGCACTCACACCATTGTCAACCTCTCTTTAGGTTTGTTGTAGATTGTGAGGAACACATTCTAGTCTATATGTCTAAGTTCCATGTCTTTTCTACTTTTAAGAATATTGAGCTTGGTAAACATTTAAAACATAAACATAAACAATAACTGTTAGGGTCCATATTGGAATGGACAAATGGGCATTCTATCTTACATTTCATTCAAAGTCAAGAAAATCATAAAGTATTTATTTTTGGTGCATTTGATTATCTCAAATGTATAGATGGATATAGTAAACCTTCAATATATCTTACATGGCATCTTTCACATTTCAGCTTGTAGTGGAAAACCTAAAGTTGTACACCCATTATGTGGAGGATGGAATGTGTTCACACATTCCCCAAGAAGACTCCAATTATTCTAGAGAACATGAAAGCAACTTGACTACCTTGTACAAAGTTATTCCATGAGGCCACAACTTTATGGCCTCCAAATGTGTCTAAACTTGTACAGTAAAGATGACCAATCTAAAATCTACAATGTAAAAAACTTTCAATGTTTTTAATCAAATCTTTATCATTTCAGCTTGTATTGGACAATGTAAAGGTACCAATGCCCACAATGATTCCATGGAGAGTGGAATATATTTGTGCGGTCCCTAACAAGTGTCTCGTATAGAGTTAGTGGAGCTTGGGATAGAATTATGATGGTACATTTAATGTACTTGATTATTAAAAAGTGTGATGGTTAAATAAAATGGTGTTTTAGGGGAAAAAATATTTAATTATTTATATATTTAGTTTTAGTAGACAATTATAATAGAAAGTAAAAGGACAGGTTAGAAAAAAGGACTTTGTTTAAGAGAAAGAGAAAAAATCATTGTTTTTGAATTAGAAAGAAGCCAAAACTGGGGGGCCAATCCTTACAAAAGGCAAACTAGTAAACAACAAGTGGACTACCACCAGACAAAATTACCACCTGCTATTCCTAATCCAAGTAAAAACAACACTCAAAGGATCATTAAAAAAAGTATTACCAGGAAACTTATTACTATTGCCTAAAAAAGTATGACTTAAACTATAAAAATTTCTAAAAAAAGGAAAAACCACCTTAAACCACACTAAGTTCAGTAACCAACAAATCATAAAACACAAGAAACCAAAGGGAGTCAACCCTAATTGAGCTCCATCTCATCCTTCCCCTAAAGGAGGATGTTGGCCTAATCCTCAAGAAGGAAATCAAACAACATTCTAGAGTCTTAATTAGTGGTGGAGGGGCACATTGACACATAGGGCCCTCACCACTTGTGATTTTGTTTTGTGCTCTAAGAGAGCTTTGTAATTAGAATAAATGTATGAGGACCTAGGTGTGTGCTTTGGCAACACTAGTTAGGGGATGGGAAGACCTATTGGAGTCCTAGGAAGGTCTTTAAAATGAATAAGGTAGTCCTTTCCAATGAAATAAGATTGGTCTCTACCTTGGGAAAGCATCTCTAGCATTGAAAAGCTAAGAGATGGCCAATTTGGCAAGAAAAGATTTCAAACATATGTAAACATAAAAGTTGCAAAAAGTTACTAGGCACAAAAAGTTGCAACTTTGAAAAAATTGTTGAACACATTGCAAAACCCCTTCCAAACATGGTGGAAACTAAAGGAAACCCTAGTTGTGAGGGGAAAAGACCAAAGAGGTAATAGATAAGCTTGTAAAACCATAATGTTGCTAGAAGGTGTGAGTTAGTGTACAAACTGTATACTATTATGTGTTTTTTCTAATGAAGAAAGACAAAATAGAGAGCATTGAAAGTGTATTTGTGATAAATAATTTGTTTTGTGTTTTTTTTTTGTTTTGTAAATATTTTTGTTCTTGCTAGTTCACTGTCCTAAACTAGGCAATTGGCATTAGAGAAGATGTAACTCACTATCCCACTGTAGAAATAGTATGACATCTTAGGGATAGTTAGTGTACTCTATGTACTCCTTTCTTGCATAAGGAAGGGCCCTCAAAGACCATGGAGGCATTTTTAAGCTCTTTCCCTAGGCGAGCCAGAGCATGCCTGGCTAGGGAAAATTGACATTATAGAGGTTGTGAATAGCAAGGTTGTGAGGATCATCATCAAAACTTGTATGAAGTAGGAAGGGGAGTTATTGAAGACTCTTTGGGAAGAAGGAGAGGTTAATAGAAATCTTCAAAGGCACTAAACCAATCCAAATAGTAGACTAGACTAGTAAAAGCCAAGAAACCCTTAAAACTGATAGTTTTTACAGAGGTAATGTACGACATTTTTGATGCCCAAAACCTAGAAAATTTGAGAGTGCTAGTGGAATGAATGGGAGTCTTTGAAGGGAGTTCAAATTTCTTAGTGCAAGGAATATGAGGAAATCCCTAATTTCTCAGAGCAAGAGAGCTAATTGGGGTTCTTTTCTAGTAGCCCTATTTTGGTGGAAAAAGGTGAAATTAGTAAGAAAGGTAAGTACATTGAGTTTCCTTGGGTCAATATAAGAAGTGTTGTTAGAGGTATTACATCACCTCCATGACCCTACAAGTTGAGTATAAGGATTAGCCATGAAAGACCTAGAATGGTTTTAGAACCTTGAGTGTTCTCCATCTAATATGAGGACCTAGCAAGTGGCAAGAAGAGGGTTTGTTCAAGATAGAAGAGTGAGGCTTAGGATTGGGGGATCTCTGCATAAGAGGATCATATAGATAAATTTGGTGAACTTGGAAGTCACCTTAGATCTTAGTGGTAGACTAGGAGCATGAACTAGTGATTAGTTTATCTCCTCTACCTATCAAGTGGTATCAAAGCCTTATAAAGGTGTGGGAAAAATAAGTGAAAAGAAAGGTGAATGCTATCACCTATTGAATGCATTGGTTTTAGCTAGATGGTAACCAATGCTAAATTAGCCAAGAAGGTAGAACAACTAGAGCAAGACAAAAGTCTTTAAGAGAAAGATTAGCACAACTTGAATAGTTGTTAAGTGAAGTCCAAGGAATAGTAGACAAAATCAAGGACAAGATGGAACAAAAAGAAGAGTAGGAAGCTAAAGAGAAGGACATTGAGTTGGAGGAGGATGCCCCAACACCAAACCCTATTATACTAGAGGAGCCTTTTCTGAAGGCATTAAAACCAATCAATAATAAAGCCTTGGAAGGCATCCCTTTGTTCAATGGCAAGATGGATCCAGACCTCATAACAGAATGGGTTCAAGAAATGGAGAACCATTTTGAGTGTGATGGTGTCTATGATTCTCAAAATGTGAAGGTGGAAAAGTCAAGGTTAAGAGGTACTACTCTAACCTAGTGGAATTTTCTTCAAAAAGAAAGGGAAAAAGAAGGGAAAAACCCCATTGTCACTTGGAAAGGAATGGTGGCTAAAATTAGGCAGGCTTATATCCCAGAAGACTATGAAATATAGCTATATAGGAGAAGGAAAAATCTTACATAGAAGGAGATGGATATGCACTCCTACACTAAAGAATTCCAAAAACTATGGTTAAGGTCCAAGGTGGTGGAAGATGAAAGCATTAGATTGGCAAGATATTTGAATGGGTTCAAGTGGTCCATCCAAGAAGACATGAGTCTTGTCACCCCTAGTCCATCAATGCTACCAAATTTCTCTAAAGGTGGAAGAGAAGGGAAAGAGGAAGCAAGATCATACCTTAAAGAATATAGGAAAAGATAGAGATAGAAGAGGACTTAGGGGAAGCTATGGAGGCAGAAGCAATGATAGTAGGTCTAAAGGTGAGTCCAAACTAACTAAAAAAAGTGGAGAGACCAGTCAAAGAGGTGGTACAAGAAGAGGTAGAGGATTTGGAGATAGAAGTATATCACCAAGAGGAAGGGGGCCATCTTATTTTGTGACAATGAAGTGTTACCATTGTCAACAATCGGGGCACCCTACCTATAGGTGTCCTGAAAAGGGATCAGCACTACAAGGTGAAAATAAAGTGGTATACATACATGAAGATGCTTCATGTGAGAAGTCACCTGATATCCAATTGGACTTAGAGAGTGGTGACAGTTTAATGATAAAGAAGATTCATATTAAAGAACCAATTAAAGGAGAGCCTAAGCAAAGAAGGTCTCAAGATTCCCAAAATACCTCATATCAATCCTTACAAAGTCACTTGGTTAAACAAGGAGCAACATGTTTTGGTGAATGAGAAAGCATGGATTGAGTTCACCATAGGAGGATATAAAGACAAGATTTTATGTGACATTTTACCCATGGATGCCTATCACCTATTATTAGGTTAGCCATGGTAGTTTGACAAAAATTCCATACACAATGGTGAGCTCAACTCATACACTTTTAAAAAGGATGGAGTGAGTTATAAAATTCAGTCACCACTTGAATCAGATAGCCAAGGAAGTAGACCTAATGTACTAATGTTGAAGGGGAAATATTTCATGAAAACTCTTGACAAAGAAGAAAGATTGGGTTGTGCTATTGTGGTGAAACCCAAGGAGGAAAGAGAGGACAATGAGGATATACCTCATGAAGTGCAATAGATTCTGGAAGAATTCAAGAGCATTATATCAGATGGAGCACCTATAGTCCTACCACTTTAAAGAGAAATCAGCCACCACATAATTTGGTCCTAGGAACATCTTTACCAGACAAGGAACCTTACAAGCTAACTCCTGAACAAAATAGGGAAGTTGCAAAAAAAGTACAAGAATTGATGATCAAGTTTTAATAAGGAAGAGCATTAGCCCATGTGTTGTGCCTACTATTTTGGCACCTAAAAAAGGAGGAACATGGAGATTGTGAATAGACTCCAGAGCCATTACCAAGATCACAATCTGGTATAGGTTTCCTATACCAAGGATTGAGGACCTAATGGATTGCCTAGGAGGGGCTAAGTATTACACCAAGATAGACCTTAAAAGTGGCTATCATTAGATAAGAATAAAAGAGGGAGATGAGTAGAAAACAACTTTTAAAACCACTCAAGGACTCTATGAATGGCTAGTCATGCCATTTGGCCTCTCCAATGCTCTAAGTACATTCATGAGGCTCATCAATGAGGTATTGAAAGACTTCACATGTAAGTTTTTGGTAGTCTATTTAAATGACATATTAATATTCAGCATGAGCAAAGAGGAACATTTAGAGCATATTAAAATTGTATTATCTAAGTTAAAAGAGGAACACCTAACCATCAAT
Source organism: Cupressus sempervirens (assembly GCA_028749045.1). NCBI lineage: Eukaryota > Viridiplantae > Streptophyta > Pinopsida > Cupressales > Cupressaceae > Cupressus > Cupressus sempervirens. The sequence continues at coordinate 254,765,582 of CM053784.1, read as the reverse complement.
CTAGACAAGTATGATTTCATGAAGTAGGAACTGGTCTATTTAGGCTTTGTTCTATCTTAGGGAGATCTTAAAATGGATGAGGATAAAGTTGCAATAGTACTGAGTTGGCCAACTCCTAAGAATGCCAATGAAGTGAGGAGCTTCTATGGCCTAGTTGAATACTATAGAAAGTTCATCAGGAACTTCAGTGGGATATGTGCTCCCATGATGGATACTATCAAGGGTGGAATCAAGACCAAATTAGTGTGGACACTAGCAGTAGAAAAGGGATTTGAGATATGAAGAAAGAGGTAGCTACTGAGGATAGTTACCTACTTTTAATGAACCTTTTGTTGTAGAATGTGATGCTACAAATATAATAGTGGGAGGAGTCTTAAGTCAAAGAAATAGACCAGTGGATTTCTTTAGTGAAAATCTAAATGCAGTAAAGAAAAAATACTTTTCCTATGATTTAGAACTTTATGCACTAATTCAATCCTTTAGAAAATGGAGGCATTATATTTTTCCCAAGGAGTTTCTAGTGTTCAGTAACAATCAAGCTTTTAGTTTTCTCAAATCCCAAGACAAATTGAACCATAGACATGTCAAGTGGGTGGAGTATTTTCAGTCTTATACTCTCACCATAAAGCACAAGAAGGGGCAGCTCAATAAAGTAGCAAATGCCCTAAGTAGAAGGCTACCCACTATTCATGAAATCCAAGTAAAGAGCATAGCATTGAATAACTTCAAGGAACTCTACCAAACTGATGGAAACTTTGCAGCAACATACAAGGTGTGTCAAGAGCATCTAAACCACTTTCATGGTGAGTTTTCTGAACATACATTGCAAAATAGAATACTCTTCAAAGGAGAGAAATTGTGTGCACCAAAAGGATCCATGAGGGAGAACCTCATTCAAGAAAAACATAATGGGAGTTTGAGTGGCCATTTTGGCTTAAATAAGACCTCTGAATTGGTTCAAAGATACTAATATTTGCCTAAAATGCAAAGAGATGTCAAAACTTATGTCAAGAAATGCATCATATGTCAAAGAGCAAAGGGAACTTCTAAAAATGCAGGACTTTATTAGCCTCTTCCAATACCAAATAAACAATGGGAATGTGTAAGTGTGGATTTTGTGATTGGTTTACCTAGAACAAAGAGTGGTTTTGATAGAATCTATGTGGTAGTGGATAGATTTAGAAAAATGAGTCATTTCATTCCATGTAAGGTCACCCATGATGCAAGTGATATTGTTTATTTGTTTTTCAAGGAAGTTGTGAGGATTTATGGCTTGCCAAACAAAATTGTATCTGATAGGGATAGAAAATGTATGGGACATTTTTGGAGATCCTTATGGCAATGACTAGGTACCAATCTAGCATTTAGTTTAGCCTACCATCCTCAAATTGATGATCAGAAAAAGGTAGTCAACATGACACTTCAAAATTTTTTGAGATGCTTAACCAAACAATATGGTTTGACATGGGATTTAGTCCTTCGCCAAGAAAAAATTTCCTATAATGACCTTATTAATAGAACTACAAGCAAGATTCCCTTTGAAGTTGTCTATGGGATACATCCTACAGGTGTATGTGAATTGAGAAGTCTGGATGATCAAATACCTAATAGTGGTTATGCTGAAGATTTCAGCCAATATATGAAGGAAGTGCATGGTCAAGTCAAATAGTCCCTCATTGACAACAAAAAGAAAATTAAGCACAAAGCTGATCTCAAGAAAAGAGAGGTATAGTTTGTTGTAGGGGACTTGGTCATGGTTCACCTAAATAAAGAAAGGATGGTAAAAGGAACTTCAACAAATATTCAAATGAGAAGACTTGGACCATGTCCTATACTGGCCAAGTATGGGTAGAATGATTACAAAGTTGGGCTACCAGATGATCTAGCTAACTCCCCCATCTTCAATGCAGAAGATTTAGTTAAGTATAAAGGACCTCTTAAAGGATGTGGTGGAATCTCAAAAGGATGCCTACGCAACAGCTCTGCCCCCTAAGCCCAAGCTCCAAGTAGAGAGGATATTGGACTCTCAAGTTCATACAAATACTAGGCATGGAACATAAAAAGAACACATTGTCAAGTGGCAAGGTAAGCCAAACTCAGAGGCTACATGGATCCCTAAGAATCAATTCAAACTTTAAGGCATAGATCTCCACCTTCTATCTCTAGAGGGGACTTAGCTTCTTTGGAGGGGAGTATTGTGCAGGGGAAGCTTGAGACATAGAGCTCTCACCACTTGAAATTTTTTTGTGCTATGCTCTAAGAGAGCTTTGTTATTAGAATAAAGTTTTGAGGACCTAGTTGTGTGCTTTGGCAACACTGGTTAGGGGATGGGAAGACCTATTAGAGTCCTAGGAAGGTCCTTAGAATGAGTAAGGTAGTCCTTGTCAATGAAATAGGATAGGTCTCTATCCTAGGAAAGGGTCTCTAGCATTAAAAAGCTAAGACATAGCCAATTTGGCAAGAAAAGATGTCAAACATATGTAAACATAAGGGCTACAAAAAGTTGCTAGGCACAAAAAGTTGCAACTTTGTAAAAATTGTTGTACACCTTGCAAAACCCATTCCATACATGGTGGATACTGAAGACAACCCTATGTGTAAGGGGAAAAGACCTAAGAGGTAGTATATAAGCTTCTAAAACCCTAATTTTGCCAAAAGGTGCAAGTCAATGTACAAATTGTAGACTATTATGTGTTTTTTTTAATGAAGAAAGACAAAATAGAGTGTATTGAAAGTGTTTTTATGTTGATTAAGTTGCAATAACCATTTGGCATTGTAATTATTCTTGTTTAGAATAGTTTTTTTTTAGTAGATTAGGTGCGTATTTGTGTTTTCTTTCTGTTTTGTAAATCTCTTTATTCCTACCAATTCATTGTCCTAAATTAGGTAGTTGGCATTGGAGAACATATAACTCACTATCCCACCATAGAAATAGTACCCCCTCTTGGGGATAGTAAGTGTACTCTATGTAATCCTTTCTTGTAGAAGGAAGGGCCCTCAAAAACCATGGAGGAATTTTTAAGCTCTTTCCCTAGGCAAGCTAGAGCATGACTCACTAGGGAAAAATGACATTATAGAGGTTGTGAATAGCAAGGTTGTGGTGATCATCAGAAAAAATTGTATAGAGTAGGAAGGGGAGTGAGTGAAGACTCTTTGGGAAGAAGGAGAGGTTATTAGTGATCTTGAAAGGCACTAAACTAGTCCAAACAACAAATTGGACTAGTAAAAGCCAAAAAACCCTTAAAACCCTCAATTTTTACAGAGGTACTATACACCATTTTTGAGGCCCAAAACCTAGAAAATATAAGAGTGCTAGTGGAATGAATGGGAGTCTTTGAAAGGATTTTAAGTTTCTTAATGGAAGGAATGTGAGGAAATCCCTAATTTCGTGGAGCAAGAGGGCTAATTGGGGCTCTTTTCTGGTAGACCTATTTTGGTGGAAAAGGGTGAAATCAATAAGAAAAGTAAGTGCATTTAGTTTCCTTGGGAAATAAAGGAAGTGTGTTGAGAGGTCTTACATCAGCTCCATGACCCTGCAAGTTGAGTGTAAGGATTAGCCAAGAAAGACCTAGAACAGTTTTAAAACCTTGAGTGTTCTCCATCTAGTATGAGGACCTAGCAAGTGACAAGAAGAGGATTTGTTCAAGATAGAAGAGTGGGGCTTAGGATTGGGGGATCTCTGCATAATAGGGATCTTATAAATCCATTTGGTGAACTTGGAAATCACCTTAGGACTTAGTGGTAGACTAGGAGCATGAACTAGTGATTAGTTCATCCCATCTCCCTATCAATTAGTCAGCTCCCCCTCCTGATTATCCTTTAGTAGATGTAGAGTAGTGGCCATTGCATGTGTCACCTTAATGGTGAAATTCACCAAAAGTCTAACTCTTTCCTCTAGGGTGTGTACACTCTCCCTCAACTCTTTGTCAACTAGCTTGATCTCTTCAAGGACCTCCTACTTAGCCCCCAGGTTACCTTCCACAATGTCCTTGTCAATTTCCTACAAAACTAGGGGTTTGGAGAAAATCTTATCTTTAGGTTGAACCCTAGTAGGTGAAGATAAAATCATAGAGGATGGGTCTCTTTCCACTATGTCAGGGAATTGGTCATGCTTGAGGTCCACACACCCCATAGTAATCGAGGTTGAACCATGGGTCATCTCCTTACTTCCTTTAGTTACACCATCTGAACCAGACCATGAGGAGTCCAAAACTTCCACCTCATTATCCTCATTATTCCCCACACCATAATTTGAAGTCTTTTGTTTTATTCATTGTTTGGGGTGGGCCATTTCCTCTTAATCTGAATTGTCCTCCTGCAAGGTTGGGGACCTCAACTTCTTTTTAGCATTAGTTTTTGCAATTCTTCTAGATCTATGCTTACTACCTCACACCTCATCCTCTGAGTCTTCCACCTCCTTCTACTTCCCTTTCTCCATTCTTATCTTTTTACTAGGGGGGAAATCTTCCTCTCCTCAGGGGACCCATTAGGTGAAGGTCAAGGGGTAGGAGCACTAAGGCCAGTAAAGATAGAAAATCAACCCTTGATGGAGGATAGTAAAATTAACCTCCTTTTTTATCTTCTCCTTAACATCAGAAATTGTATCCTCTAACTCATGTAATAGGAATAATGAAGTAGAAATATAATCACGATGGAGGAAGTGGTTTACATGAGTAAAATGATAATAGTAATAAATATCATACCTCCCTTAAAGAGTTAAATACTTCATTAAACCAAGCAAACATCATTCCAAGTCTCTTGAAGTTTCTCCCGCAAAAACCCTCCATGACGAAAAATTGGTTCTTTACCCTAAGGAAACAAGCCATTTAAGCTTTTCTCATCAGTAACCCTAGTCACTTCTGCCACTTTCTCCCTTTCATCACCAAGGAGATGATTTCCTCATAAATTTGGAACTTAAGACCATTAATACTAACCTTCCTATCCTCCCAAGAGTTAACAAATTGCTGAGAACAACTCTCATCAAAGTCATTCAATGCCTCCATTAATGGGACCAATCCACCCTCTTTAAGCATGTACCAAACTAGGGGTTTACAGTCACTTTTCTCAATCATTGTAGGCTTAATATGTAGAAGATCTCCCCCCATCTCTGGAACCTTCACTAGAATTCTCTCCTCTTTCAACACTTTAAATGAGAGGCAAATATTAATTCAGTCATCTTTATGCAAAAAAATGGGTTGCACTAAGTACTCATAAAGGCATTTTCTCTCATGAATTCTCATGTCACATTTAGGCTTAGTTATCACATGCCAACTGTCATTACCCCAAATCCATTCTTTTCCATCATTCCTAATAATCATAAAACTTTTAAAATTTGAATTTTTACTTAGCACCAAGTATGAAGCAATGCACAAGAAAATCATAAAAAATACACCCATATTGTCCTTCAATATACTTCCCTTTCGAACCAAGCAAATTTTTTATTGAATGTACTCATTTCATCATCCATCTCCGTCTATCCATATTGATCTGGCCCACATCAATCCACTCATGACCAAGTTGTCACTACAAAAGAAAAAATATCTCCAACTATACTTGATCATGGGATAAATCCTTATTTGCTAAAAGTCTTACCAAATTTGGAAACACTCTAAAATCCCTCCAGCTACATAGGCCATGCCAACTAAGACCTAATCCTCTCATCTCGTTTGCCACCCTGTTACCCTCCCAAAAAATATTCTTAAGCTCCAATCCTTTTAGAATGAGTAATAAATGCCTTATATGTTCTATCACCCTTGTGATTGTCCATCCCTCTTTCATGATGCCTTACACAACTTCAATAATAATTTTTGAATCACCTTCTATCTCCACATTCTCTCATCCTACATTGATAACCAATTTCAAGCCCCAAAAGAGTGTCATTAATTTTGCAAGATTATTTGAGACTTTCCCTAGATTACCAGCATAGGCCAAAAGCACTCTTCTCACACTATCTCTAATCATACCCCCTCTAGCTAAACCCTCCTTTCTCACAACACCATCAAAATTAAGTCTAACCTAGTTCTCCTTAGGGGGTCTCCATCTCATCCAAGTTACTTGGAATTGCCAACCTCCATGAATCCTTCTTCAAGGTTCTAGTTCCTAGAACTCCTTTGTTCAGTCATATTGGGGGGGAACCATCGGTTTTCTCCACTTGCAATTACTCATATTCTCTATAATCAACTTGAATATAATATCTATAACAATCTCCTCACTCATCTCTTCATTTTTTAAAGCTCTATTGTTTCTCTCCTTCAAAATTCCCTAGAAAACATGGGGGGGATCACTTTCCACATTTGTATAATTAATGAATAAAGGAACGGGCATTGCTAATTCTTAGCAAATTGTCAATCCCCTTATTGAACACCCAAACCATTTCCAATTTCAATAACAACCTACCCCATATATTAATAGCATAGTTACAATCTAAGAATAGATTGGGGATATTCTCTTCCTCACATTTACAAAGGTAGCATCTATTAGGTAATTGTAATCCCCTTTTCCTTAAATTATCAATGGTAAGGATTTTCCTATGCATGAAAATCCACCAGAACATATTAACCTTCGAGATCAGATGGCTAAACCAGATTCTCCTCCATCCATTAGCCTCCATATCTTTTTGAAAAATAATCTTGTGGACAAAACCAATGGAAAAACCCCTAGATGAGGTCTCCTTCCAAAAAAGGTGTTATTTTGAGTCACCCTTGGGATTATGTAACCTTTGAGGAGCTCTTCCAGTCCCTCCACCAAATTTCCAACTTCAAAATGACCCTGATGTAATTGTAACTTTTTCCACCTCCTTCCTAGTCTAAAAATATTCCTCACCATACTTCTTGCTTGTAGTTGGAGGTAGTCCCTAAGCCCACCATACTTTTTTCAAACAAGGGGTTTTCCAACAAGCCAAGTATCTTCCCAAAAATTAATGTGATTACAATCTCCCACCAAACACCTCACTCCTTCCCTAAGTAAACCTTTATTTTTTAATATGTTACACCAAATTCTAGATCACGTAGGAAGGTCATTTCTCCAAATCTAGTGAATAAAATTCAAATTTCCTAGATGCTTAGCTTTTAAGATCTTACAACAATTAGCCTCCTCCTCCAAACATTTCCAACCAACCTTAGTAAGAAGAGCATTGTTCAGATCTAAATTTTTCCCTATACCTAACCCTCCTCTAAATTTTGGGTTACACATAGTATCCCAACTCACCAAACTTAGTCTATTATTCTATTCCCTTCCTTTGAATTTTCTTTAGCTTCTCTACCATAACTTGAGTAATTTTGAATAAGGAGAGAAAGTAGAATAGGATTCCTTGAAGGGATGATGTCAAAAGTTGAAGCTTACTTGCACTACTCAAGTTTTTACCTTTCCGCCCAATCAACTTCTTTTCCATTTTTTCCAGAATGGTATTCCAAAATTGATTGCTTACCTCTTTAACAGTCAAAGGAAGCCCCAGGTATGTATCAAGGAGGGAGGCAATATTGCAACCTAGGATATTTATCATCCTCCTCTAGATATCCATCTTAGTGTTGAAGAATAAAACCTTACTTTTATCCAAATCAATTTTATGTCCCACATTAACTACATATATCTGAAAGACATGCTTCTAATCTTTCTCTTTTTCCACTAAAGAGTCTCCACTTAGGAATGTATCATCCACAAACTATTGTATTACCTCTATCAAAAGAGAGGTAGTAGGTTTACTGCCTTTGATTTAATTAATTTAATAACCCCTTGGCTAAAACCAATTTTTCCATGACCTCATATAGGAAAGACCAATTAATCCTATCATAAGCTTTCAAAATATATAACTTTAAAGCATACTTGGATTACCACTCTTCTCCATAGAGTGTAGCACCTTATGAGTAGTTATAGTAGCATCAAGTATTTGAGGTCTCAAGACAAATCCATTTTGAGTTTTCCCAATAAATTTATGCACTAGTGGCTTTAGTTGATTCACAATTATCTTAGAGAAGATATTATAAGTGGTATTACATAGGCTAATAGGTCTGAAATCAGAAAGCGCTCCAGGCCTTTGATTTTTAGGACCAAAACTATGAATTTTTTATTAAGTCACTCGAGTAACTTCCTAGTCCTGAATAAATCACACACAACTCTAATCAAATAAACTTTCATAATCTCCCAAAAGCATTGAAAGAAAGATAGGGGTAGCATTCATAGAGAAAATAGTTCTATGAACTTCCTCCTTAGTGACAAGTTGTGAAATTTTTTCATCCTCCTCCATCGAGATCACATTGGGCATGCAATCAATCAGCCATTGCCTCCTCCCTATTGAAGGCCATGTACTCCTCCTTATAAGAATTTTTGAAATAGCTAGTAGTGTAACTCCCTATCTCTTCCATTTTAGTTTGCTTTATATTATTATCATCCATCACAGGGTAAAAGCACAAACCTATGTCACCTTTTATAAAGAAACGTGATATCAGAATGTGACAGTTCAACATTAGTGACAAAAAAAATGGTATTTATGTTTAAAATATGAAGATGATGTAAACTGATGAAATGTGTAGAATTGGATGAATTTTATGCCTATAATTTTTATAATTTTTTTGAGTAGGAATTTATTCATTTTATTTTATTTTGAAGTCCCTTTTTTAACTATAAAAAATATAGGGTGTAGTTCCCGTCAAACAAGTATATGCAAATCATCTTTTTTTGTTCTGATTTCAAAATATCTTATAGATGACATGTATAGCTAGTGCACAAAAAAAGAAATAATTATTTTTGATGTATATTTTCTTTGTTATAAGTACTCGTGTTCGACCTTATCAGAATCCAACAGTTTTTTCGTCCTGTCAAAAATTTCTTATCAAATCTATACCTTCTTGAAAAAAAATTACATATTCATGAAGAGGATTCTCTCCTCTAGAGATAAATATAATTTTTTTATTTTTTTGATATGATTTACTATTTTTTTCCCTTTTTTGAGGGAGCATCTTCTGAAATGTTGGAATATCAACTTATAATACTTTGAGATTATAACATATTATAACTAATCAAAAAACTCAAAAATATATATAATGATGATATTGAATTTGAGATCTATAAAAAGGGTATTTTTAGTTTTTGAAAAAAAAATAGTTTTAATAGAGAAATGAGATTTGACCAAAATAGGTTTTGGTATCACAAATGGTGGCACAGATCTGTGCTTTTACCTCACAACATTAATAGTGTTTCTTTGTTTATGGATAGAGGCCGATCTATGAAAAAATGTTGTATTTCTATCTCTCAATTTCAACCATAAAACTCTTGATCTTTGCTTCTAGTAAATTTCCTCTCTAGTTATTGTGACCTTCCACACCCTCCTACAATTTTCCACTTCTAGAATCATATCCTATGAAGCCAAGCCCTCCCCCATTGCCTTTGGGGAGCTCCTCCAGCTTCTCTTCCACCTCCTTCTTTGTCTTAAAGATATCTCCAAAGAAACTCTTTTGCCAAGGTCAAACATTCCTTCTTACATGATCAAGTTTGGCCAAGAGCCTAAATATTGCAGTTCCTTCCACTTTTATACCCTACCACTCTTCCACCCAAGAACCAATGTTTGGATGATATTGCCACATTATTCATATCTTAAAGGTCTTGGCCCCCCCCTACACCACCTATTTCCAATTAAAAATTATAGGGCCATGATCCAAGACCATCCTGGGTAATCCTGTGAAATTAGAAAAGGTCGATCCATCCCAACTAGCCAGGACCACGAGTCTGTCCAGTTTAACTTGAATAAAGTCGAGTAAACTTGACACCACACATCTCCATATACACCAAGTCATTTTTATTTATGAACTCAACCAAATCCTTCATACTATCAATAAAATCCACTGCTCCTCTAGCCTTCTCAGAGGGATACAATGTAGAATCAAAATCCCCCATGTAGAAAGTGTTCCTAGAATGGGACAAGAAATTAGAAAATTCCTCCCAGAGATGGCCTCTTTCTTGCCTTGAATTTGGGGCATACACATTAATTTCATTCCAAGTCTTTTCATCTTTCTTATGCTCTATAATAAGGTAATTTTTAGAACAATGAATGAAATTCCTTTTACAAAAACTTAGATTCCAAAAGATAGCCACACCTCCTGACCCTTCCTTTGCTTCACTATAGCAAAAATTGGCCCCTGGTCAAATATAACTCATAGTAATTTCTAGGTTTGCCATGGTCATTTTAACTTCCTAAATAAGAGGGATATCAATCTGTGTATTAGACAATTATTGCTTAAGAGAAAACTAATTCTCAAGACTATTCAACCCCTCATATTCTAAGAGAGAATAATCATTTTTCCACCCTTGGTCATAGCCTCCATGGTAGGTTGTCTACCACTAGCCACCTCCCTGGCCTTCTATTTCATTTTTCTATTTTGCTTCCCTGATTTCCCCACATCTAACTTCAACTCCTTTCCCCCTTAAGGTTTCTTCAAAACTTTGCTCTTCCTTCTTTGATTTTTCCATTTTTCCTCCTCTTCCCCAAGTGTGGAAGTAGAGGTAGTGAATTTTTCTATATATATAGTCACTAAGGGGACATCTTCACTCCAATTAAGCACTCAAGCCATATCTTTCACTTCCAAGTCCTTCCCCTTATCTTCTACGATCTCTTTACATTTATCCTCCAACCCCCCACATACCTCCTCAATTACTATATTCCTCATGGGTGTTCTTATTAGATCCTCAATACCTTGCAGAAAGGGGAAAGGCTCTATGCATTCAATATCAACAATCTCCCCCTCCTCCAACAATTTTGAAGATCCACCTGGTTCTAAAACCTTCTTAGGGACCTCACTCATTCCTATCACTGTAATATTTTCCTCATCAGAGGGCACCACAACCACTTCCTTAGGCCCCTCCTACGAAGTCTCTCCCTCTACCTTCTCCTTTTCTTTCAGTATTTCCTTTGTTTCCTTCTCACTCACTTTCTCATCCTCCTTCCCATAAGGCATGTTATTCTTTTTACATTCAACAAACAAGTGTCAAAATGTTGAACAACTCTAATAGGAAAGTCTTGCATTCTCATAGACAATGGGCTGCACCTTCTTCCCCCATTTAGAGCTCAACACAATGGTCTGAAGTAGTGCAACACCAAACTCTACATTCACACTAAAACTTGCAAAAACTAGTCTAGATTTTTGAAGGGTAACCATGTCTATCACCAAAAAGTGTCCAAAGGAGTTCTCAACTGACCTAAGGATCGTTTCATCCCAAAAATCCAAAGGGAGACCCAAAAGCTTGACATAGATAGGAGCCAACCTATTCAATTCCTTCATTAGGTCTAAAGTAGGGTGTTATTTAGCCACCATTAGACTATCCTTGCCATAGTACCAAGACCTAGCAAGAACCATAATCTAATCTTCTACCACCATAAATTTGAAGCAAAAAGATCCCTTTAGACATCGCTAAGACAACCACACAACATTTCACCTTCCACTTCTGACTTATCCACTTCCTAACCATCTCAATCGACGGGTGGAAGGACATAAACCTACCAACCAGACATAGTTTTGGGTTGGCTGACCCATTATCAACCAAGCTATCTAGGATAATAATCTCTAACCCAATATCTCCACTGATCACCTTGAGGGCTTCTAGGGGGACATTAGTTATCTTCTATCCTAGAACTATGTCCTTCCAACCTTGAGACATAGTAGGGCTCGCAACTTTCTCTTGGCCATCCACCAAAAGCATAGTAGACTCCATTGTGTCCCCTCTAGAAGGATGGTCGAGATCCACTCCACCTTGGAAACTCCCATATGAGGTTAGAACAAGTTGCAGATCTAGACAAATACTTAGGATGTAGCTTTTTTTTGGGGGGCCATCCCCACCCATCAAAATTCAAACGCTTGGAAAGTGGGAAAATGTGAAAAAGTTGCAAAGCTTGATGTTGATAAAATCATTGTTTAATAGGTAGAGGTTTGAAAAAACATATGATTTTTTGTGAAGGAGTGAGATTTTAATTAAAAACACAAATAAAAAGAGATGATAAGAAGTTTATTTTTTGTATGTGAGAAGTTAATTTACACAAACATGAAACATCTTTGTTTCTTAATGATTCTTTTATTTTACTATGTATTTGAAAAAGGTGTCAAAATTATGTACTCTAATTTGTATGATTTGTATGATTTGTAGTATTTTTCAAATAGGCTTGAATAAATTAGGCTAATTTTAAAACAGATGGCTAGACTCGTATGAGAGATTATGAAAACTCTTTTCCTCTGGTTCAAGTATAGATGGTTTAAGGGATGAAACCAACAAGACAAGATGCAATGTCTTGAGGAAGGTGGATGTTAGCAAAGTTAATATTGAGCATTGTGTTGTTGGTTTAAAAAATAAAATTATTTATTTTTATTAATATTATATTTTTATTTTTATTACCTGACATATCTATTTTTAATATCATAGTGATATTGCCAAGGAAAAGTAGAGATTACAAAAATCATTTCTAATTACATCTTTAATGCATTTATTTATTGGAAAGTGTGATGGTTAAGTAAATGTTGGTTTAGAAAATTTAAAATTCCAATGACATTGAGGAGGAATTGAAAATAAAACACCAATTTCAAAAAATGTGGCCCCTCCATTAGAAATTGTCATCAAAATATAGTGGAAAATATTGTAGTGACTCATTTTTCGCCTCAGGACATTAACCCTTAACCATAACTTGTATTGCGATAGGGAGCTTACTTGGGGATCTTCCTAAGGACCCCTCCTAGGGTGCTACCTCTTGACCACATCGTGGGGGTATTGTCCCCGAATCTCCATAGAAATATCTGGGGGGGAACTAAGCTAAAGGAAGTGGGAAAAAATTAACCTCTTAGTCTAATTAGACTCCACATAACAACAATCTCCCACTTAGAGATTGATTAGACTCCACAATAATAATACCAACTTCACTCATCACAATAACATATCATCACAAGAGAGTCATATAAATCTTACAATGAACAAATAAACATCTAACTTCCTCCCCATCCCTCCTAGGTGATACAAACATATGGTAATTGAGACACCAATATATTGAATACTTCCATATATTTTTAACTTAAGAAAACTATTTTCATTAAAAAAAATCTAGCTTGATACAACTCACAATAAAACTTCTTCCATAATTTATTTTCAAAGGCTGCTTAATCAATTGTTTGTAAAAGTTCAAAGATGTGTCATGTTCTAGGTTAATTATCAATGCAAATGACATTAAGTATTTACAAAATATCATTATTTGTCAAACATATTATTGAAGAAGGTTTTGTGTACATCATAATATCAAATAAACACTACTAAATTTCAACATGTATCTTTTAAGAATAAAAACTAAATCATACAAACAAACTAGTACAAACTACAATTTATAAGCTTTAAAAAGACCAGGAAGTATTTTATGGCCACGAATGTGTCTAAATTTGTATGGTAAAGATGGGCAGTCTAAAAATGTACAATGTAAACAAGAGCTCTGATTGAGTTGGAGTCCCTACCTTTTGCTTTTGTGACTATGAGAATTTTATTTGTAGTTGTCTAACTTTAGCATGTAATGGACAATTTGCATCATGAACTCTTTTTCTTTGAATTTTTGTTATATTTAATCAATTTTAGAGTTATTTAGATCCTCTATTCTATGTTATAGCTAATTATGATTCATCAGATAATTAAAGTTTCATTATAAATAATAATTTTAATTAATTTTTAATTTTTAAAAGAATATAAAATTCTTTTTGAAAGAAATTAAATTTTAAGATATTTAATACATTGCACTATTGTATTTGTTTATATGCTTCTACAAACATATATGCATATCTAGGGTGAAATTTGTTATTACAAATCTATAAATGTAAAAATTAACTATCTCAATTATGAAAAAAACTAGAAAAGATAATCAATCTATATAGTGAGTGAGAATTGAAAATTAATATTTAAATTATATTAAAATTTAAAAAACTAAATGATATAAATCTTTATTTAAGAAAATTTATTAAAAACAAGTATATTAATTAATTAATAGTAAAAAATTGTCAAAATCAATATAGTTATATAATATTAATAATGATATTTAAACTTATAGTTTAAAAAAATTATCAAAAAGTTTTAAAACATATTATTTAATTTTTTTGAAACAATATTTTCTAAACTTGAAACTTATTAAAATTGCTAAATTATATTAAAAAAACATCTTATAAAAAATATTTTTTTTAGTCTATTGGTATATTAGTTTTTAATTTTTCTAAACTAAAAAATTAATTTTTAAAATTATATAGAAAATTGAGATTAGATTTTTCTTAATCTACAAGAACATTTAACTCTGAATTCTAAAGCATATCTTATCAAAAGGGCATTTAGTGTTTTTTTTCAAAATACTAAATGGATCTTACTGATTTAATACTATAACCCCCCAAAAAATATGCCTCTTATTATTGCAATAGTAAAATCAAATCAATAATGGCACATTATTCAATTAAGAAGAGTAGAAAGTGCCAACTCAAACATTGACATCATTAGACCTACAAATAGAGTACAATATTTAATTGATAGAATATTGCAGAAGACTATGACTGGTCCAACTGAATATATTTTTGAGGGTTTTACTATATTCCTTGAGAATTCTAGCTATTTTAATTTTTGTTTGAGGCCACTAGTTGACATGTTAAACTTGTAGTCATTTTTAGCATAGAGCTTCAGAGTGTTCGGGAGGTAGTTGTACATTTTGTCACTATTCTTTTCAAACTTGAATTTTTTCTCTAAATTTTTGTCATATATCTATAGGGAAAATTGTGAAGTATATGTGTAGAAGGCAAAAGGCCCTCTCAAATCAACAAACAATTTGAGTTGCCCAAGCCAAAAATATAGTAAAATGAAAATTGTTTCCTTCTAAATCAATGAAAAAATGCCACGTCGTCCATGGGCTATTGTGGAGATAGTCTTAGGGTTAAACATATTTCTTTTCCCTAATGAAACAATGTTGGCTCTAGTAGCTAGGGCTTTGGAATTTTGAGTTCTATCTAATCCTTGAGGGTATCCATTCCCTAATAAGAAACTCTTCATTTCATCTATCCAATTCCTTGGGTCACCATTTCTCACCTCTTGTTTCTCTATTAGTATCATAGCAGCTTCCTCATCAAGTTCTTGAGATGATAACATCTATTTACACAACCCCCTCCCTCTTACCAGCTTGGTAATCTGAATGTCAATATCATATTCCATCACTTTAGTGATCTAGCCAGCTCTTTTCTCACTGATATCTTTGTTCAAAAGGAAATCCTTCACACTGGCATGGGGTACTAACAAATGAATCTTATTATGTGACAAGAGGTGTCTAAATTTCTTTAAAGCTCTGATGACTACAAGGGCTTGCTTCTCTACAATAGCTGTATTTATCTTCATATTCTTTAAGCCCTTCACTAAAGAAAGCTATGGGCTATTCTTCATTCTTTTCATTTGTTTGAGTCAAGACAATAGAGATACTTGACTCACCACCTAGGGTATAAAGAATGAAATCCTTCTCAAAGTTTGGATTCATGAGAGTAGGGGTTGAGGCTATGGCTATCTTGATCTCTTCAATACTTTCATTCCCTTCCTTGGTCCATGCAAAGACCATACATTTCTTGAGCATAGTTGTAAGAGGTTTCACCATAGTAGCAAGATTAGGGATAAATCTTCTCACAAAATTTATCCTGCCTAGGAAACTTTGCAACCCTTTCTTGTGTTTAGGAAGAGGAAGGGCAAGTATTTCTTTTGTTCTCTCTAGATCAATGATTAATCCATCCTCAAATACAATATGTCCTAATAATTTTCCTGTGTTAGTAGCAAAGATACACTTGCTTGGGTTAAGGGAAACCCCAAACTCTCTGTATCTTAGGAATACCTATCTATGATGATCAAAATGATCTTGCACATCCATTGAATACACAATGATATCATCAAGGTAAACTAAGACAAACTTATCAATCAATCTTTTGAAGGCCATCTCCATTGCCTTTTGAAATGTAGCACCTACATTGGTTAGCCCAAATGGCATCTTACAATAAGCATAGGTACCCCATTTAATGGTAAATGTAGTCTTGTACCTATCAGACTCTTTAACCAGCATTTGATTGTAGCTAGAGAATCCATCCAGAAATGAAAATCTCTTTGAACCACTAACCTTGGACAAAATCTTCTCCATAGAAGGGAGAGGATGGTGATCTTTAAGGGAACCTTGGTTAAGGTCCCTAAAGTCCACACACAATCTAATTTCTTCGTTCTTCTTCCTAATAGGGACAAGGTTTGCTACCCATGATGAGTGTTTGATGGGAAAAATTATGTGGGCCTTAATCAATTTGGATAGCTCCTTTCTCATTAAGGGTTCAATCTTGGGGTTCACTGGTCTCTGATTTTGTCTTACTAGTTTTACATCATTAATTAAATATATGGTATGCTGAAACAACCTTGGGTCAATGCCCTTTAAGTCATCATATGTCCAGGCAAATATATCATTAAACTCTTGACATAGATGAATAAAATTTTCTTGCTCAATTTCAAAACATATCTTCCCCATGTTTAAGGACTTTCCATCAGCAACCATGACTGGAGTATGCTCATCTTCATCAGCAGCTAGGTTCATGTCTCTACCTCTTGCTTGATCATCAAGATTAAAAACACTCTCAAGAGTAATGAGACCTTTAGGCAGCTTGTTGGAACTGAGATGAATGATCTAATCACCATATTGATCCTGCAGTTTCAACTAGTTCTTGCTTGAAAATTCTGCCTCATTCTGCAAGAAGCCCACAATTTGTTCATCAGACTTAAACACCTGCCAATGGGTGTTGTTATCAGGGATAGTAGGCCTTACTACCACCCTGATTTGTTGCTTCCTCTCCTCATCAAGATTCCCTGGCACATCATAAGATGCACCTATTGCTGCAAGTCTATTAGCATATCTATTTTCCTTTCTAGGGATGCTTTGAATATTAAATGCATTGAAACCTTCAAGAAAATCCCATACCCTATTTTTATAAGACTTGAGAAAACCATTCTTGGTGGTATTCTGATGTCTCACTTGATTAACCACCAACTCACTATCTCCATACACCCTTAAGGCTTGGGTTCCTCTCTTTTGAGCAAGTAGGAGACCTTGAATCAAGGATTCATACTCGGCTACATTATTAGTGCAACTGAACTAGAGCCTAAAGGAGAAGTAGTACCTTACTTGTGTAGGAGAAATTAACATCACACTAGCCCCTAACCCAATCTTATTCCTTCATCCATCAAAGCACATACTCCATATCCCACTCACATCTTCTTCAGTGCCCACAAGATTGGGAACTAGAGTATCTTTCTCTAATATACAATATGTACTGAGACCTATCTCAAGGGTTTGTGACATAGGGTCAAATTGATATGCATTAGCCCACTCATCCCAAAAAAAATCAGGTATCTCTGCTAGGGAAGTGGTGAGCTCACTCACTATGTCATTCTCATCCATCTCTAGGAAAGGGAAATTCATGTTGATGGAATTAGGAGTGTAAGATTTAGTATGATGGAGGGCTTGAGGCTCTACTCTGATTGAAGCATTGGTTCCATATCTCATCTTGAAAGGCATATATGACCAATCAGAAGATATGAAACCACCTATTTGAGTAGTTAAGTCTCTTGACAGATAGATGGCAAAATATGGCTTGACCTCAGCAATAGAGATATCTTGGGTTATAGTACAATCAGGGCATGCATGTAGGGCCATCTCCACATTCCTAAGGATCCCTACAGTCTTGACAGTACTACCATCCAACTATAATACATCCCTAACAATGGGCTCATATTTCATTCCCAAAGCATCAGCAACACACTTAAGCATCACTGAACTGCTAGCCCCTGAATCAATCATGCAATTATGGACTAGTTTTCCCCCTATAATTAGAGAAACATAGAATGGAGGAGGTCTAACATTTTTACTTGTTTCTATCTCCCTTAATAGTTGTACTAGGCTTGTGGCACTTTCCATGCTCAATGTCTAATCCTTTGGTTCAATTCTTTCAAATTCTTGCTGCAACAACCTCTTTTGCATGGGTATAGTAGCAACAGCATCCCACATGGAGATATTCACATTTGTCTTCTTTATTTTCTCTACCACACTGAATGACATAGCAAGTGTTTTGGTAGAAGCTTTGGGAGCTACAATTGTATGAGGTTGAGATGGAATAACCTGAGGATCACTTGCATCCTTTTTGCCATGATTTTGCCTTTGTTGTTAGCTCCTATATCTTTTTTTTTTTATAAATGTTGAGCTAAGAGTATCTTAGCATCAAAATGGCAGATGTCATAATCCATAGAACTAATCATGTCATTTAAATCACATGTTGCTTTTTACCACATCATTTTAAGACAATTTTTTATCACACAGATAGATCTCTTATCCGGTCCTAAAATAGATATGTAATTATTAATAGTCATTCACTCAATTTCTAGAATACATTTTTTAGAATTAATTGGTTTAGTTAGCTAGGTATTGAATGCTTCTTTAGCTACGTACATTACTTCGACAGTAATGGTTTCAATCCCCTTTTGTTGTGCAAATTTTTCAGTATTTCTTTCCACCTTTTCTCTAGCAAAATGAGGAATTTTACTTAATTCTAGTCGACTTTCAGGATTCCAAATTAGGCCTATATCCGTAGATATAGATTTGGATATTATTTCTTTAGTATCATGACCACCAAAAATATCTAGAAGATGGTCCTCCATACCCAGAGCAAATGAGTTATAAATTAAATCAGCTATTTGATTAGTACCTTCGTAACCTAAAAAAGGTCACCATCCCCATTGGTACAAGGAGAAAAGGGGTTTTAGTGTGGTCTACCATTCTATAGGCTTGGGTGTTGGTAGTGAAAGAATGAGATTACCTTGGATCGACGATTCATAACAAATTACGTCCTATTTAATTTGAGGGATTGAACAAATTTTGACTCCCATCCAGAAGTAACTCTCATAAATTAGCTATATTCATAAACTAGCCATATACATATAAGCATTTCACAAAAATAAGAAATCTTTCTATTCAAATGTATTGTATAAGCATATTTTGAAGTAGAAGTAAGAAATTCACACACATGTCTAATATATCTCATACATATGATACCATATACAATATATATTTTTGTTATTTATCATATATGAATAGATCTATAATAATAAAAACTCAAATATCACATACTAGATTGATCATATTCATAAAATTTTGTTATTTTGAATATAAAAGTAAAGAAAAAGCATTGTAACTGCTGGAAGAAACAAGCACACCAAAGGTACTAAGAGAGAGAGGAAGTTGTTGATTATCATATCAAAAGTATATTAAGTATTTTTTTATCTATAAGGCACTTGATTGATTATTTGTTGCTTTCTCATGAGATATTGCATTTGAAGTTGAGGCTTGATTGGGAGGAGGAGGGACAACATCTTCCATAGCTCTTCTTTTGCTTCTAGTGTTGTGAGCAATGGAATCCTAGTTTACATAACAATGCTCCTCCATCTGATGATTCATAAAAGAGCAATCACCCTGTCTTTGTATATTTGAGGCAATTTTAAATTGGTCCTCCTTGTATGATTGTTTTGTTGCAATTTCTTGGATTGTCAAAGCCATAAAAGATTCAGCCTTCTAACACATACAATAGGCATAGGAGTAGTTATAGGAGGGACACAAATCTTGATCTTGAGCCATATTGTTTTGAGGGACTATGGCCCTACTTTGGTTTACATTTGAGGTTGAAGCATGGCCACCCTGCCTACTTTGATCAAAAGAATTATTCCAATGATTAGGATTTGGAGGTCTACTACTACTTGGATTTTGATATTGCAATTGATGAGGCTTACTACCTTGAGCTTTCTATCTTTCTAAAGTCACCACCTTGTTTCTTACATTCTGCATCATAGAGGAGTTATCCTCCATCTTCTTCCCATAATCTTGCAATCTTTTCTCTAGGTTCTTTTCTCTTTTATCCATGTTCTGCATTAGAAATTGCATCATCTCTTTGATTTCATCTATCCCATTTGAAGATGTGGAAGCTTGAGGGACTGGGACAAGGGATTGTGATGTAGAAGTTGTGGGAAGAGGATCCATTGCTGGTTGATGATTCAGAATATCAGGGAAGAAAGGCATAGGAGGCCTTGGAGATAGCTTACCTCCTTGTATTAGGATGTTCTCTAATTTTATTGCTATGTCATAAGCATTAGGCAAGGTATCTCCTCCCATAGTTTGGATTGTAGTGGCAATATCACTGTTAAAAGCTCTAAGGTAATGCAAGAAGGGATTACCAGGGGTAGGCTTTACTAAGGTAGGTATTCTATCCCATGTCTTTTGAAATCTATAATTAAAATCAGTCATACATTCATTGGGGACTCTTTTTATGGTAGTCAACTACTCTAAAAGTGACATATAGTCACTTTTATCCTCAAAATGTTTGCACAATCGTAGTCCTAATCCATCCCAACCTATTATAGAACCATGAGCTAAACCGCTATACCATTGTAGTGCTTTTCCTTTCAAGGATGAGGCTAGGAGTCTAACCACAAGATCATCCTCTGTAATACCATGGATATTGCAGACATTTGCAACCTATTGAATGTGTTCTGAGGGAGAGATAGAAGTTTCACCAGTAAACTCTAGTATACTTTTGAGGGCAGCTACTAGTATGTCATGTCTTCAGGCTAATAAGAGAGGGCTCCCACCATTAAAGCTGGAAAAAGTATGAGCTCTAGGCAACGCCATATAGACAAGTGATCTATTGATATGTATTGATGGTAGTATAGGCTGAGATCTAATAGCAGGAGGAGTAGAGATAGATCTTGTAGGTGTATTTGTTACTATTGCACTCCTAATCAGAGATAAAGATATTCTAGTCTTCATTCTTCTAGGGTTTGAAAATGAAAGATCTTGATATTGAAACTTACCTCTAGAAGATGCCCTTGTTTTAGCTCTAGGCATGAATCGCTGCAACTTCGATCTAGAACCAGATATGTATTTGAAGCTCAGAGTCACCAAGTACTTTGAAGAATGAACCTCTTGAAGGCTTAAACACCGAAGTTAGTACTATCTTCTTGGTATTGATCTTGAAATCTTCCCTTTTGACACCAGTAGGCTTGAAATTTTTTGAGAAAGTAGTCCCACCGGGCATGCCAAAAACTGTTCTCACTTAGGTTTGCACCCTTTTCCAAAGCCTATGCATGAGGACAACCTAGTGAAACATGGAAACAACCTCCAAGCTGTGGGACTTGAACTGTAAGGTTGAGTCTCCAGAGAAGGTTGGCTTCCCCTTACTATTAGGATGCACCTAACTACTCTTGGAGGGGAAAAGGGAGAGGGAGAGCATGAAAGAAAATCTACCTAATCTAATCTAAAGAGGTGATGCACCAAAATAGAGTGTTCAGACCAATCTCTACCCATATATGCACTATTGAACCAAAATGAAACTAAGGATATACACATTCAGACTTGCTTTAATCTAATAATCACATGCAGATCAGAAGATTGAGATGAATGTCACAAGGAAAAAGAGATTCACTTATATTATCATTCATAGGCCAAGGAGATATAGTCATGCAGATCATAGATCTCTACAAAACACCAGTAAGAGGCAAAGATTTCTTGCACTTTCATACCAATGGCTAAAAGAGATAAGGCATAAAATCATGTAGTTCAGAGGCACACAAGAATTTACACTAGAATTGCAGAGCAACAGCAGAGAATAATAGAGAATGATCGATGCTTACAAAATTCACAAAAAATTGCCTTTATAGTGCAGGCATAACTAAGACATCCTCTAACTGTAGTTACTTCACAACTGCTTGCCATTAAGTCCTGCAAGGAACAATCATGGAGAAAATTTGATTTGGGTACAGATCTAGATGTAATGATATCTGATCCTCTCTGTCAAATAATGCCTTGAGAAGATAGAGATGGTGCCATTAAGCCACTCTGATCAGGTAGATGGATTGGATTGGAGGTGGTGTGTTCTTCCTTGTCTTGCATTCATTCTGGGTTGGTTGGGATTGATTACAAAGATCAAATCACACGGCAAAACCTAATTTCTTATCATTTTTTGGTGCATGAATTAGTAGAGTCAGCGAGTCAGCCAAATCTCACAACAAAAATGTGCCACATGGACCAATAGTCTCATATCTTTATGCCACCTTGCGGTCTCCCCAAATTTGACTACATATTCAAACTGATTGTGCCACCTTGCAAACCTTGGCCATGGTGGTCACATTAACTTTTGGCCGCACCTAACCGTTACTGCCTCCACCAGACCCACTGGGACACATGTTACTGAGGTGCTATGTCACTATGCATATCCTCTAAACAATTTTCCATAGTGAGATAGCGCCCACCGTAGATTTGGACTGATCTGATGATCGTGAAAACTCGCCATAATACTGCGCTATCCCCTTAAAACCTTTGGGCCCATGAAACACCTCAGCACACCTGGCATCTGACTTGGCCTAAACTAGTACCATCCCTGCAGTTTCATAATACTTGACCCCACCCTGCTATGTGTCATTGAGGCACTATGTCGCTATGGTTAATATTCTCACATCTTCCCATAGCGAGATAGCGCCCACCGTTGATCTCCACGAGATCAATGGTTGTGGAAGATCCTCATAATACTGTGCTTGCCTCCATAAATTTTTTGGTCCATGAATCCACATGGCAACCACCTGGCACAACCTGGCATCCTCATCTTGGTGAGACCTGGTCCTACTGATTCACGTGGCATAAGGGCGTTATGTCACTAACGGTGAGGAACACTGATTTTCTAATAGCGTCGTAGCGCCCACCATGGATAGAACAAACCTAGCACTGAAGAAACAATAAGGGAAAGGAGGACCCACTGGCCACATGGCCGATAGGTGCTATGTCACTATGAGTATCCAACGTGCAACTTCCTATAGCGAGATAGCGCCAACCGTTGATTTGAATTGATCCAATGATGTGGACTTGCGAGCCCACGAAAACAAATCATAAGGTTTGATCTTTTAACAATTTTTTGATATTTCTGGGACGTTTAAAATAATATTAAACTTGGGAGTGACCGTTGGGCAGGAAATTTTTTTTTAAATTCAAATATTTGGCGAGGGGCACAATATTTAACAGTTATTTCATAAAGTCAAATAACCAATCAAAATCAAATATTAAATTTTAAGGAGTTAAAACATAATAGTTGTGTATATATACTTATTTTTCATAAGTTTATAATATAATCTTTCTTCATTTGCATTCGTTGGAGCAATGTGAAAAATAATTTATGTTTCATAAAAATAAAAATAAATTATTATGTAAAGTCTTCCCTAAGCTTTCGTTTAACTATACTTAATTTTTCAGAATCTTCCATACTATTAAATGCTCATTCTAGAAAGTAAGTACTATGTTGATCTCTAAATTAATATTATACCAATGCAGTGTCCTTCCTATAGTGAACAAGTTAATTTCTTTGTATGACATTGTATTTTGACATTTTTGCATTAAATATAGAGTTTTCTGCAAAGAGACAAGATTACTTTAATTCTATATAACATTGCTCGATGCCTCGCCACTATTATGAGCTCGAAATATAGTCATTTGTTGGCCTATTCTAAAAAAATATGCTAACCAAATTTAATTAGTAAGCAAATAACTTTTTTGTTTTCAAAATAATTCATTTATTACTTTACAAATTTTAATATTGATCTTAATAAAATAGTAATACACATATTAATAGTTAATTATAATGTTTTAACAATATTTATATAATTAAATTAAAAATTAAATCACCTTAATTATTTAAAATAGTTATATATTTTGATTCTAATATTATTTACTAATTTTTAAGTATATATTATATGAAATATGTTGGAAATCTGATTGAAAAGTCATTGTTGAAGATCAAAGAGGGAGATTGTTGTTAAAAGAATGTTTTCAATCATTGTTTTCTCATTGATGTCAAACCTGCGATTTGTAGGAATGATATTTTCTTATAAGATCCAAGTACTATGACTTAGTTGATTGATGAAGAGGATTTGATCAACAAGATGTAACAAGACTACCTAAGGGAAAGGTTGAGTTATGATGTTGTAATGAAGTGCAAGGATCAATTAAGACAAAGGTTAAATGATGTATTGATAACATACCCAAAAATATAGAGGTTGGTCACACTTAGAAGCATTGAAGGAACAAGTTGTAACAAGGTTGACTATAAAGCTTAAACTAAGATCATTAGTAGGTGTCGAGAAAGTTAGTTGAAGCTAAGGAAATTCTTAGTTGGAGCCAAGTAATAGGAAATTCCAGTGTGTGCTGAGTGATCTTCAGGTGCCAAGTGAAGTTCAGCTATCAAGCATCAAAAAAATTTAGTTGGTGTTGAGTGATCTTTAGATGCCGAGCATCAAGAAAAACATAGTTGACGCAGAGTAACACAATATGTGCTGAGCACTAGTATTTTAATAGTGCCGAGCTACTACAAGATTTTAAATAACAAAGATTTGCCAAATCTAAGCCAAAAAAGTGGTTACCTTGAATTTTGTGAACTAGTTGGAGGATAAGGATGATGATCTAGTGACAAGGAATTCTATGTAAACCATCTTTTTGGGCGAATTCAAAAGGATTATTCAACAAGTTTCTAGAGGAAACAAAATATGGGTTAGATGCAATGAATCCTGCCTAATCCGTATCAATTTAAATTAAACAATGGAAGAATCGAGTGGGAAAAAGGAACTCTAAGACTTCTATTTAAGGAGTCATAGACCAAGAAGAAAATTCCGTTGATGTTGCTACTACCAAAGAGCCAAATTGCGAAGTAGTCAGAAAGGTGTCAAGAAGAAGACATCTAGAAGAAGGAAGAGCAGAGAGGCTCTACTTTTACAAGTGGTCAAGAAGAGATGATTATACTAGTACATTGAGCATGGCAACTCAAGGAGACTAAGCTTGAAAGGAGGCCAATCTGTCAGAGTTGTAGAGATTGAAGGCCAGGCAATGGTATGAGCTGAGAAGTGATCTAAGATCTACAAGTCAAGTTGTATTCTATAATCAGGTCAAAATCCCTAATTTTTACTCTCTAGCAATTTTATTAGTTAGGATAGAAGGAAAATCCTATTGACTTAGGTTGGCCCAACAACCATTTGTAAATTCTTTAATAGGATGGCATTCCAAGTGAATGTTCTAAAGTCCTCTAACCAGGCCCAATTCTAACAGGGTGGTTAAATCCTCTAACAAGGTCACATTTAATAGTGTTTTGTAAGCTTTTAACAAGGCAGGCCTTTCATAGGGCATCACTTCAAAAGAGTGAAAATTCAATAGCATGTTACTGGTGGTTATTCCCAAGTTGGGTTTCCACGTAAATCACTATGTTGTGGGTTGATTTATTATGTGTTATGCTTGCATGTTAATTTACAGTAACTTCCTGGTTACAAAAGTTAAAGCTTGGATGAATGAATGGTTGAATGGGCTCACTATACTTAGTGAAAATTTGGAATAGGACATTTGGACCTTGTCATACATCATTATTTAAAATAGATGACTAGTATAAGAGATGATTCTAACCCTAATCCTAACTATTCCCAAAACCCTAACCCTAGCCTGAACCTTTATGTAAATCTTGGCATTAACAATAATCTCAATAACCTTGATGTAAATCCTAACCCTAATCCTAGCTTTCACTCTACCATACCAAAATACCTTAGTGCTAACCATTATGTAAATTCTAGTTGTAACCATAAGCTCAATCCTAATCCTAAACCCTAACCATATTGGTAACCAAAATTATAATTTTAATCCCAACCTTATCCTTAATTCCAATAAAAACCATCAGTACCCTACAACTAAATATCATGTAATTCCTAATACTTTCCATAATTAACATCCAATTAAAACCTTAATCATAACTATAATTGTAACCATAACCTAGACCCTAACTCTAACCTTAACTATAGCTATATATCTACCATAGGAATGACCCTAGATTTAACTATATCATCAACCCAAAACCTTATCCTAACCATAACCATAATTATAAAATAAACTCTAATCTCATGCATAAACCCTAGCTATAATATATATCTTAACCCCCATTGTAACCTTAACTCTAAGTAAATTGAAATGTGAACCCTAACCAAAATCTAATCCAAATATTAATCCTAATCTTAATACTAAACATAATATAAACCCTAACACTAACCCTAATCCTAACCATTTATCTAATCTAAGAAAAATGTTTGACCTAACTATGTAATTTTATCCCAAAATTTGACCATATTCTAAACCCTTACCTTAACCATGAACCCTATCCTTAACCCAATCAGTAGCTAAGTATATCATTAACCCAAATCCTATACATAGCTCTAACCATTATGAAACACTATCCTCAATCTTAAACCATATTTTATTTGTAAACTACATGCTAATCCTCACCCTTATCAGATCATAGTCGTCACCCTAATTAAAAGCTCATCCAAACTCTAACCCTACCCCTACTACTAATCATGCTAACCCCAGATTTAAATCCTAACACTTAATTCTAGTCATAAGCATAAATCCTAACCTTAACTATAATGTTAACTTTAATCCTAATCATAACCTAAACCCTAACCTTAATGCTAAAAATATGTATTCCTTTAACCCCATAATGATCTTAAACCTAAGTATGTCATCAATCTAAAACCTAACACAAACCTAATCCAAACCTTAATTATGATGTAAACCCTAACCTTGATCTTAAAGCTTAATCTTAATTCTAACCCTTACCCTATCCAAACTTTAAACCTAACTATATTATAGACATAAAACCTAAATCTAACCCTAACCTCAATGAAATCATAACCACACCATAACATCAACCCTAAAATCGAATTAAAATTTTTATCCTATCTTTAACTTTAATAAACTCTAATTTTAATAATATTAAGCTTGCAAAATGTTTAAAATGTAAACATAAACCTTAACTGTTAGGGTCAATACCTATTGGAGTGAAAAAATGAGCATTCTATCTTTCATGTCCTTCAAAGCCAAGAAAATCACAAAGTATTTATCATCGGTGCATTTAATTATCTCAAATGTATAGATGGATAGAGTAAACCTTCAATATATCATACATGGCATCTTTTGCATTTCAGCTTGTAATTAAATTTTAGAACCATTCCATGGGGGATGGAATTAATTTCACATTCCCTAACAAGAGTCCAATTATTCCAAAGAACATGGAATGCAACTGGACTACCCCATACAAAGTTAGTCCAAGAGGCCATAGGTTTATGGCCCTGAATGTGTCTAAACTCATATGGTAGTTATAATGGCCAGTCTAAAAATGTACAATGTATACAAGTTTAAATGTTTTTTTATCACATCTTTATTATTTCAGCTTGTATTGGACAATGTAAAGGTACCAATGCCTGCAATGATTCCATGGAGAGTGGAATGTGTTTGGGCAGTCCTTGAGAAGTGTTTCATACAAAGTTAGTGGAGCTTGGGATATAATTCTGATGGTGCATTTAATTTATTTGATTATTAAAAAATGTGATGGTTAAATAAAGTGGTGTTTCAGTGGGGAATTTTTTTATTTAATTATTCATATATTTAGTTTTAGTAGACAATTATAACAGAATCTAAAATGATAGATTAGAAAAAAAAACATCTTTGTTTTAGAGAAATAATAAATCATTTTTACACTAAGAGGAGTTCTATACAATGACAACACAAATGCCCAGCATGAGAATATGCCAAAAAAGATTCTTCATCAATAAAAAAGAACTAGGAGCAATTACAAACTTTTAAATCATTAAATACAAAGCATTCTTGAATTAATAGTTGTCCAAAACAATAAGAAGCCAAATGGAGGCCGAAATAATAGGCCTAAAAAAATAGGACCTAAAAAAGTAGGACCCGAAAATTAGGGCCCAAAAAGTATGCCCCTAAAAATAGGCCCTGAAAAAATAGCGTCGTAATAATTTCAATATGATTTATTTTTTTGTTAACTATATTTTGCATACACATTCATGCTTTTTTTTTGTGGGGAGTGAGGGAATTTGAAACAAATTCGTGAAATGTGAAGAGACATCCATTGGCAGATATGAGGAGCCTCTCACAAGTTATAAAAAAAATGCTTCTCATTTCATTTTCATTTTATGTTTGTGTAGGAAGGAAGAGGAGGAGATTATTGGAGGACTAGATTGGAGTTTTTGAGCAGAAGTAGATTGAAGTTTTGGAGTAATTTTTTTACAGGTGAGATTTCTATTTTTTATTTAGAATTTCATTTAGATTTAGATGTAGATTCAAAATTAGTTATAATATTCTACTTTTATTTAGATTTCAATTTTTATTGGTTTCATCTAGATTTAGAATTCTATTCAAATTTGCTTAGGCTTGCATTTAATAGTTTAGTCTTGCATGTTTGATTTAGGTTTAGATTTGCATTTAAAATCTATTTGATTTATATATTTTATAATACTTTTCATTTGCATATTTTGAAAGTGCATGTTTCAAATTAGTTTTAGATTTGCATGTTTCATATTAGTTTTAGATTTGTATATTTTAAAATAGTTTTGGTTTGCATATTTTAGATTTGAATGTTTCATAATAGTTTTACATTTGCATGTTTCAAAGTATTTATATTTTCATGTTTCAAAGTATAATGTTATCATTAATATGGATGACAATGCTACCATATCAATACAATTTGTATTTTATTAAAGCTAATGATTTATTTAAAGTAGATGAATCATATATTTAGTATATATTTTATCAATTATTAAATTACAAAATATAAAAATATTCTCAAAATAATAGTTGACCAAAATAATATGAAGCCAAATGGATGTTGAAATAATAGGGCCCAAAAAAGAGGCCAAAAAATAGGACCCGAAAAAATTAGGCTCAAACAATAGAACCCAAAAAAATAGGACTGAAATAATTTCATTAAATTTTCAAATACAAAACATTTTCTTTTTGTTAAATTTATATTTTTGCATGCACATTCATGCTTATTTTTTGTGGGGAGTGAGGGAATTTGAAACAAATTCACGGAATGTCAAAAGAAATCTATTGGGGGAATTGAGGAGTCTCTCATAGGTTATAAAACAAATGCTCCTCATTTCATTTTCATTTTGTGTTTTTATAGGGAGGAAGAGGTGGAGATTATTGGATCATATTAGAGTTTTTGAAGAGTAGATTAGAGTTTTGGAGTGATTTTTTGCATGTGAGATTTCTATTTTTATTTTTATTTTTTAATTTAGTTTTGCATTTAGATTTAGATTTAGTTATGTATTTAGATTTAAACATAGATTTAGTTTCAAAATTAGTTATAATATTCTCCTTTGAATTAGATTTCAATTTCTCTAAGTTTCATATAGTTTAGTCTTGCATGTTTGAGTTAGATTTAGAATTCAAATTGATTCAAAATCTATTCGATTTAGATATTTGATAATACATTTCATTTGCACATTTTCAATGTGCATGTTTCAATTTAGTTTTAGATTTGCATGTTTCATATTAGTTTTAGATTTGCATATTTCAAAATGCTTTTGGTTTGCATGTTTTAGATTTGTATGTTTCATAATAGTTTTATATTTTCATGTTTCAAATTTTTTATATTTTTCATGTTTCATAATTAAATTTTATCATTACTATGGATGGCAAGGTCACCTTATAATTAAAGTTTGAATTTTATTTAAGTTAATGATTAATTTAAAATAAACAAATCATATATTTAGTTTATATTTTGTCATTATTTAATTAGATTATGTATGTGTTTTATTTAAATATTTTTCATAGTATATATAGATTTTTATTAATATTCATGTTTGTAATGTTTGAAAAGTGGAAGGCAATGCCACCATATTTCAAACATTACAATCTAACTATTTCATTTGAAACAATTTTGATTTTAATTTATGTTATTTTGAACATTATTCATTTAAAAGAATTTATGTTAATTAGTAATACTTTTTTATTCTGATTATTTCTATGTGTTGATGTTTGTTTATAAGTTTGCAAGTTACTATTTGAGTTATGGATGCCTTGAATAGAGAATCAAACATTATTTGATACTAGCCTAACTACTTCAATGACCTCAAATGATTTCTTTGAGACTGAGTTTGACAAATGCTTACAAATAATCAAAGAGATGTGCACAACTATATTTAAATTTGTTGAGAATGCAATATTTCCAGTTGACTATGTTGAGGAAATGGAAGGAATGCATATGAAAGATGCATAAAAATTCCTGCGTGATACATCTATAAAAGTGGATGGGTTTCTTTCAATGATGAAAGAAGTCTTTCACAATCATTGTTCAAATAAAGGTCACAAAAGAATCCTAATCATTGAAGGATGTGATATGTATTTACACCATTACAAAGATATTTTTTTGTATATAGTTCATTCTTGTCTCGGGTCTTAGAATTTTACTTCTAATTAGTTGTATTGGAAGTTTTGTTTCCCCATTGTTCTATGTAACTTTCATGAAGAAGAGAACAAGAAAAAATAAATTTATTGTTTTACAAAAAATTTCTTCAATGGATGTGGCTACTAAATATGTTAATTAAAAAAGAAAATCATAAGTCTAAATACATGTCCATAATGAGAGGCATATTTATTGATTATAATTCTTAATCATTACAAGAAAAATTGCATTACCATTATTAAAAATTCAACAATATATAATGTTCTCACATCATCATGGAGAAATAATTTCCATAAAATTAATTTTTTTATATTCTTTCACACTTTTTACATCATCTAAATAGTTGTGTTGGAACTTATATCCCATATTTGACCATAGTTGTACTCCAAATACTCCAACACTACACCTAAATCTCATATTTCCCTTAACCATGTCCCTTATTTTAGTGTAACATTTAACCACTTATTAACCCTAACCATAACATCGAGTGTCATATAAATGAAATTGTAAACCATGGATCCTAACTCTAACTCTTACTCCATATATGACTGTATTAAGTATTTAGTAAATTATACAACTTAACCTAACCTTATATGTACTAGTAACTAGAAATAATATTATATATTTTATAAGTGGGGAAATATATATATATATATATATATATATATATATATATATATATATATATATAGAGAGAGAGAGAGAGAGAGAGGGTGTATTTAGATAGGGGGAAATATTACTGGTTGAACTTAGAGAGGGAAGGAGGGAAGGAGGGAGAGAGAGAGAGATGGGAGGGGGGGGGATTACATTATTAAAAAGGTTAATAACTTGTATAACAATAACACTAATCATGAGCACTATAATAGAACTAATCCACATAAAAATTTAACCTAACAGTTACCCTAACACTAAGGTAAAGTGTAATAATAACACCAACGTCAACTATAATATGATTAGTAACCTAAAAATAACCTTAAATGCAATAATAACACAAACCATAACTGAGAGAGAGAGGGGGGGGGGGGGGGGGATGGGAGAGGGAGGGATTACATTATTAAAAAGGTTAATAACTTGTATCACAATAATACTAATCATGAGCACTGTAATAGAACTAACCCACATAAAAATTTAACCTGACAGTTACCCTACCACTAAGGTAAAGTGTAATAATAACACTAACATCAACTATAATATGATTAGTAACCAAAAAATAACCTTAACCACAATAATAACAAAAACCCTAACACTAACTCTAATTCTAACTCTAACTCTAACTCTAATAGATAACTCTAACTCTAACTCTAATTATAACCCTAATCCTAATTCTAATTCTAACCCTAAGCCTAACCCTTACTCTAACTCTAACTCTAACTCTAATTCTACCCCTAACCCAACCTTAATCCTTTATAACCCTAACTCTAATCCTAATTTTGATCCTAACCCTAATTCTAGCCCTAACCCTAAGCCTTACTATAACTCTAATATTAACTCTAATTCTAGCTCTAATGCTAATTCTAATCCAAATTATAACCCATATCTAACTCTAACCCTAACTCTAACTCCAACTCCAACTTTATCCCTAACCCTAATTCTAACCCTAACTTTAAATCTAATGCTAACCCTAACTTTAAATCTATCTCTAACCCTAACTCTAACTCTAATTGTAACAAGAACCCTAACCCTAAACCTAACTCTAACCCTAACCCTAACACTATATATAATGCTAATCCTAACCCTAACACTATATGTAACTCTAACTCTAAACCTGATCCTAATCCTAATCCTAACCCAAACCCTAATTCTAACCCTAACTCTAACTGTAACCCTAACTCTAACCCTAAATCTAATCCTGACCCCAACTCCATCTCCAACTTTAACTATAATTCTAACTTGATCGCTAACTCTAACTCTAATTCTAACCCTAACCCTAACCCTAACCCTAGCCTCAATTCTAGCTCTAATTCTAACCCTAACCTTAACTATAACTCTAACACTAACACTAATTCAAGGTAAACTTTAAGAAACCCCCCTCTAGAAAAAGATATAAATTATTGGAAAATCTTTCATTATATTGAAAAGCCAAACTATTTTTATCAGTGAATCCCTCAATTTTAGAATTTTAAATATTATTTAGATTGGCAATTATTTTGGAATCATAATTTTTTAGTAGAAAATATTGGCAAATCTAAATAATAATAGGAAGTTTGCTAATCCTCATAGAATATTACAAATCAAAATTGAACATGTTTTATCTCATGGAAATTATGAGGATAATTACATTATATTTTAAATCAATAGTGAAAACTAAATATTGGTAATATATCCCTAAAGTAACTAATAATTATGATAATTATTGGTGAATTAATTTTAATTTCTTCAATAATATAAAATATTTAGGTGAATCAAATCTAATCATGTATCGAATATTGTGGCGAATCTTTGAGTTCAAATTTTTTAATAAAATAAATTATTGAGAGATTTTTAATATTTAGAACTAAATTTAATAAAAATGTGGCTATTTAGGTGGCATTAAATCTTAAATTATTAGCCAAATTACTAGAGAAAATTTTCTAAAATTCACAAAATTATGAATATTCACCACTAAAAAATACCCTACAATAATTGCAACCCTAACCCTAATGCTAACCCTAACTCTAACCATAACCCTGTTGCTAACCCTATCCCTAACCCTAACTCTAACTCTTATCCCATGTTCTAACTCTAATTCTAACTCTAACTCTAACTCTATCTCAAACCCTAACTTTAAATCTAACCATAACCCTAACCCTATTTTAACCCTAACTATATTTATAACCCTAATTCTAGCCCTAACCCTAATTCTTACCCTTACCCTAACCCTAACCCTAACTCTAACTCAATCTCTAACCCTAATTATATTTGTAACCCTAATTCTAAGCCTAAACCTAATCCTAATTATAACTCTAACTGTAACTCTAGTTCCACCTGTAACCCTAACCCTAGCCTATATAACCCTAACTCTAATCATAATTTTATCCTTAACCCTAATTCTAGCCCTAAGCCTAACCTAATTATAACCCTAACTATAATTCTAATCCCAACTCTAACCCTAACTATAACTCTAACTATAATTCTCACCCTAACCCTAACACTAATTCTAATCCTTATTCTAACTCTAATGCTAATTCTAATCCTAACCCTAATTCTAACCCTAAATCTAACCCTCAATCTAACTCTAAGCCTAACTCTAACTCTAGTTCTAACGTTTTATCTCTAATTCTTACCCTACCCCTAATTCTAACCCTAACTTTAACTCTAACTCTAACTCTAATTGTAACCCTAACTCTAACATTAACTCTAACCCTAACCATAACTCTAACTCTAAACCTACCCCTAATCTTAACTCTAATACTATATATAATTCTAATCCTAATCCTAACCCTAGCTCTAACCCTAACCCTAAATCTAACCCTAACCCCAACTCTATCTCTAACTTTAACTCTAACTCTAACTTGAACCCTAACTCTAACTCTAATTCTAATCCTAACCCTAACCCTAACCCTATCTACAATTCTAACCCTAACTCTAACTCTAACTCTTATACTAACACTAACACTAACACTACCTCTAATTTTAACTCTTAACTCTAATTGTAACCCTAACCCTAATGCTAACCCTAACCCTAACTCTAACTCTAATTCTTACCCTATCCTTAATTCTAACCCTAAATATAACCCTAACTCTAACTGGGCATATGCACCGAGTTGTGGTGCCAAAAAGATGACAAGTTTTTTTTTTCTAATTTTCAATAGTGCGTATGCACTATAGCGCGTACACGTTATTCTGATGACAAAAAAGTATATGATGGGCTGCAGACCCATAGCCCATCATTTTCATCTTGTTTTTTGGCTTTCCAACAACGCGTACATGGGTTTCACATCGAAATTTCACCACAATTTGCCAAAATGCCTCCTCACCGACAAAATCCAAGACAACGAGCACACCCATGACGATGAGGTAAGTGATATAAACTTAACTTTGCATTGTTTAATATGTTTTCCATATTGTTTTATTGGTTTTTGATATTGTTTTGTAGGGTTTTTACAAATTTCATTTAGATTTGTTTATTTAGTTGGATTTCAATTGATTTTTTATCAGGAAATGTCCATAATCAACTGGAAAATCCACAAAACCCTCAAGAACCTCAAAATCAAAACCCTCCTCAAGAAGAACAACAAATTTCACAACCCAAAAAAACTGCAAGACCTCCACGAGGCACACAAGAAAATATAATAAATGAAATAGAGAGAGGCAAAACTGAATTAGAAAGACTCATTGCTCAGTTGAAAGAATCCAAACAAACCAATCCAATGAGGGCTCAATTGACATCATCCCTCGAATCCATTAACACTCAAATAGCCTTAGTTAGTGGTCAGTTAGATATTTGGTGGGCTAAGAGGGATGAACAAAAAAGATTTTATGCAAATAAATTGTCATATGAAGATGTTAAAAAAAAAAGAAATACCAAAAGGTAGTATATGTGCATTATTTAGAAAACCCAGTGAGAAAAATACTATTAGAGAGGGTACTAAATGATTCCCCATCCATTGGGGTATACACGATGCTATTTGAAATAATTTTTGGGATAGATGGTGGATGGTTTTTGATGCCCCTCCTTGCAACAATCACGAGGTCCCATGTATTTTTTGAAGAAATTATATTGTGAGTTTGTCCTTGGGGGAGATCCCCAATTATTTTGATATGTTAGACTCCCAGGGTAGAGGTGGAGGGTCATCATTTGAGAGGCCAGGAGCACGTCGTGACCCTAATGTAGTTAGGGCACCTATCATCCATCCACAACACAAGCATGTGATTATTCCTTCAATTGTGAAGGAACATGTAGAGGCCAGCACTCTAGGGACCATTAATGCTTTGACGCAGACACTCATCCATTCCACGAGGCCATTAGTTGAGGGGGAGCCTTCTATGCGTCATGGTCACATGTGCACTTCATGTGGATCCCTATGGACATATGGCACTCATGCGGGAGATGGTGCGGATGATGGGCTTGTCACCAATCAGTTCCTAAATGAGACATTTGACATTGAAACACAGGTAAATTACTAATTTGATCACATTTCATATGTATAGTGAATGATTAATTAATTAGCATTTATTAACATTGTTCAAAATTTAGGGTCAAAGTGTTGCTAGGCCTAGCAACAATCCTCGAGGCCCATTTTTTGTCCCTTCGACGAGTCCTGAGGTATGTATCAATTTAATCATTTTAATTAATACATATATTTATTATGTAATCATATTAAGGATTGACAAAAAAAATTATGCATGTGCATCAATTCTCCATAGGACCCTCAACCTTTACCACAGACGCAGAGCAGAGACATCATATGAGCTTCACATAGGTATAGTTGTTTCATGTTAATTTAATTCATTTGATTATATTTATTCCATGTTTCATGTTAGATATAACATGTATTATATGGCATGCAGCTCATGATGTCGGACACACCTCCTCATCTATGATAGTCTATTGATAGTGGAGTGGCCGCAGTTGTGGCTAGCTCATAGCCACTAACGGAGGTATGAAAGAATTTTCTTTGTTTTAGTTTTTTTTATAATAGTTAATCTCAAAATTTATAATGTTATTTATAAGTGATTATATTTATTGAATTATTGTAGGGTCTTGTCATGACTGATTGTCCATGAGCATTTGAGGTGGACTTATAGAGTGACTATTTGTTGGCGGTAAGAAAATAATTGATTTTGTGTGTACATATATTTGATTTCAATGTATAATAAATATTGATTCATATCTACTTTCTTTTTATTAGTTGGACCTAGAGAAGAGCCTCAACAAGAGGTCAAGTGAGCGTGTCAAGAGGGCCCCGTCATCTCCACTGTTTCCCTCCACATGATGGCAGAGGACGTCGAGAGACTTTTTTCCTTCCCCATTTATATATATAGGCATCAAAGAAACATATTCGACATACATTTGATGTACATATGACATTCTATATTTGATGTACGACATTTATTTGATGTATGACATTATTGGTTAATATATGATATGTTTGTTCATATATGACATTATTGGTTATCATAATATATTATGTGTTTGTTAATGTATATGACATTATTGGTTATCATTTTATATTATATGTTTGTTCATGTATGATTTTAAATTAGATATGTTCATGTATGACATTAAATTAGATATGTGCATGTATAAAATTAAATTCAATTGCTAGAGAGTTGCCATTATGTCTACCAACTAGTAGATGTTCTTTTTTGCTTTATTAGTATTTCTCAAAAACTACAAAGAAGCTGTTTCTGGTTAATAGTTGTAAACAATTGTGATCATCGACTTCATGTACTCATGGCTTTGGCTGCGAACACTCGTAACTTTGTCTATAAGCATCCATGGCTTTGGCTATGTGCACTAGTGGCTTTGGTTGTGAGAATTTATGGCTTTGGTTGTAGGCACAATATAGCCTTGGCTGTAGGTTGTCTTTCTTCTTGCATGTTGAAGTTACCTTCAAGAATATCATTAGTCTAAGATCATTACAATTAAAATACTATGACATAATACCTTGGAAATAATAGTCTTTAACCCATTACTTTATTTGTCAAAACATCATGTAGTATCTAATATAGTGCTTCTACTCAAATATGTTTTAAAAAATACTTAGTATGGCAAAGAAATGTCTATGGAAATCTTGTAAAATAGGATATTGAAGAATTAAATGTGGACAGTCATTAGTACCCATCAATAAGAACACGGACATCTTTCTCAAGCAAGCCATATGACATTAGCTTAATTTATAAATTTCCTTTGCAAATAACTAGAAGATGCTATGAATCTTAATACAGAGTTAATCACAAACTCATTATTCCATCCAAGAAGCATGTATCACCCTAAGCCAATTAATCAACAAATTAAAAATTAATTCAATTTCTACAAAATTTTGAGTATAACAAGCATCTTAGGAATTCTTACAAGAATTAACACAATTTTCACAAGAGCATTACAAGTTCTTGTAATGCTATTTCACATATTGTAATCATATTCAGTTTTGAATGGCCATTTGTGTTACAAGCATAAATGTTCTTTAAGGTCTTTTAATTCTAGACATGAATTTTATTCTGAATCTTTTTTATGACAACCCACTCAATGCATATATTGTTGTTCCACATTATGCTGATTTGACTTTCATTGGTTGATTTGGGTCTAGACATGACATTATTCACTACCTTTTTCATATATTATTTTTTTGTAGTGAGGTTCTAGTCTGAATGAATGTATTAATCATCGAAGTTGTGAACCTTGGTCGAGATCCTTAAAAATATATTTTCAAATTGGACCTCAAATAGTTTTCTCAGTCACCCCCTGTAGATAGAGACTGAAATTGTAGTTAATTACAAAATTAATACTATATTAACACAAGTTTAATTGAGAAGTATTATGTACCTCAATAGGCTAGATTATTATTGACCGAGAAGCTTTATCTTAGAGCAGTTGGTTTCCTAAATCTTTAGCGCAAATGACACTTTTATGGAATGTGGAATTAGGTCTGCTAGCTAAGGAACATTCCTTAAAAGGCAAAGGAAACTCAAGACTCACATGTTTCCAATCAATATAAATGTTTAAATCGCTTCTCTAATTTTTTCTATTTATGATCTTCTTAAAACTTAACTTTCTAAATGCATTGATGGGGAAATAAAGATCTTCTAGGAACTAAAGGCTAATCATGTTTAATACTTACAATTCTCTGTTTTTATCTAATAATTTAAAAAAGATTGTACAAGTGTTTTCAAAGAGCAACACTTGTCACTAACATCATAAGAAGGAATATCCAAGGAGACTTACCACTGATCCCCCACCACCAAATTCAAGAGAAAACAAAAATCCACTACTAAAGAGATAGTAACAATGATCATCCCTTGTCTCTCCCTTATCACAAAATGATTACCATCAAAATTTGCATTTCCAATTGTGTCATGTGTGTTGAAGCAATAGTAACATTTTCACTCTCTTACCTAATGTCTCCCATTTCTGAAACTCCTGGGGAAGGGCAAGGCCATCTTCTCAGTAGTTCAAAATACAATGAGTTCCATTTTCTCCCATATTGATAATCATTGACTTAAATATTAGTCAAAGTATTGATAGCCCATCAGAACTCAACCTTTGAACATCCCATCTAGAAATGACCTCATAAAGAAAGTTCAATAAACCCGCATGAAATAGTGAAACAAAAGTTGCATACTTATGAAGATGATCAGACTGCAGGTGATAAATATGTCTCAAATCTATTTTTCAGTTCTTTTACAATACATATAAATGGTTTGTTATATAAAAGACTTATATCCACCAGATAAATAATCATTTTCTTACTATGCTATTCTTATCCTTGGCTGATCTCTAGTAGACCATTTCTTAACCATCCTCCTTCGATCTATAGGTCACTGTATTAATCTAGTTCATCTTGTCTCTACTCAAATTAATAAGAATTGGCAATCTCAAGGATTGCCAAAAGAGGAATGGGTCCAAGTGGAAGATAGGATTTATAAGTGAGTTTAATTAAAACATAATAAATAGTGTATTACAAAAAGGAGAATGGTATGTTCTTCGCAATCTACTCCCTTATACATTCTATCAATGTTCCACATTGAACCTAATAGAGAACATCACAACACATAACTAGCAACATAGAACATACCTCCTAGCCACCTCAAGAACATAAAATTTCAAAAACCAAAGTGCACGAGTTTAAATTCAAAGCCTCAAAGGTCAAGAGCACAACAAATTTTTTATAAAAAAAAATATGAACAAAACCCACATTTGATGGAATCACAGAAAATCTAGTGGCTAGATAGTTACAAGCTAATTCAAGCTAATCCTTCATCACCATTAAGGTTGAAAATAAAATACCCAATTGAAAACCAATTTACATATACAAAGTGACTAACATTACTCACAAAGAGGGAGTAGAAGCTACACACTACCTTGCGTCCAACATGTGCTAAAGAACATAACCAAACTCTTGGAGATCATATAATCCTAAGTTTACATAATCTAGTAGTAACACATTTCATTAACTTATGAAACATTTACCAAGTTCCATGATTTTTCTTTCCAAAAATGACATGCTAGATACGCTTTCCAACAATATAATTAAGCTCCTTCCTTTACACACTGCAAGTTTTAGCATCACTTGAGATGGCGTTGTAGAATGAAAATGGAATGTGATCTCCAAAAAGAGAGAGAGAGGTTATTGTAGGTCTCTGCAACATAGTCTTGTAGGATTTAGAATCTCATCCATATCTGACACGAGCTCCGAGATATGCCCCGTCAAAGATCGCAACCATGTGGCATTTAGTGACCCTTAGGGACATTCTAGTTCAGCGTGCCTAAGAATGTTTGAGCACTGAAGGGGACAAGATGAGGTTGGAGATAGGGTTTACCTAGCCACCCAGAGCTAATGGAGTAGGCAGTTTGATCCCACAAAAAAATATGAGAGAGATTTGGCAGTTGGCAACTTTGTACTGGCCAACATTGCAAGTTTTAGCATCACCTGAGATGGCATTGTAGAATGAAAATAGAATGCGATCTCCAAAAAGTGAGAGAGGTTATTGTAGGTCTTTGCAACACGGTCCTAGAGGAACTAAAATCTCATCCATATCTCTGAGCTCCAAGATATGCCCCATCAAAGATTGCAGCCCTGTGGCATTTAGTGACCCTTAGGGACATTCTGGTTCAGCGTGCCTGAGAACGTTTGAGCACTGAAGGGGACAAGATGAGGTTGGGGATAGGGTTTACCCAACCACCTGGAGCTAATGGAGCAGACAGTTTGACCCCACGATGAAAGATGAGAGAGATTTGGCTGTTGGCAACTTTGTACTAGCCAACATTGCAAGTTTCAGCATCACTCGAGATGGCATTGTAGAATGAAAATAGAATGTGATATCCAAAAAGTGAGAGAGGTTATTGTAGGTCTTTGCAACACGATCATGTAGGAATTGGAATCTCATCCATATCTTGCATGAGCTCTGAGATATGCCCCATCAAAGATTGTAGCCCTGTGGCATTTAGTGACCCTAAGGGACATTATAGTTCAACGTGCCTGAGAACATTCGAGCACTGAAGGGGACAAGATGAGGTTGGGGATAGGGTTTACCTGGCCACCCGAAGCTAATGGAGTAGACAATTTGATCCCACGGTGAAAGATGAGAGAGATTTGGCTGTTGGCAACTTTGTACTTGCCAACACGGCAAGTTTCAGCATCACCCGAGATTGCGTTGTAGAATGAAAATGGAATGTGATCTCCAAAAAGTGAGGGACGTTATTGTAGGTCTCTACAACATGGTCCTGTAGGAGGTAGAATCTCATCCATATATCGCACGAGCTCCGAGATATGCCCCATCAAATATTCCAGCACTGTGGCATTTAGTGACCCTTAGGGACATTCTAGTTCAGCATGCTTGAGAACATTTGAGCACTGAAGGGGACAAGATGAGGTTGGGGATAAGGTTTACCCTGCCACTCGAAGCTAATGGAGCAGACAGTTTGATCCCATGATGAAAGATGAGAGAGATTTGGCAGTTGGAAACTTTGTACTCACCAACACTGCAAGTTTCAGCATCACCCGAGATGGCATTATAGAATGAAAATGGAATGTGATCTCCAAAAAGTGATAGAGGTTATTGTAGGTCTCTGCAACATGGTCCTGTAGGAACTAGAATCTCATCCATATCTTGCATGAGCTGTGAGATATGCCCCATCAAAGATTGCAGCCCTATGGCATTTAATGACCCTTAGGGACATTCTGGTTCAGCATGCCTAAGAACGTTCAAGGACTGAAGGGGACAAGATGAGGTTGGAGTTAGGGTTTACCCGGCCACCCAGAGCTAATGGAGCAGACAGTTGGATCCCACGATGAAAGATGAGAGAGATTTGGCAGTTGGCAACTTTGTACTGGCCAACACTGCATGTTTCAGCATCACTCGAGATGGCATTGTAGAATGAAAATGGAATGTGATCTTAAAAAAGTGAGAGAACTTATTGTAGGTCTCTACAACACAGTCCTATAGAAACTAGAATCTCATCCATATCTCACACAAGCTCTAAGATATGCACTGTCAAAGATTGCAGCCTTGTGGCATTTAGTGACCCTTAGGGACATTCTGGTTCAGCATGCCTGAGAACGTTTGAGCACTAAAGGGGAAAAGATGAGGTTGGGGATAGGGTTTAGCCAGCCACGTGGAGCTAATGGAGTAGATAGTTTGATGCCACAACAAAAGATGAGAGAGATTTTGCAATTGGCAACTTTGTACTCGCCAACAATACAAGTTTTAGCATCACCCAAGATGGCATTGTAGAATGAAAAAGGAATGTGATCTCAAAAAAGTGAGAGAGGTTATTGGAGGTCTCTGCAACATAGTCCTGTAGGAACTAGAATCTCATCCATATCTCGCACGAGCTTCGAGATATGCCCTGTCAAAGATTTCAGCCCCGTGGCATTTAGTGACCCTTAGGGACATTCTAGTTCAGCGTGTCGAAGAATGTTTGAGCACTGAAGGGGACAAGAAGAGGTTGGGGATAGGGTTTACCCGACCACCTAGAGCTAATGGAGTAGACAGTTTGATCCCACGATGAAAGATGAGAGAGATTTGGCAGTTGGCAACTTTGTACTGGCCAACACTGCAAGTTTCAGCATTACCCGAGATGGCATTGTAGAATGAAAATGGAATGTGATCTCCAAAAAGTGAGAGAGTTTGTTGTAGGTCTCTACAACATGGTCCTATAGGAACTAGAATCTCATCCATATCTCGCATGAGCTCCGAGATATGCCCCATCAAAGATTGCAGCCCTATGGTATTTAGTGACCCTTAGGGACATTCTTGTTCAGCGTGCCTAAGAATGTTTGAGCACTAAAGGGGACAAGATGAGGTTGGGGATAGGTTTTACCTGGCCACTCAAAGCTAATGGAGCAGACAGTTTGATCCCATAATGAAAGATGAGAGAGATTTGCAAGTTGGCAACATTGTACTAGCCAACACTACAAGTTTCAGCATCGCCCGAGATGGCTTTGTAGAATGAAAATGGAATGTGATCTCCAAAAAGTGAGAGAGATTATTATAGGTCTCTACAACATAGTCCTGTAGGAATTAGAATCTCATCCATATGTCGCACGAGCTCCGAGATATGCCCCGTCAAAGATTGTAGCCCTATGGCATTTAGTGACCCTTAGGGACATTCTGGTTCAGCGTGCCTGAGAATGTTCAAAAACTGAAGGGGAAAAGATGAGGTTGGTGATAGGGTTTACCAAGCCACCCGGAGCTAATCGAGTAGACTGTTTGATTCCACGATGA
This sequence comes from Cupressus sempervirens, assembly GCA_028749045.1. NCBI lineage: Eukaryota > Viridiplantae > Streptophyta > Pinopsida > Cupressales > Cupressaceae > Cupressus > Cupressus sempervirens. The sequence continues at coordinate 254,722,836 of CM053784.1, read as the reverse complement.
AAGATGAGAGAGATTTGGTAGTTGGCAACTTTGTACTCGCCAACACTACAAGTTTCAGCATCACCTGAGATGGCATTGTAGAATGAAAATGGAATGTGATCTCCAAAAAGTGAGAGAGGTTATTGTAGGTCTCTGCAACATAGTCCTATAGGAACTAGAATCTCATCCATATCTTGCATGAGCTCAGAGATATGCCCCGTCAAAGATTGCAGCCCTGTGGCATTTAGTGACCCTTAGGGACATTCTGGTTCAGCATGTCTGAGAATGTTTGAGCACTGAAGGGGACAAGACGAGGTTGGGGATAGGGTTTACCCAGCCACCCAGAGCTAATGGAGTAGATAGTTTGATCCCAAGACGAAAGATGAGAGAGATTTGGCAGTTGGCAACTTTGTACTGGCCAACACTGCAAGTTTTAGCATCACCCGAGATGGCGTTGTAGAATGAAAATAGAATGTGATCTCCAACAAGTGGGAGATTTTATTGCAGGTCTCTACAATACGGTCCTGTAGGAACTAGAATCTCATCCATATCTCGCACGAGCTCTGAGATATGCCTCATCAAAGAGTGCAGCCCTGTGGCATTTAGTGACCCTTAGGGACATTCTTGTTCAGCATGCCTAAGAACATTCAAGCACTGAAGGGGAAAAGATGAGGTTAGGGATAGGGTTTACCCAGCCACCCGAAGCTAATGGAGCAGATAGTTTGATCCCACAACAAAAGATGAGAGAGATTTGGCAGTTGGAAACTTTGTACTGGCCAACACTGCAAGTTTCAGCATCACCCAAGATGGTGTTGTAGAATGAAAATGGAATGTGATCTCCAAAAAGTGAGAGAGGTTATTTTAGTCCTCTACAACATGGTCCTGTAGGAACTAGAATATCATCCATAGCTCACATGAGCTCCTAGATATGCCCCGTCAAAGATTGCAGCCCTGTGGCATTTAGTGACCCTTAGGGACATTCCAGTTTAGCGTGCCTAAGAATGTTCAAGCACTAAAGGGGACAAGATGAGGTTGGGGATAGGGTTCACCTGGCCACCCAGAGCTAATGGAGTTGACAGTTTGATCCCATGACGAGAGATGAGAGAGATTTGGCAGTTGGCAACTTTGTACTCGCCAACACTACAAGTTTCAGCATCACCCAAGATGGCATTGTAGAATGAAAATGGAATGTGATCTCAAAAAAGTGAGAGAGATTATTTTAGGTCTCTACAATAGAGTCCTGTAGGAATTGGAATCTCATCCATATCTTTCACGAGCTCTGAGATATGCCTCGTCAAAGATTGCAGCCCTGTGGTATTTAGTGACCCTTAGGAACATTCTAGTTCAGCGTACCTAAGAATGTTCGAGCACTGAAGGGGACAAGAAAAGGTTGGGGATAGGGTTTACCTAGCCACCCGAAGCTAATGGAGTAGATAGTTTGATCCCATGATGAAAGATGAGAGATATTTGGCAGGTGGCAACTTTGTACTAGCCAACACTACAAGTTTCAGCATCACCCGAGATGGCATTGTAGAATGAGAATGGAATGTGATTTCCAAAAAGCAAGAGGGGTTATTGTAAGTCTCTGCAACAGGGTCTTGTAGAAATTTAAATCTCATCCATATCTAGCACGAGCTCTGAGATATGTCCCATAAAAAATTGCAGCCCTGTGGCAATTAGTGACCTTTAGGGACATTCTGGTTCGACATGTCGGATAACATTCGAGCATTGAGGGGGATAGGATGAGGTTGGGGATAGGGTTTACCTGGCCACCCTGAGCTAATGGAGTAGACAGTTTGATCCCACGATGAAAGATGAGATAGACTTGGCAGTTGGCAACTTTGTACTAGCCAACACTGCAAGTTTCAACATCACTCAAGATGGCATTGTAGAATGGAAACAGAATGCAATCTCCAAAATGCGAGCAAGGTTATTGTAGGTCTCTGCAACATGGTCTTGTAGGAACTATAACCTCATCCATATCTTGCACGAGCTCCGAGATACGCCCCATCAATGATATTTGAATTAACAGTGTTTAATAAAAATATAGTTGAGGCTTGATTTACTTTTCTATGTTAAGTTTGGCTTTCAATTTTGGTTTCCCTACTTATCTATGTGAAAGTTCCACTTTCATAAGTAACATGGATGCAATAATACTAAATTAAGTATAGTTCCATGGTTGTAGAAGCTTCACATAGCTTATCTTCAAATATGGATTTTGTAAGCATTGTACCATGACTATTGGTGTTGTGAGAATATACAAAGTATATATATTGTTTGACCATATGTCTTCAATGAACATGAACTATATGGAAGAAGAGAAGACATTTTGCAAAGTCTTTGAAAATTTTCTTCAAGAAATGTAAGGAGCCATGGGTGATTCATCCAAATTATTTGGTAAAATAAGAGGAGGAATGAATCAACCTTGATGATAGAGGTAAATGCTAAATAATATTTATTTAATCACATTGTTTGAAAAAACTTTAATGACCTTTAAATACAATTGAAAGAAATGGAATTGATATCCCTTACTCATGTAGATGAATAAAATTGGAATTTAAAAAAGAGAAGGACATCCACCATAAAACCATGCAATCATGCACTTCTTGATGGGAGTATCATAAGTTCATTGTTAGATGGATATGCGAAATGTGGAAGAATTAAAAGGAAAATACGTTGATTGATTGAATATAAAACCAAACATGTGGAATATTTAAAAATATATCATGGGGCTATTAATAAAATCAAACTAATCAAATCAAACTCTACAAACATGGGTATTCAAACTATGAACAAAAAAAACATCATTATTGAGGTTTTAGCATGTTGGGCAAGATATGGTCTTATTGAAGCTAACAAGAAGCATCATTGTATATAGTGTTTTATAGGCATAAAATTAAAGTCGCATGAAACCATTCACATGAAAAAACATCTAGAACATGTGATAAAATCATACGTTCAAACCATTCATGTAGCCATAGTCACAAATTTCAACAAAGAATTCAACCAATATAAAGGTGCTAAACTTTGTAAGCTATGGATAACTATTGATCTTTAAATATAAAAACATTTGTATGGGTCTAAGGTAATATGCATTATAAAATTTCTTGATTTTCCAAAATATTATATCTTAAAATTCACAATCATCAAATCTTAGCATCTAATCAACTAATCTAGTAATACAAGCATCAAACCAATGTGATAACAAAAAATCAAAGTTGATTCCATAAGGTCTAACAATATCATATAATTCATTTATCAATAATTTGAAACATCATAAGCATATGTATAATAATGTCATACATGAAATATATGTAAAAAATGACATACATAGAAAAAATTATACAAAACATATGCCCAATAATGCCATATAGGTGTAAAATGTACATCATTAGATATATACTCTTTCCAACTAGGGGAAAAAAATAAATCCCTAATTGTCTTTAATTGCCAACAAGTGGGAGATGGTTTATATAACAAGGTCTTCCTAACATTCTCACTAGTCCATTAGTATTGCATTGGACACTAATACTAGTCCGCCTTGTAGCAAGATCACCAATGTTGGTGATGACCATGTTAAGGAGATCACTACCAATTAGAATTTTACTTATAAGCCTACAAGACTTCATCCCTTGGTAGTGGTAATGATGGTAATTATGGTTGAATGTGTTTGAAATAGAAAAAGAAATGAAGGATGTTTTGCATGACACTATTCACTCATCATAGGTTGTATGGATTCAAACCCACAACCAAGCTTTTATACCATTATACAAATTACAAATTATAATACTATGCCTTTCATGATAGTCACATTTTCATATTGGCAAATGAAGAATGACTTTTGGAACAAACATAATATATACTTCCAAATACAAATGAAGCCAATGTATTGTATTATAAGCTGGAATGGTAAAGACCAAGCCCAAACATTTATTAAGGTGTAGCATTTATAATTGTCAAGTTCATTTTAAGAAGTCATCGTTCATATTCTCATTGTTGTGTAATTTGATGATAAGAAGAATACAATGATATAGAGGTTGATAGTGACTTAAAACTTTACAAAATGCAATCAATGAGAATTTTACATTAAGGGGGGAGTAATAATCAATGTTTCATTCTCATTGTTTGAAAAACTCTTATATAAAGAGGGAGTAGACAGATGATATGGTTTAGTCTTCTTTCGAAAATCTTAGTCATATTGGTTTAGAAGGATTCGTGATACAACTACTATACTTAGCATGACCAATTGATGCTAAAAACCTTAGTATTGATGCTACAAACCTTAGTATTGAAATAATTTAATCTTTGTAATTCCAGGCATAAGATGATTAGCATACAATGGTACTTGAACAAAGAACACTAATAAATATTGAGGATGTGAATTGATAATACCATTTCACAGATGATTTTGGCATCTCACCCTTTATCACTTGTGCGTCAACTTTATTAGCCCTCTTCTTTGGTGACCTACAAATGAAGAATTAGCACAGTAAAAAATCTAAGATAAGATTAAAAAAATAGGGCCTATTAAAGAATCTAATATAAATTTAAATAATGTATCTTGATTCTAAACAAATTGAAGCTAAATCTCATCACTTACACATCATAACAATACGGTCCACCTTAGTCATGTGATAGTCTTGGGGAAGAGGTTGTAACATTGTATTTGGATCCAATTGATCACTTTTTCTCTCTCTCTCTCTCCCAATTCAATCTAATGAGCCAACTGGATCTGCTTGACATTTTAATGTCTCAAGTATTGCCTCATGGTCTGACTCACAAACTTTCCAAAGAATCTTATTATGTGGTTTTCCACCATATTTTATCAAGTGGACATTTGATGCAACAACAAGGTTTGAATAATGAAGAATCTTCCTCTCTGTTTGCCAATCCTCAAATAACTACAAGTTAGGATTCTTCATAGGATATCGTCTAAGCCATGTGCCTGTTACAACCACCACACCGACATGGTACTCTAAACCTTCACCATCTATAATCGAGTGATCCAATTTTTGTTTAGCTTCAACACAACGACACAAATAATAATTTGTCCCTTCTTCATTGTCTTCAAGTGCAATAACAACAAAAACATGGCCTATAGTGAAAAATGTACAAAATGCATTCATTAATTCAGAAAATACTTGGGTAAAAGTTATAAAGTTACATATTGAAATTACAAAGATATATATATATATATATATATATATATTACCAGGTTGCACTAGATTTGACAAGTGGTCAAAGTCAATAGATGAATCCATCTCTACCATTTTCAGTGCTTGTGGGGGACGATAGGTGTCAATTAGGTCCAAAACCCATATATCCCATTTGTCCACCCATTCAGTTGACTCACAGTCATCCCAATTTTCCTCTGCACATGATAGACAATAGCATGCCATTTTTCGTCTGTGGATACTCCATGAACCTGCATCAGAGCTTCTAAAAGAGTGTAACTCACTAGATCCTGTTAGTGTGCAACAATCCTGATATGGTGCAATGTTAGTATTATCTATCAACTAAAAAAATCTACGAACTGTAGACTCACCTTCCTTACCTAAACCCATTGTAGTGTTACACCATTGGACGATGGATTTTGCATCTATCAATATTGCTCCATCTTTGTACTTTAGTTCTTCACAAGCCAAGGCTCTTTTAATGCATGCACCTACACCATCGTGCTCTCCCTTACCATGACCATCCTCTGTGAAATTCCACATATATTGAATTCTACACAACCTGTGCATCCTGCTTAACCAATAGAACATCTGTGCATTCTTGAATTGAGATGCACAATTGTCTAACCAAATAATGTGTTGACAATATGATATGCCCTTGTTAGCCAAATCTCCATAAAATAGTTGAAAACAACCATGTACAAACTCTGTAGAATGTGATTGATCATCGTTGATGTAAAAATGGTACTCCCTCAAAATCTTCCTATCATCCTCTGTACTTGTAGGTGAATGCATGAATATTATGTGAACAAATATGGAAACTTGTTGAGACGTATAATACTTTTCTTGCACCTCATTTTGTGGTTGTAGTGTGTAGTTCTCTACAAAATCTACCACCAAAATAATGGTATCCAATGGATATGTATCCTTGCACAACTTGAATTGCAAATCCAACCATCGAGCTCTATGGGTATGCCTTGCATACTCGTACATAATCTTTTCACGAAAAATCTTTATGAAGTCATACACTGGAATCTTTTCAATAACTAGATCACATATTTTACTATGTTTTCCATCTTTTAGAGCATATGTCACTATCTTGAATTTTTTGTAATCTACTATTTCATTTCCGATTGCATGTGTACTATCCATATGTTGACAAGTTGATAAAAGTTGCAAAGAACCACAAAATAAGCACGTACCATCCAAGCATGATGTCTTGTAAAATTGTTGGCTATCCCCTATTTCACATAAAGTTTTGGATATGAATTCCCTTGAAGATCTTGGTGGCTCTTTTATGTCACAATCCTGCAAAACAAACTGAGAATGCAAAACTATGCATATGTGCCTAAAAACATCAAAATGGTTAGAAAATTCAATATGTATCCTACAAAAACAAGTTGTGCATGTGTGATTTATTTTCACATAAAAAGGTTTACCCATCTCAAAAAATCTTTGACTTATTCGAATTTAAGAATACATACCAATAAATTTTGCAAAAAATTGTATCTGAGTTGAGTCCAAAAAATGTTTCGCATGTGGCTCGCGATTTCGGCTACCATTCCTCCTTCTTACAACATCTCTTTGATTAGGAGAAACATGTGTGTTATTTTTCCAAAAATCTTCGATCAATGATTTCAAGGCTTCACTAATTTCTTTATCCTTTTGCAGTAGTCTACCGCTAAATGCCCATAACTCATTTTTTGTTGGATCTTCTAATCTCTCACGCCTTAGCATGGCTCTCCTTAAGGTACCTCTACCAATTTTTAATGTTTTTCTTGTATTTCTCATGAGTCAATTTTTCTTTATTTGGCTACTTACTATTGTCGATGTGAGTACTCATCTTGTGATATTACTATCTTTGGTACGTGATTTAGAACCCACTTTGTTATAAGCACTCATTAGATTCTTTACAATATTTCTTTCATTTGAATCATCCATCATTCTTAGCCCAAGAATCTTCATGATAGGCCTAAATTTCAAATTCCTCATCATTTCAACAAATAATTGGCATTGACCTGTAATATTTAATTCTTCAAAACATAATCTCCACATGTGATTAACTTTTCTTTGACAAGTACGCTTGCTAATCTTGTCAGGCATTGATTTCAAAATGTTAGTATCAATATCAATCAAATATTTTGGTTTTCTAAATTGAATTCTAGAAGGTGTTCTAATCTCTTCAATTATCTCAACATTTTGAACATCAATATAAGGTTGAGTGTATTGCGCACCTTGAACCGAAGATGATGTGCCTTGGCAATAAGATGTAAAAGATGGAATATCAACTACTTGATGTGTTGATGTTGTGCTTTCAACATGACATGATGGAGTGTGTATATCGTCGGATCTATAAATTAGTGTCTCTTCAACATGAGAGGATGATATGAATTTAACATTGGAAGATGGTGTAGTGGATGATATGACTCCAACATTCAAAGATGGTGTAGCAAACGATATGACTCCAACATTGGAGGATGGTGTAGCTTCACAATTCAATTGTCTTCTTGAGCATGACAATCTCATTCGTTCTCTTTGTCTTTCTAATTCTTCCTCCTTGTTTCTTTGTACTGGTGGTTCTTGATCCTCTTCGAAAGTTAATTCTTCATCATTGCTTTGCAATTTTCTTTGTTCATGTATTAATTTCATTTTACCTCTTTTAATTGTCAAAACTCTCTCCCTATCTACATTTGTTTGAATCTTTGGTTTCTTCCTTGGCATGATGATGATTTCTACATGTCAAATTATTCAAATATCCGAATTACTTAAAATGTGTAAATTACAAATTATTCAATTACATATAAAAATTATAATTATTTGAATGAATACACAATATATATCAAACGACTTGTCAAATTTCTAACCATTTCGAAATAACATTTAATTCAAACATAAAATTTTCAATGAATTCACTATATATTACATAACATATCAAATTATAATCAAATTTGTATCTATATATTGACAAACAATATTTAAAATGGATTGCACTAACCTTTTCTATTAAAGGACTATTAAAAAATTCTTCAAATCACGTATCCAATGATTGAATTTGGTGTTTGCTAGCTTCCAAAAGTGTTGAAATAGTGTTTTCTAGATGTTGAAACTAGTGTTTTTTGTCAAAATAACAGAGAGCATAACAGACCAAAAGTTAAAAATGGATGAAATGGGCCCCAAGGTTGGTTTTTGACCCTTTTTTGGTGATTTGAGATAGTGCATACGCACTATAGCGTGTCTACCCTATAAAGCGTGTATGCACTATCTCAAAACACATCACTCCCCATCCTCCCTACTCTCTATCCTCCCTACTCTCTCTCCCATCCCCTCCCTGTCTCTCTTCCTACTCTCTCCCATCATTTACTCTCTCTCACTCTCCCTCTCCCACCACCTACTCTCACCCCCTCTCCTCTCCCATCCCCGACTCTTTAGATCTCTCACACACACTCTTATCCCCCATATCTCTCTCCCTCTCCCTCTCCTACCACCTAATTTCTCTCCCCCATCCCCTACTCTCTCTCCTCTCTCCCATCCCCTACTTTGTCTCTCTTACACACATTCCCATTCCCCCTCTCTCTCCCTCTCCATCGCCTACTTTCTCTCCCCCATCATCGTACTCTCTCTCTCTGCCACCCCCTACTCTCACACTCTCACACTCTCTCCCATCCCCTGCTCTATCTCTCTTACACACACACTCCCATCCCTCCCCTCTCTTTTCCTCTTCCACTTCCTACTTTCTCTCCCCCATCATCGTACTCTCTCTCTACCACCCCCTACTTTCTCAAAACACATCACTCCCCATCCTCCCTACTCTCTATCCTCCCTACTCTCTCTCCCATCGCCTCCCTCTCTCTCTTCCTACTCTCTCCCATCCTTTACTCTCTCTCACTTTCCCTCTCCCGCCACCTACTCTCTACCTCTCTCACCCCCCTTGGCTCTTTAGATCCCTCACACACACTCTTATCCCTCTTATCTCTCTCCCTCTCCCTCTCCTACCACCTAATTTCTCTCCCCCATCCCCTACTCTCTCTCTTCTCTTCCATCCCCTACTTTGTCTCTCTTACACACATTCACATTCCCCCTCTCTCTCCCTCTCCCACCGCCTACTTTCTCTCCCTCATCATCGTACTCTCTCTACCACCCCCTACACTCTCTCACACTCACACTACTACTACCTACTATCTCTCTCTCTCTCAAGTTCTCTCTCTCCCTCTCTACTCGCTCTCTCTCTCCCATCTTGTACAAGCTCTCTTTGCCTCTCCCACTCTCTCTCCCACTGCCTACTTTCTCTCCCCCATCCCCTGCTCTCTCTCGTCTCCCATCCCCTACTCTCTCACACTCTCACACTCTTCCCCATCCCCTACTCTCTCACACTCTCACTCTCTCCCATCCCCTACTCTATCTCTCTTACACATACACCCCCATCCCCCCTCTGTCTTTCCCTCTCCCACCGCTTACTTTCTCTCCCCCATCATCATACTCTCTCTCTCTGCCACCCCCTACTCTCACACTCTCACACTCTCTCCCATCCCCTGCTATGTCTCTCTTACACACACTCTCATCCCCCCTCTCTCTTTTCCTCTCCCATCGCCTACTTTCTCTCCCCCATCGTCGTACTCTCTCTCTACCACCCCCTAATTTCTCAAAACACATCACTCCCCATCCTCCCTACTCTCTATCCTCCCTACTCTCTCTCCCATCCCCTCCATCTCTCTCTTCCTACTCTCTCCCATCATTTACTCTCTGTCACTCTCCCTCTCCCACCGCCTACTCTCTCTACCTCTCTCACCCCCTCTCCTCTCCCATCCTCGGCTCTTTAGATCTCTCAAACACACTCTTATCCCCCCTATCTCTCTCCCTCTCCCTCTCCTACCACCTAATTTCTCTCCCCCATCCCCTATTCTCTCTCTTCTCTTCCATCCCCTACTTTGTCTCTCTTACACACATTCTCATTCCCCCTCTCTCTCCCTCTCCCACCACCTACTTTCTCTCCCCCATCGTTGTATCCTCTCTACCACCTCCTACTCTCTCTCACACTCACACTACTACTACCTACTATCTCTCTCTCTGAAGTTCTCTCTCTCCCTTTCTACTCTCTCTCTCTCCCATCTTGTACAATCTCTCTCTGCCTCTCCCACTCTCTCTCCCACTGCCTACTTTCTCTCCCCTATCCCCTGCTCTCTCTCTCTCTCATCTCCCATCCCCTACTCTCTCACACTCTCACACTCTCCCCATCCCCTACTCTCTCTCTCCTCTCCCATCCCCTACTCTCTCACACTCTCACTCTCTCCCATCCCCTACTCTATCTCTCTTACACATACACCCCTATCCCCCCTCTCTCTTTCCCTCTCCCACCACCTACTTTCTCTCCCCCATCCTTGTACTCTCTCTCTCTGCCACCTCCTACCCTCACACTCTCACACTCTCTCCCATCCCCTGCTCTGTCTCTCTTACACACACACTCCCATCCCCCCTCTCTCTTTTCCTCTCCCACCGCCTACTTTCTCTTCCCCATTGTTGTATTCTCTCTCTACCACCCCCTACTTTCACACTTTCACACTCTCTCCCATCCCCTACTCTCTCACTTTTATAGATACACACACTCTTATCCCCCCACTCTTCTTCTTCTCTCCCATCCCCTACTCTCTACATCTATCACACACACTCCCATCCCCCTATTTCTCTCCCTCTCCCTCTCCCTCTCTCACTCCCTCTCCTACCGCCTACTATCTATCTCTCTCAAGTTCTTTTTCTTCCTCTCTCTCTCTCTCTCTCTCTCTCTCTCTCTCTCTCTCTCTCTCTCACATCCCTTACTCTCACTCTCTCTCCCATCCCCTACTACTTTCTCTCAAACTCTCACACTCTCTCCCATCCTTTACTCTATCTCTCTTATAAATAAATACACATTCCATTCCCCCCCTCTCTCATTCTTGGATCTCTCTCTTTCACACACACACACACCCATCCCCCCTCTCTCCTCTTCCATCCCCTACTTTTTCTCTCACTTGCTCTCCCTCTCCCACTCCCTCTCCCACTGCATACTCTCTCTCTCTCTCTCTCTCTCTCTCTCTCTCTCTCTCTCCACTCTCTCTCTCTCTCTCTCTCTCTCTCTCTCTCTCTCTCTCTCTCTCTCTCTCTCTCTCTCTCTCTCTCTCTCTCTCTAGTCTCTCTTAAATTTTCATACTCTCTCCTATCCCCCTACTCTCTCTCTCTCTCTCTCTCTCTCTCTCTCTCTCACACACACACCACACACACACACACACATTTCTATTCCCCCCTCTCCTCCCCCTCTCCCACACCCTCTCCCACTCCCTCTCCCATTGCCTACTCTCTCTTCCATCCCCTACTCTCTCTTGAGCTACTTTGTCTTCCCCCTCTCCCATTCCATACTCTCTCTCTTTCACACACATGCACTCCCATCCCCCTCTCTCTCAAGTTCTTCCTCTCCCACTCTGTCTCCCATCGCCTACTCTCTCTCTCCCCCATCCCCTACTCTTAATCTCTCTCTCCCAACCTGTACTCTCTCTCACACTTCCTCTCTCTCCCATCCTCTACTTTAAATCTCTTTCCCCCATCCCGCATTCTCTCTTTTCCACCCCCACTCTCTCACATTTCCTCTCTTTGCCACCCCTACTCTCTCTCTCTCATCCTATACTCTCTTTGCCACCCCTACTCTTTCTCACTTTCTCTCTCCCATCCTGTACTCTCTCCCCTATCCTATCCCCTACTTTCTCTCTATCTCTTTCACACACACACATAGCCATTCCCCTATCCCCCCCCACCTAGTTCTCTTTTGCAACTTAGATCTTAATAGTGCATGCACACTATAGTGTGTGCACCCTATAGTGTGCACGCACTATTTAGAACTAAGGTTTAAATAGCGCATGCATGTTATAGCACGTGCGCGCTATAGGGTGCACACATTATTTAAACCTTAATCAAACCCAACCCTAAGGCTTGGTTTGTCCTTGGAGATCCAACCCAAATGTTTGGATTTGATGAACAGGCCTGAGACGTGCTTTCCAACAAACATACAAAAAATGATTATTTTTTCTTTTGTGCTCCCCTTCAAGATTTCTCGTGGTTCGGTATCGATAAGATTAGGTTATATAGCATTATAGGTATCTGTGTTAGCTATCTAACCATATAATTTATTTTTAATTTGAACTATTTCAAGCCTTTCATCCATACTTTCTTTTCAATGTATGTTCATTTTTTGTCAAAAACTACCACGTACTAATTGGGCTATAGATTTTAGCTCGTTCATCGAATTTTGTAACAACTTAGTTTTTTAGAAACTAGACTCCATTCTACACACTTTGAAAAAAAATAATTTGATTTTAGATTAATTTTTAATTATTTCTAGGGGGAGCACACAGATCTTTCATGTTTTTGGGATGTGTCTAGTTAAAAAATTCATTAAAAAAAAATACACATTATAAAATTACCTGAAAAATCTGGGATAAACTACATAGTGTTAAGTAACTTTTGACTAGAGCGATTAAAAAATTTCAAAAAAAAAGTTAAAATTTTAGGGGGGCCACACTTTGTACTGTGTTATGTTTTTTTGGAATAAACAGTACCACTTTTTGTGGCCCCCTTTTTTGAGGACCTACACTAAACCATTTTGAAAAAAAATTAGTAGTTTAGAAACTAGATTCAAAGGACTACAACTCTTTTTTTTGTCATATCTAAAAATTTTGAGCGTAACTATCTTCAAATTCTTGTTGAATTTCAAAATTTGCAGATTTTAGGAAAAGGGTGTCCACTTATACCTCCCTTTTGGCACCACAACTTTGTGGACTTACCCAACTCTAACCCTTATTCTAAATCTAATTCTAACTCTAGCTCTAACTCTAACTCTAACTCTAACTCAAACCTTAACTCTTATTTTAACCCTAACCCTAACCCTAACTATATTTGTAACCCTAATTCTAACCCTCACCCTAATTCTTACCCTTAACCTAATCCTAACTCTAACTCTAATCCTAACTATATTTGTAACCCTAATTCTAACACTAACCCTAATCCTGACTCTAACTCTAATTCTAAACCTAACCCTAATCCTAACCCTAACTCTAACCCTAATTGTAACTTTAACCCTAACCCTAACTCTAGCTCTAATTGTAATCCTAACCCTAACAATAAACCTAAATCTAACTGTAACTCTAATTCAAACCCTATCCCTCACCCTAATTTTAATCATAATGCTAACCCTAACTTTAACTCTAACTCTAACCCTAAACCTAACCTTAACACTAACCCTAACCCTAATTCTAACTTTAACCCTAACCTTAACTCTCACTCTAACCTTAACCATAACCTTAATACTAACCTTAACAATAAACATAACTCTACTCCTAACTCTAACCCTAAATCTAACTCTACCATTATTGGACACTAACCATAAACCTATCCCTAACTTTAATCTTGACTCAAACCCTAATCCTAACCATAACTCTAACCTTCACCCTAACTCAAACCCTAACCCTAACCCTAACCCTAGCCCTATTATAACCCTAACCCAAACAATAACCATAACTCTAACCCTAAGCTTAACCATGAGCGTAACTCTAACCCTAACCTTAACCCTAAATCTAACTCTACAATAATTGGATTCTAATGCTAACCCTAACTTTAATCTTGACCCAAACCCCTTTCCCTAATCTTAACTCATAACCCAAGCCCTACAATAACCCTAACCCTAACCCTAAATATAACCATAACTCTAACCCTAACATTAACCGTGAGCATAACTCTAACCCTAAACCTTAACCATAAACATAACTCTACCCCTAACTCTAACCCTAACTCTAACCTTAACCTTGACTCAAACCTTAACCCTAATCCTAACCCTAGCCTTACTATAACCCTAACCCTAATTGTAACTCTAACCCTAACCTTAACCATAACTCAAACCCTAACCCTAACTCCAACCCTAACCCTAATGTTAACCCTAACCATAATTCCATCCCTAAGGTTAACATTAACGGTAATGGTAACTTTGTCCCTAACCATATATCTACGTTTGACTATAACATTTTACATTACAATATCCCAAAAATAAAATACTTTTTTAAAAATCTAAATTAAACTCCATATATTAAATTTAAAAAAATGTTTTGAAGCATAATTTTATAGTAACCTTATACAAATCTAATTAAAAATTAATTAATAATTTTATAATAACCTTATCAAAATATAAATAAAAAGTAAATGCTTTTCCTATTGCACCACAACAACCACTAGCTTATATATATATATATATATATATATATATATATATATATATATATAATGTCGAGAGCAATCATTTGCTAGGCACCTATTTTCATAAATTCCAACTACGATCAAAATAACCTTGGGATTAAATAAAAATAGGTGCCTCGAGAATGATTACTCCACTCTTGACATAATATATATATATATATATATATATATATATATATATATATATATATATATATATATATATATATATATATATATATATATATATATATATATATATATATGCTAGTTACACTGAGAGGGTAGCACAAATGCCCAGCATGAGAATATGTTGAAAAATATTATCCATCAATAAAAAAGAATTGGAAGTGGTTACAAAATTTTAAATCATTAAATACATAAAGCATTCCCGAAATAATAGCTAGCTAAAATAATAGGAAGCCAAATGGAGTCCGAAATAATAGGCCCAAAAAAATAGGACCCAAGAAAGCATGACCTAAAAAAATAGGGCCCAAAAAATATGCCCCTAGAAATAGGACCGAAATAATTTCAATATGATTTGTTTTTTTGTTAGATATAATTTTGCATGCACATTCATGCTTATTTTTTGTGGGGAGTGAGGAAATTTGAAACAAATTCATGAAATGTGAAGAGACATCCTTTGGGAGATATGAGGAGCCTCTCACAAGTTATAAAACAAAGGCTTCTCATTTCATTTTCATTTTATGTTTGTGCAGGAAGGAAGAGGTGGAGATTATTGGAGGACTAGATTGGAGTTTTTGAACAGTAGTAGATTGAAGTTTTCGAGAAATTTTTCTGCAAGTGAGAGTTAGTTAAAGCATGAATGCATACTTTTATGAATGACTAGCACACATTTGATGGACTTTTTCTATTGAACAAAACTCATAGTTTTGTCCTCTTTTTGTTTTAGTCAATCATGAACCAAAATTGTATTAAAAAATATTGTCATTTGATTGTGATTAAGGTGGTCAGACATACACCTACTTTTTATTTTCACCTAAAATTTTTGTAGTACTACATTAAAATCAAAAATTTTGACCAATCAAATATTATTTTCTCTAGATAACGCCTAGTAGTTTAGAAACTACATTCAATTTCCTAGAGATTCTTTTCTTAAAACATTTTGATATAAAGTCCATAACTACTTTAAAATTATGTGTCGAGTTAACATAACCCTGATTTGCTAGTTTTTTACCTCCACTTAAGGCCATAGTTTGGTTGACCATGATCTTGCACATACCCATGGATTTGTGTTGAATCACTACTCATGAAATATGGGTCAATGAGTTTGACTCAAAAACTACACAATTAATTCATATAGCAATATAAAAATTTGACTTCTTGTGGAAATTATCTCCTACTTGTCAATTTATGAGCTCAAGGGCTTTCTAATAAATGGCTCATAAGACACAATACTTGGTTAAGGTTTTACAAATGGGGTTCCAAGAAGAGTGAATTTAACCATGGAGGAAAATGTGTGGTTAAGCACACTCAAGCCTAAGTAAAACTAGGATAGGTGACCTCCTAGATAGTCTTGGTGCTTCACCTCTGCGAGCATCACCTAGATCCAATGAGTGCTAACTATTCTATTTATTCTCGTGAGAGATGGATTCATGTTGAATCCCCACTCATGAAATATGGGTCAATAAATTTGACTAAAAAACTACACAATTAAATCCTGATAACAATATGATAATTTGACTTACTATAGAAATTATCCTTTACTTATCAATAAGATATTATTCAAACACTTTCAATGATAGAGCATGAGGCAATCATAGATGCACTATAAAAGAGAGAGGATGCATATGGTATAGTAGGTTGAATCAAATTTATGCACATGTAAGTTTTTTTTATTGTGCTCTTTTCATACGTACTTGTATAATTAATTTATGTAATGTCATTAGTATTAATTTTATGTACTTATTCAGGTGTCAAGTACAACTTATCAACATTTATGACACTCAAATTTGACAAATGAAAGTTATAATTCATGAGTGAGCACATTTAATTTAATATGTTAGTGTACACTTTATAAGTTATTTAAGTTTTATGTCCTACAACTTTATTTTCAATTTCGATTTGAAATGTGGTCTTAGTCTCTTTAATATATATTGAACCACTATATACATAGGTATTATTAATTTTTGGTAAACTTACTTGCAAATACATGGATGACATCAACATCTTGTGCAATTACACATAGTGAGTACATTAAAAATATTTTAACTAGAATACCCATATAACATTTTGTATTGTACAAATTGAACTTGACTTATAAATTGTGCTTTTACTAACATTTCAACATTCATTTTTTATGTAACAGGGCCTCATTTGAACAAATATATTCATCCAATTTTTGTATTTGAATCGAATATTGTTGTAAACATTTAAAAGTGAGTTCACTTGTATTTGAGTCCAATATTGTTTTAAAAATATGAGCTCACTTCTATATATATATATATATATAACGGTCTTTAGAATTAATGATATATGAAATTTATTGATGTGCACAATTTAATTCTTTGTGAATTTTTAATGATCCTATATATTTTCCATTCATTTTACATTCAAGCATGTATATTATTGTGCCTATGTTCAATTAAATATACTATTCATATTTGTATGTTTAATCAAATATATTTTTGATATTCCTAAGTGAACATTAAATATGTATGTCCAAATATTTTACATTTTTTTAAATATTTGTCCAAATAACACATGTCAATTAAATATGATAACATAATATGGAATTTAAAAGTCTATCATACTAAATAAACATGTTGTAAAAATATAATACAGTATGATCTAATGTATGATAACACTGAACATAACATTCAATCTAACATGATATAACATTCAATCTAAGCTTCAATAACATGATCTAACATGATAACATAACAATATAAATAATAATGTATAGTAACATGACAATAAGTTACAAAAACATAATACGGATGTGTGTCCTCATACAAAGTCCATCATAAAAAAGAGTCATAAAAACATAATGTGAGTGTCCTCATAATAAGTCCTAACATGAAAATCTAAGTCATGAAACTACATCATGAAAATCTAATCTACTTGTCATGTATCTGATCTACAATTTAATTCAACCCCAAACCCTCTCTCTCAATTAACATGGTCAAACATATATGTCAATTACCAAACTAACAATAGAATATAAGCAATACAAGGAGTAATGATCCTTAAACAATCTTTCAAAAGTGAAGGGCTTAAGATTATGATCAATAATCTATTAGGGATCATTTTTTGCAATAATGTATTGATTCTTGAAATTTCGCTAAGTCTAATATTTCGTTAAAAATCCTCAAAATTCAAATTCTTTATCTTACTTCCTATGAATTTGAAACCACTCTCAAACATCTTGGAAGTATATACATAAAATGCAACTTAAGTATAACAAAGGAAAAGTATTAAACTTATACTTAAATATTACATTTTATGTATGATCTTAGTGCTGAAATTGGCCTTGTAGAGCATGTTGCATTTTACTTCCAAATTTACAAGAGCTTTTCACATGTAAATTTATTTATTTATGAAATTTGTATAATATGTATGCATTAGCGCAAACACACTATAGGGGAATTGGGCTATATTTTGAATATCCTGAGCCTATGGCTCAAGCTATCCAACCATAGTGCGATCACCCTATATCGTGATCACGTTATCCCTTAGATTGGGAAAAGAAAAGAAAATGGTATATTTTTGGTACTAAATCTTTGTACACTTACCTTATAATAAAAGTAATTAGTGACCAAGAAAATTAAAAATTAAATCTAAATTTTTAACCAAAAACAAAAAAACCTAAAATAAAATAATAAGAAATTATTATATGCACTTGGTCTATGAAAAAAAACAAGTTGTGGGGTTGGTAGGGCTATCAAAATCGTGCCCTTGTCCTCTACTGCATGATGTATTTTTTCTTAGAACAAAATGAGCAAAAATAGGTAAAAAATGAAAATAAATCGGGTGCCCATTTTGCTTCAGGAATCTGATGAAACAAGTGCCCAATTCTTGAAAATGGATCAGGCTATCAAACCTAATTGAGTGCCTCATTTTTAAAAAATAGGTGCATGTTTCTGGAGGGGTCTCATTTCAATCCACAGACTCCCATGGATTTGAGACTCAACTTTGTGCTCCCACCTAACCATCTTTTATTTTTGGGACAATTTGAGTGCTATCTAGGTAAAATCCAACCCATCATCACTAGATCAAACATATTAGGATCAACGTGCATTACATTTGAGATCTCATCTATACATTTCCTAAATATCTTGAGGACTACTTCAGATTTAGAGAAAATAGTTAACATTTTCTCCTAATATTTTACATAAATAGGTTTCTTCCCTTATGAGTTTAATCTTGGCACCAACTAATCCATATTGAGGATGCTACTTAGTTCTCTATAGGTTTTCCTCTCTATGCATTTTTTTGCAATGGGATGGGTCTAGGAAATCCTCTCTAAAGAGGAGAATTTTTTCTATGAAGTTTTCTATTTCACTATCTCTCTGAGGGGACCATTTTCTACATGGGTATCTTTTACAATGACACATTGGTTGCGATCCATTTCATGTATCAATATCCACCCAAGCTACCCTTGTCTTTGTGAATAACATTGTTATACATAGTTTATTTACATTTTGACATATGTGTACTTAGGACCTAGATTAAAATACACTTGCTACAATGGTTTCTACTTGGTAGGTTTCACTCTACTTGTACTTGTACCAAACCTTATTTGGTGGAGATGTGCTCACATGACTAGATCTCTTTTATCACACATTGGTTGTACATACACGTCACTTTGAGGTGTATCTTGTATATATTTATTCTTTTCATTTTGAACACATTAATTATGCTTATTGCATTCTATTGATCTTCTAATCTAGTTGTGATTGCCTTTTAATTTTTTATTGTTGGGTGGCTATCAATATAACAAACTCTTAACATGTAAAATCCAAAGAGAATTATTTTATTGCTGATATGAAATACATTAAATCCACATACTTCATTACATACATAAATATTTATAAGCACAACATTAATGAAGGTAAGCTTTTTAAAGGTTTATATGTAAAAATCATAAGATTCATATTTATCTTGGCTCATAATCCTATGTATAAAATGAAAATTATCTTTCGATTATATGTATGTATATTATGTATAATGTGTATTTATATAAATAGATTAATAAACCATACAACAATCCTAAAAATGAATATGATTGATCTTGGTTCACAACGTGCCCCTAAACTTGCAAGAGGAATTGTAATGTGAAGATATTCATCAATAGAAACAACAATATGCTAGAAAAGATATTACATAAATTACGATATATAATAATATGAACTCAGCTATCCTTGAGACAAAATGCACCTTTGACCAAAATTCAAACAAAAAAAAAATTGGTGAAATTTTGAGCATTTGATCTTCATGATCTTCATGTTTTGTAATTGAAAACAACAAGATATTTAAAAGAAAAAAAATGATTGTATTTGATAGGTTGGGTGTAAACTGATTTAATTAGAAGCTTTGCCAGGGATGTATATTGAAACAAAAATGAGAAGGTTCTAATTAAAGTCTCTCAGTTTTGGTTAAACTCATGTAAATTATTAATCAATTAAAGTTCTTTTTAAAAATGGGTTGACAGTTTTTAGTCATTGGTTACCTCTATTTTTTATACAGATTTTACCTTCAATGGTATGATACTTGCATTGAAATGGCTGTTTGGGCCTGATAATTTATAACTAATAACTTTTAGTAGCGAGTGAGAAGAAAAGATTCATCAGTAAATGGACTGTTTTTCAGTCTAAAATGGAAATTTATTTTTTCATAGGAGGAATTTCTCAATACTTGTGATATTAACCTGAAATCTCTAGTGATTCTTCTTTTCGATTTTGCATACATGGAATTGGAAGCCTTGTAAGTCTTAAAATTATAATTTTAAATAATACAAATGTTTTCTTCTATGTAGGTAAATTTATTGAAAGCAATCATTACAATCTGCGAGACCACATTCTGTAACACATTTTATCAAACACTTGGCATGCAACCTTTATTTGATATATATCCTGTGACAAAATCTTCCAATTCAAATCCATTTCTCAATTCCTAAGCATGAATTGATTTCCCCTGTTGCAAAGCTCCTAAATAACACAAGTAGAGATCATGCTCACCTTAGTACCTGAATTAGGTTTCATACCTTTTAGTGAAACAGAGCATTGTGGGTATATCCACAAACCATTGCAGTGTATGTTACTACGTCTTTCTTTCACTCTGCTATGATAACATTTTGTGTGGTCTCAATCCTTACACATTTGACATACATATCTATGATGGTATTTCCCACTATAATATCGAGTCCAATTACATTACTAATTATGTATGCATAGATTTTTTTCACATACTGCACATCTAATTACATAACCAGGATACCCTTGTTGTGAATTTGGGAAGAGGTCTTTAGGGTTCTTAACCATGTTCAATCTCCTTCACTCTTGGTTGCACTTCATCCTCTTCTACAGAGTGTGGCAACTCATCAATTAGACCAATGCAATCACTCTCCATGGATCATCATTATAATTTCTAGTTTTTTTCTAAATATTCCTAAATTATTATTGTCATACATCATTATTTAAAATAGATGACTAGTATAAGAGATAATTCTAACCCTAATTCTAACTATTCCCAAAACCCTAACCCTAACCCCAACCTTTATGTAAATCTTAACATTTTATCATTAACAATAATCTCAATAATTTTGATGTAAATCCTAACCCTAATCCTAGCTTTCACTCTACCATACCAAAATACCTTTAGTGCTAACCATTATGTAAATTCTAGTTGTAACCATAAGCTTAATCCTAACCCAAAACCCTAACCATATTTGTAACCAAAATTTTAATTTTAATGCCAACCTTATCCTTAATCCTAATAAAAACCATCAATACCCTAAAACTAAATATCATGTAACTCCTAAAACTTGCCATAATTAACATCGAATTAAAACCTTAGTCGTAACTATAATTGTAACCATAGCCCAGACCCTAACCCTAACCTTAACTATAGCTATATATCTACCATATGAATGACCCTGGATTTAACTATATCATCAACCCAAAACCTTATCCTTACCATAACCATAATTATAAGATAAACTCTAACCTCATGTGTAAACCCTAGCTATAATATTTATCTTAACCCTCACTCTAACCTTAACTCTAAGTAAATTGTAATGTGAACCCTAACCACAACCTAATCCAAATATTAACCCTAATCTCAATACTAAACATAATATAAACCCTAACACTAACCCTAACCCTAACCCTAACCATTTATCTAACCTAAGAAAAATGTTTGGCATAACTATGTAATTTTGTCCCAAACTTTTAGCATAGTGTAAACCATTACCTTAACCATGAACCCTATCCCTAACCCCAGTCAAAAGCTAAGTATATCATTAACCCAAATCCTATACCTAGCTCTAACCATTATCAAATACTATCCTCAACCTTAAACCATATTTAATTTGTAAACTACATGCGAATCCTCACCCTTATCAAATCATAGTCCTCACCCTAATTAAAAGCTCATCCAAACTCTAACCCTACCCCTACCACTAATCATGCTAACCCCAAATTTAAATCCTAACACTTAATTCTAGTCATAAGTATAAATTCTAACCTTAACTATAATGTTAACTTTAATCTTAATCATAACCTAAACCCTAACCTTAATGCTAAAAATATATATTCCTTTAACCCCATAGTGATGTTAACCCTAAGTATATCATCAATCTAAAACCTAACACAAACCTAATCCAAACCTTAATTATGATGTAAACTCTAACTTTGATCTTAAAGCTTAATCTTAATTCTAACCCTTACCTATCCAAACTTTAAACCTAACTATATTATAGACATAAAACCTATATCTAACCCTAACCACGATGAAACCATAACCACACCATAACACCAACCCTAAAATCGAATTGAAAACATTATCCTAACTTTAACTCTAGTAAACTCTAATTACGCCGAGAGGCGTTCTATACAATGGCAGCACAAATGCCCAGCACGAGAATATGCCAAGATTCCTGTCAATAAAAAAGAATTGGGAGCAGTTACAAACTTCCAAATTAAATATTAAAAAAGAATTCCCGAAATAATAGCTGGCCGAAATAATAGGAAGCCAAATGGAGGCCGAAAAAGTAGGGCCCGAAAAAGTAGGACCCGAAAAATAGGGCCCAAAAAAATAGGGGCGAAATAATTTCAATATGATTTTTTTTTTGTTAAATATAATTTTGCATGCATATTCATGCTTTTTTTTTGTGGGGAGTGGGGGAATTTGAAACAAATTCGTGGAATGTGAACAGACGTCTGTTGGGGGATATGAGGAGCCTCTCAGAAGTTATAAAACCAAGGCTCCTCATTTCATTTTCATTTTATGTTTTTGCAGGAAGGAAGAGGTGGAGGTTATTGGAGGATTAGATTGGAGTTTTTGAATAGGAGTAAATTGAAGTTTTGGAGTAACATTTTTGCAGGTGAGATTTCTATTTTTTATTTACATTTTCATTTAGATTTAGATGTAGATGTAAATTGAAATTCAAAATTAGTTATAATATTCTACTTTGATTTAGATTTCAATTTTAATTAATTTCAATTTGGTTGGCTCTCCTCCACAACAAACAGTGTATTGTGTATTTAATGGGTGCATTGGAATGCAGATTATCAGCCTAATGGCCAATCTCCAGTTTCCTCCACAAGCAAACCAATCTCTGGAAAGATCCCTCTTCCGAACCGAAAGGATGTGGCAGATTTCTTTCCTCCCCGGCCTCTGAAAATAGAGGAAATTCCCAATATAGTTGCTGATTTTCGAAATGCTGCCAGGAATGCAATAGATGCAGGTATGTTTTTTTATTCTGATCTATCTTGGTTTGAAGAAGAGAATGTTCCTTTTGTTGACATAATTAGTCCTTTTACGAACAGGGTTTGATGGTGTTGAGATCCATGGGGCGCATGGGTACCTTGTGGGCCAGTTCATGAAGGATAGCATGAATGATCGAATAGATGGCTATGGCGAAACATTGAAGAATCGTTGCAGATTTGCACTTGAAGTTGTGGAAGCAGTGGTGGAGGAAATCGGAGCAGAGCATGTGGGAATTCGGCTTTCTCCATTTTCGGATCATGCAGAAGCGTATGACTCAAATCCAGAGGCACTGGGACTTCACATGGCAGAGGCTCTGAATAAATATAAGATATTGTACGCTCATTTCTTTGAGCCCAAGATTGATAATTCGCAGACGACAATAGCGAGTGAAAAGAGCCTGATTCCCATAAGAACAACATTCAAGGGAACATTTTTGGCTACAGGGGGTTATGATCGAGATGATGGTAACGAAGCTATTTCCAGTGGCAAGGCAGATTTGATTGCTTATGGCCAACTATTCTTGCTAACTGATATTTCTATTGTATATTCTCATGCCCAGCACGGAAAGTTTTAATCTATATAGTTTATTTTGTGCATTTAGTGCACAAAATAAAGAATGCATATGCAATCAATTTTTTTATCAATCTTTATGATAGCTTTTTTTTTAAAATAGAAAATAAAAAATAGAAAATAGAAATTATTCTTTTATGTATGTAGAAAAAAATTAGAAAGATTTTATGTATGTAAAAAATTAAAAGAATTCTATATACATCTAGATTTTTTGAAAAGAATTCTATTTACATCTAGATATTTTGATTGAAATAACCATAATGTAAAAACAAAATATAAAATAGAAATGTTAATATATGTATGTAGAAAAAATTAGAAAGATTGCATGCATCTAAAAAAATTCTATTTACATCTAGATTTTTTTAGAATGGAAAAAAATGGATAATAGAAATATCAGTTGCATGTTTGTAGAAATAAATTAGAAAAACATGTATCTAGAAATTAAAAAGATTCTATATGTGTCTAATTTTTAGATTTTACTTTATTCTAAACTAATTATTGATGGAAATATATTTTAAAAATATTTATGTAGTTTAAAGTTTAGATTTTAATTAATTTGTATGCAAATAGGAAAAAGAATAAATATTTTATATATATGTAGATTAATTTCTATTTTTAAAATTTACAAGTAAATGAGTACTTTATTCATTTAAAGTAAACAAGTTTTTAAATAATATATTTTTATTTTAGAAATATATTAATCATAATGTTCATTTATTATTACTTATTTAATATACTTACTCTCAAATCTAAGACAATAGAAATGATATTTTATTAACTTTGAAATAGGGAAGTGTTAAGCAAGTTCGTTTACAAAAATACCAAAAATATATTTGGTCTTTGATCAAATTGGAGTTAATATTAGAAATATAAATATGATCATTAACAATTAAGCTAAATTCAGTTCAAAACAATAATATTATTTAAATTTAAATAAATCTTTTTGAAAAGAATTCTATTTACATCTACATATTTTGATTTAAATAACTATAATGTAAAAACAAAATATAAAATAGAAATGTTAATATATGTATGTAGAAAAAATTAGAAAGATTGCATGCATCTAAAAAAATTCTATTTACATCTAGATTTTTTTTAAATGGAAAAAAATGGATAATAGAAATATCAGTTGCATGTTTGTAGAAATAAATTAGAAAAACATGTATATAGAAATTAAAAAGATTCTATATGTGTCTAATTTTTAGATTTGACTTTATTCTAAACTATTTATTGATGGATATATATTTTAAAAATATTTATGTAGATTAAAGTTTAGATTTTAATTAATTTGTATGCAAATAGGAAAAAGAATAAATATTTTATATATATGTAGATTAATTTCTATTTTTAAAATTTACAAGTAAATGAGTACTTTATTCATTTAAAGTAAACAAGTTTTTAAGTAATATATGTTTATTTTAGAAATATATTAATCATAATGTTCATTTATTATTACTTATTTAATATACTTACTCTCAAATCTAAGACAATAGAAATGATATTTTATTAACTTTGAAATAGGGAAGTGTTAAGCAAGTTTGTTTACAAAAATACCAAAAATATATTTGGTCTTTGATCAAATTGGAGTTAATATTAGAAATATAAATATGATCATTAACAATTAAGCTAAATTCAATTCAAAACAATAATATTATTTAAATTTAAATAAAATAAGCCATGTTTACTTTGAAACATCAAACAACTAATTAACTAATACAATAATTAAAATAAATGAATCTATTATGACATAGAAAAATATTTTCGAAGTATAATTTCTTTGTTTTTGAATCAATATGAGTTTTTTTTTCTACTTGAAAAGATAAACCATCCTAATTGTCATCCTTAGTTAACCCTAACAACAACCCCTACCTTAGCCCTAGCCCCAACAATGATGTACAATATAACTATAATCCAACATTAAACTATAATTATAGCACTAAAACATATCCCTATTGATATTCTAAACTCTAATCATAACGAAAATCTTAGTCCAAACCATAATCTAAACCAAAAACCTACACACTAATATTGGTTATAGTCCTAACCCTAAAATCTAACCCTTAACCATAATGTAAAAACAAACTCCAAAATATTGATCAAAATCCTAAACCTACCTATATGGATAACCATGATATTAAACTCTAAATCCAGTCCCAAGGTCCTAACCATGGTGTAAACCTATAACCGAACTCTTAAAAAGTTTACTAATCCCTGATCCTAATCACATTCCCAACTTTAAACTTGAACCATAAACCATAGTTGTAACCATAATCATAAACTTAAACAAAACCCTAACCCTAAAGGTACAATCATAAAATTAATAATAGCTTAGACCCTAATCCTAGCACAAACCACAATCATGACCAAATATAAATCTTCACCTTACCCCTAATCATAATTTCAATGTTAACCCTAACATTAGTTTCAATCCTACCATGATATGAACCCTAATATAGACTTCACCTTGATCCTCACCCTAATCTTAAGTCTAATTAAACCCTGACTAAAACCTAATCTAAATGATATATCTAACTATAATCCTAACTTTAATTATCATACAATCCAATGCTAACCCTCATGTATATTTAATCCCTAATCTTAACTCTAAATATTCTATAAACTCTAGAATTGACCTTGATTCTAACCATAACCCTAAAATCTAAATTGTAACCATAGCACAAAAGGTGGGGACCCCCACTACATGGCACAATTCTAGGTCTTGGAGCCTCGCGAAAGCACTACAGAGTGAGGAAATGTCAGAAAGGTGACATGTAGTAGCATGACGCAATTTTGGGCTTTAGAGCATTGCAGAAAGAATGCAGCGTAAGGAGGCGCTAGAATGGAGACTCATGGAAAGAAGAGGAAAGACATTCATGTTGCTAGCAAAAAACTATGAAAAGAGATAACATGATGTCTTAACCTTCCACAAAAAATGCAAGGTTGATCCCAAGGGGGAATTTGGTTTCCCCAAAAATGAATGATGGTCATCGATGAAGGTCTTCCTCTCGAAATAGACGGCATAGATGCATCGTGAATCCTCACCAATGAAGGATTAAATCACAACCATCGATGTAGATTCTCCCCTCAAAAAGGATGACTGAGATGCAACAAGGAAACTCCTCCCAATGAAGGATTAAGTCACATTCGTCGATCAAGATTGGCTTTATTTCCAATGGATGATTAAGATGTAGTGAAGAGATTCCTCCCAACAAACGAAGAAGATAGCACAAAAGGTGTGTACCCCCTCCATGTGGCACAATTTTGGGTCTCAAAGACTCATGAAAGAATTGTGGAGTGAGGAAATGTTGGAAAGGCAATGCGTGGTAGCATGATGCAATTTTGGGCTTTAGAGAATTGAAGAAACAATGTAGCATGACGATGCATCAGAATGGAGATGCATGGTAGCATCTTGTGCAATTCTAGGCTTTAGAGTGTTTCGAAGACACTAGCGTATAAAGAAAAGTTAGAATGGGAATGCATGGCAACATCTTGCACTTTTGGGAAGATGGGAAGATAGCTCGCGAAGAAATAAGAGTTATCGAATCTCGCAACATGAATCAACCCAACCAAGAAAAAATGATCCAGCGTGGTCAATGAAGAAATCGAGCCAACACAAAATGTTAGCCGCCAAATTTAGCGATGTTAACCCTCTGCAAAGAACCTATCCCATTTAAGGTCTCTCAGATCAGACATCAGTGATGGGTTGAATAGGGGGAAAAAATAACACACAATGCCCTCCTAAATGAAATTCTAAATGTAACACTAATAACCATGGTCCTACTTCTTTCCCTAACCTTATCAATGAGCATGGGAATATACATATTATTATATAGGGCACCTTATATAATAATAAATATAATCTAAAATCCCAACCCTTACTCCCCTCCTAAATATAACTGTGACCATAAGAAAACTTCTAAATATAACCCTTCCTCTAACTCTAGCCTTAACCATGAGCATAACCCTAGCCTTAACCATGAGCATAACTCTAACTCTAGATCTGACTCTACCATAATTGGACACTAACCCTAACCCTAACCTTAATTTTGATCCTAACTCAAACCCTAACCCTAACTCTAACCTTAACCTTGATTCAAACCTTAACCCTAACCCTAACCCTGGCCTTACTATAACCCTAACCCTAATCATAACCATAACCATAACTCTAACCCTAACCTTAACCATGGCCATAACTCTAACCCTAACCTTAACCATAAACATAACTCTAATCTGAACCTTAACCATAACTCTAATGATAACCATAACCATAATTCTATCCTTGACCTTAACCATAGCTCAAACCCTAACCCTAACTCCAACCCTAACCCTAATGCTAACCCTAACCCTAATTCTATCCCTGAGGTTAACATTAACTGTAATGTTAACTTTGTCCCTAACCATATATCTACGTATGACTATAACATTTTACATTACAATATCCCAATTTTTTTTTTTTTTTTATCTAAATTAAATTCCTTATATTAAATTAAAAGATATATTTGACTCAAACCCTATCCCTAACCCTATCCCCACTATAACCCTAACCATAACCATAATGATGACTCTAACCCTAACCTTAACCATGAGCATTACTCTAAACCTAACATTAACCATAAGCATAACTCTACCCCTAACTCTAACCCTAATTCTAACTCTACCATAATTGGATTCTAACCCTATCCCTAACCCTAACTATAAGCATAAGTCTGACCCTAGCCTTAACCATGAACATAACTCTAACTTTGGATTTGACTCTACCATAATTGGACTCTAACCTTAACCCTAACCTTAATTTTGATCCTAACTCAAACCCTAACCCTTTAAACTCTAACCTTAACCTTGACTCAAACCTTAACCCTAACCCTAACATTAGCTTACTATAAACCTAACACTAACCCTAATCATAACCATAACTCTAACCCTAACCTTAACCATGACCATAACATTAACCCTAACCTTAAGCATAAACATAACTCTAATCTAAACCATAACCATAACTCTAGCAATAACCATAACCATAACTCTATCCCTAACCTTAACCATAGCTCAAACCCTAACCCTAACTCCAACCCTAACTCTAATGCTAACCCTAACCCTAATTCTATCCCTAAGGTTAACATTAACTATAATGGTAACTTTGTCCCTAACCATATATCTATGTATGACTATAACATTTTACATTACAATATCCCAAAAATAAAAAATATATTTTTAATCTATATTAAACTCCTTATATTAAATTTTTAAAAATATTTTGAAGCATAATTTTATACTAACTTCATACAACTCTAATTAAAAATTAATTAACAATTTTATAGTAACCTTATCAAAATAAAAAATAAAAAGTAAATATTTTTCCTATTGCGCCGCGACTGCCACTAGCTATATATACCTCTATATATATTACGCCGAGATTAATCGTTCTCGAGGCGCCTATTTTTATTTTCATTAATCCCAACTTCGATTAAAATAACTTTGAGATTAAATAAAAATAGGCGCCTCGAGAACGATTAATCTCGGCGTAATATATATAGAGGTATATATAGCTAGTTTTAATAATATCGAGCTTGCAAAACGTTTAAAATGTAAAGGTAAACCTCAACTGTTTAGGGTCCATACCTATTGGAGTGAACAAACGAGCATTCTATCTTTCATTTCATTCGAAGCCAAGAAAATCAGAAAGTATTTATCGTCGGTGCATTTAATTATCTCAAATGTCTAGATGGGCAGAGTAAACCTTCAATATGTCGTACATGGCATCTTTCGCATTTCAGCTTGTAATCTAAGTACAACCATTCCGTGGACGATGGAATGAATCACACATTCCCCGACAAGAGTCCAATTATTCCAGAGAACGTGGAACGCAAGTAGACTGCCCTGTACAAAGTTAGTCCAGGAGGCCATAGGTTTATGGCCCTGAATGTGTCTAAACTTGTACGGTAATTAAGATGGCCAATCTAAAAATGTACAATGTATACAAGTTTATATGGTTTTTTATCACATCTTTATCATTTCAGCTTTTATTGGACAATGTAAAGGTACCAATGCCTGCAAAGATTCCTCGAGAGTGGAATGTGTTTGCGTGGTCCTTCACAAAGTGTCTCATACAGAGTTATTGGAGATTGGGATAGAATTCTGACGGTACATTTAATGTATTTGATTATTTGAAAGTGTGATGGTTAAATAAAGTGGTGTTTTAGGAAACAAAAATTATTTTATTATTTATATATTTAGTATTAGTAAATGGACAGATTAGAAAAAAACATCTTTGTTTAAGAGAGAAATTATTGTTTAATAAGTAGAGATTTTTAAAAATATATGATTTTTTTGGTGGTGCAGTGAGATTTCAATTATAAAGACAAATAAAAAGAGATGTTAAGAATTTTTTTTTTTGTATGTGAGAAGTTAATTTACACAAATATGAAACATCTATATTTTTTAATAATTCTTTTATTTTTACTATATATTTGAAAAAGGTGTCAAAAGTATGTACTCTGATTTGTATGATTTATAGTATTTTGTAATTAGGTTAATTCTAAACAAGATGACTAGCATAAGAGGTTATGAAAACTCATTTGAAGTATAGATGGGTTAAGGGATGAAACCAACAAGACAAGATGCAATGTCTTGAGGAAGGTGGATGTCAGCGAAGTTAATATTAAGCATTGTGTTGCTGGCTGAATATATATATATATATATATATATATATATATATATATATATATATATATATATATATATATATATATATAGTATTTATTTTTAATATCACAATGATATTGAAAAGGAAAAGAAGAGATTAGAAAAATAGTTTCTAATTATATCTTTAATGCATCTATATATTGGAAAATGTGATGGTTAAATAAATGTTGGTTTAGAGAATAAAAAAATATTTAATTTTTTTAAATTTTATTGCTATATTTGTATTTTTAAAAATATAATGCTTTTGGAAGTTTAGTAGAAAGAGAGAAATATAAGATATGATTTCTGTGAAGGAATGAGACTCAAAATAAAAGGTCAAAGAAAAATAAAAGATGATAAGGAATATGTAAAAGGTCCTACATTTTAATTATTCTTTTAGAAGTCTCGTAGAAAGAGAGAAATATAAGATATGATTCTTGTGAAGGAATGAGAGTCAAAATAAAAGATCAAAGAAAAATAAAGGATGATAAGGAACATGTAAAAGATCCTACATCTTAATTATTCTTTTGGAAGTCTCGTAGAAAGAGAGAAATATAAGATATGATTCTTGTGAAGGAATGAGATTCAAAAAAAAAGATGAAAGAAAAATAAAAGATGATAAGAAATATGTAAAAGATCCCACATTGTAATTATTCTTTTTTCCCACGTCACATATAGCTCAAATTATGTGGATGTCACTTATTGTAGACATCTTCTACAGGAAATAAATAAGTCCCTCTTACGGAAGCTCATTCCCCTTTTTTTCTCATTGAATTACAACCCTTGTTGCGGAAGAAACGCTTTTTCTTTGAATTGCAACCCTTGTGCTTCAAGAAACGCTTTTAGATCTAAATTTAAAGACAGCCAGGTTAAGGGAGGAAGATAACAAGAGAAGACGCGGTGTCTTGGGGAAGGAGGATGTCAACCAAGTCAATAGTGAACATTGGGTTGCTGTCACTGCAACTATGCCTAGGGTTTTGGCAGATCGGGAAGCTGACACCAGTCGGGGCTCTCATACAATGTGGAATAGGCTGCTTCTTCAGCAGGTGCCGCTTACCTTTGGGCCTCTCTGCGGATTATCATCGGCTGAAACGTTTTAAAGGTCGCGTGTACAAGACTGTGCGCTGCCATGTAACCGTCCCGCCAGATCAGCCGACGGCGACAAGGGAAGAACGGTTAAACGAGAATCGGAAAGACTCATCGTATTTGGGTGAAGAGTTTCATCTAGAGAGGCGAGGAGAAAACAAGTTGAATCTCAACGGGGAAATGAGTTACTACATCACCGATAAAATCTGGCATGCCTTGCAGGAATTTGCAGACGCTGCTCCCAACACCGTGTTTCTCAAAGGGTATAAAGAATTCTGGCAACAGGTGGCCACAGGCGGTGTCATGACCTTAACAGATGTGCTTGACAGTTTAATACTGGATAACCACACCGTCAAAATTCTAGACAATGATCTGCTTTTGCCTGTAAATTTGTCCATTTCCGAGGAGAAAGTTCTCAAGGCTGTAAACTTGGCGGGGCTGTTTCTGCAGACGAGGCAAGTCTACTGGGTGATTCCTACTCTGGTGAGCTTTACAGCAGCGCTTTTGGAGTTCAGCACAGCTGTGAGAGCATGGCTGTACGGCAAGATCAATCTACTCTTCTGCCGAGTCGTGCAAATCATATGTGACCGGTTGCCCCGGTCAATGAGAAGGGAGGTGTACTCGTTTGGAAATTGGGTGGAAAATATGAAGCCTTCGAATGACCTGAAGCTCAGGATTGTGAAAGGCGAGATGTTTGCAGTCATTGGTGGAGGAGCAAAAGCGCACAAAGACGATGCTGTTCTGTCGGAGGAAGAAGAATTTGATTGGTCGCGCCTTGAAGAAGAAAAGCCAATTATAATTCCTTGTGGCAAAATTGACCCTGACTATCGGGCGATCGACATCGAGTGCTGGTTTGATCCAGAGAAGGGGAAATGCCATTTGCGTGCAACCACGGTGGCTCTAGCCGATTTGGATTGTAACAGGGACGAATTCGCCCGGCTGTACAAATTTCTCTCTTGCGTGGCGAGGAATCGATCGGGTTCACTGAAATCTTGCGTGGCGAAGAAGGAGGATGTTCGCGGACTCGGCGGCTTTCTGGC
Source organism: Cupressus sempervirens (assembly GCA_028749045.1). Taxonomy (NCBI): domain Eukaryota; kingdom Viridiplantae; phylum Streptophyta; class Pinopsida; order Cupressales; family Cupressaceae; genus Cupressus; species Cupressus sempervirens. Next base: position 254,690,108 of record CM053784.1, on the reverse strand, counting down.
GAAGATTCGCTCGTGTTTGTGGAAATGTTGTGGTGCTGAGAATACGGTGCACGTTCGGGGGTTCAGAGACTCTGTTGCCTGCTATTCTAAGAACGGGTTCCCTCCTGTATATGAGCTCAAATTGGACAATGCAGTCAGTCGTTAAGTCACGTATAACCAGGTAAAATCCCTTCAGAGCAGTTGGTATAAATTGTTAATGTCTCTTTCAATATTTTACCCCTTTAATAGATAATTGTATATGTAATAATAAATAAATTTCTTAAAAGTATTTTTATTTAATTTTATTGTTAATAAAGAATAGTACAGTATTATAAAAATTATGGTGGTAGAGAGCCATACTTATGAAATCAAACTATTACAATTTCAACATAGACGAATATACAAAAGGGTTAAGGTCATACAAGTTTTATACAATTAATGTAGAATTAAAAGGATTTTCTTTTTCTTTTTTGGATTGCTCAGAGCAATTCTAGGGATAGAATCATCAATCAACTCACAACCAATGAGACCACCTACTTGTTTAAAAGTATTAGAAAAGAATTGTTGGGTGCAAAGCAAAGAAATAGCTGACTCTATGAAAGGAAGTTTGCTTGCACCAAACTAGCTAGGAGCCCCAACTGCTTCCAAGAAAAGGTAGAGGGCATCTAGCCCCACTCAATTACAAAGAGTAGGCTTCTTGGGATTTAGAGGCTATGAATAGTAGTGACCACTAGAACTAGTTCCACCATTAACCTATATGCACCCATTAGTCAAGAACCGGCTATAAACACACCCAAAGACTAAGTAAGGAGGGAGAATCAAGTGATACTCTAGCAATGCTCTAAGGGGTGTTCCCCTACACCATATTCAAAAAAATGAAAGTGGTAGACAAACAACACCATAAAATCAAACTTGACCAAGTCTAACTAATACACAAATGTACAAAAGGGCTAAGTTCAAACAAAGTCTATGTAATTAATACCAAATTAGTAAGATCAAGTTATTTTTTGGATTGCCCCATTCATTTATAGGGATAACACCACAAACAGTATGCAACCAATGTAACCATCTTCTTTTTTCTCTTCTTCAAAAGTAATATTCATAGAATATTGTGTACAAAGTGGAGGGATAGTCAACTATTGAAAAAAAAAAAGCTTGCCTAAGTCAAGCCAACCAAGAGAACCTCTCTCCTCACAAGAAAAGATAGAGGCCATCCACTTCCATGTGCTATGACGAGTTGTGTTCTAGGGACTTAGAGGCTAATAGATATGGTAGCCATTAGAACAATATTTGCTAGGCCAACCAATTTCTACCCATAGCTCACAAACGCCTTCTCCCCACATGTCTTTTTTTCAAAAAGGACAAGGGTAATTGAGTAGTACTTTACCAACACTATAAGGGGTGTTCCTTACACTATATGTAAGACTCTATTCAATGAAAACTAGTTCAATTTGATGTTTTCAATTACGCTCATTTATCAAAGATGATCCTTTTTTATTTATTACTTAAAGTTTGAAATTTTCTATGCCTTTACTTGAACTTTCTTTCTTTAGATTCTTTCAAGTTTATTATCTTCTTTTTTACACAATCAATTCTAGTTTGCATGGAAGCACTTGTTTTGTCTTCTCTTTCTCAAATTTATTTATTTCGACATAAAATAATATATAATTGTCTTAAAATAAGACCATCCTCAATTTATTTTCTTAAATAAATGATCTATCGAGGCCTTATTTTTTTATTAATTGACCATATATATTAGTATTGAATGATTATTCTTTAATATGGTCTCAAGAAGCTTCTACTCTCATGTGACTATTTTAGAAGTGAACTATGCAAATGTTAACAATTTTGTGATTTTAAACAATATTACTAATCTCAATGTAGTGGTGATAAATTATTTTTCTATTTTTTCAACATTATAGTCAATGTTTTCAAATTATAAATCTATGAAAAATACTAATTACTAGATCATCAACAACTTATTGAATCAATATTTGTGAAGATGAAATCTAATTTCTCTAAGTTTCTAAATCATTATATTACTTTTTTAGCTCTTTGTGTGAAGCTAGTTGGCTCTTTAGTAATCATAACTATTTAGAGGGAGCTTGTTTTAACTTCATTTTCATTGCCTTCCTCCATCAAAGCTCAGGAAAGTTTAAAACTTATTCATCAAGCCAACATGTCCATCAATTATGATTTACTATTAAAGCAAGATAATGGCCACGACGGAGTTTGAAGGATAAGGATTCACAAACATCTAATAATATTAATAAAATATAATGAGCTAGAAGATTCAACTAGATAGTACTTCACAAATGGTTTGTGACCAATGATAGGTTTTGGTTCACTCATTGAATAAGATGAAGACAACAGTTTGGTGCGGGATGCTCAATTATAGTCTACTTTGTATTACTACATATATATGATAAGGATATCCTCCATCTCTAGAATCTAGGGAAATTTTAGAAGTATCTAGGAATATATCTAGATCCATGTATTTTATTGTATCTCTAGATAAGCTGATAGCGAAAAATCAAATATCACACCTATGTTGACCATAATTAGGGAGGGAAGACTTTATTCAAGGTATGAGATATTAGTAGAAAGCTTTGTTGGAGAAAAAATAGATAAGTGATTTATACATCATTCACCTACTATACACTATATTGAACTTCGTTGAATATCTAATCCTTTTATTTACAACACTAAATAAAATCTTTAAATAAATATTCTCAACTTCTAATGAGCTTGTGAAACATGGAATAGCTACATATTTTTCATCTTTTACTAATTTGTCCACTAATCTAGCAATGTACTCAACATATCATGTTAAGTTCTGAGTGATTTATTATATTAACATACAAAAGTGAACTATATCATGATCTATGGTAGTAGAATACTACTTGAGTTGTTTAACTAAACATATAGTTCAAAATCTAATGTGATTTAATCATATTCCTCCTTTGTTTCAATGCTAAAAAAGAAGAAGCTTCGAGCAATGAAAAAACAAAGGAGAGAAGAAAATGTTAGAGTTCCTATTTATGAAGATTATTCAAACTAGCATGTAAGTTAGAAACTAGAGAACATAAAATTGACTCATATTTATCAAGTGAAGTCACATTTGCATATGAATGATGCAAGCTTCAAAGAAAAGTTATATATTATGAGAAAGACTGGCATTTCTAGAAACATAGGCAATTCTTTGTCATTTCACAAAATGATGAAATCTTTGAGTCAGTTTTTATATATTTAAATCAACATGATGGATGTTGGGTACACAAATTTCAGTTTTTCATAATTTAAAACATGATTCATCACCATGAAAAGATATCATAAAAAAAAAAAAAAACAATTCCATAAATTGTTTTTTCTACTTTTGTTAATGACTTCATTCATACTGAAAATAACATATTCTTGGCCCCTTCATAGACATGAGGTGCCGAAAACTATCTTGAAATGAATTGTTCAAATTTAATCTACAATAAATGCTACAAATTAAATTAAATTTCATCAATATTAACATATATATAAAATTGTTTGTATATCTTATAAATATTCACGTGATACATAACTAGTCATCATGATCTATCATCTTATTGTCATGTCCATCATTTATTTTGATTGTTATATTATTTTCTTTTGCCACTCTTTTCAATAATGTACATAGGACATAAATTCTTTTACCATGGTATCCTATCTTATTCCTACTATAAGTCCTAGCTAAACCTGTAGAATCCAAAATATGACATGATCTTCTTGTACCCCATGTTTAATTAAGAAATTTTTCTTTTATCTCTTTTGCATATCATGTTATCTTCATCAATTTATTGATGACTTCCATGTTGAGATCCTTAGCCTACTCATAGGAGCTTCACTTAGTGAACCTAAATCATAGCACATGCATTCATGACACACTAAAGAAGCCACCTATTTTCAAAAACTATTGCCCCAATCTTATTTTTTGTCACCTCTCTAATATGCGGCCAATCCTCCACCCCTCTTTCCTATATATTGTATTGCACCTTTAGTAAATACCCTATAGGCCTTATTCAATATAAAATTTTAAAATTTAACCAAGAAAATGTCAATATTTTCTACCATATACAACCATTATGTTTACCACACCTCCAAATAATCAATCTCCTCAACCTTGGATTCATGCAGCTTAGTATGCACTTTTTCATCTCCCATTTATGTAATTTCATCAATTTAATAAGCTAGAGAGAAAAAGTATTATCCTTTATGTATTATCCTTCATGAAGGTTTGATCATCTATTGTCTCTATTTTTATGAGTTTTGTGATTTTGATCTTTTTTTTTTCTCTTACCCATTAGGGGAAACAAGCCAAATTTCACCCATGTACGAAATGTTGCCACATTAACCATTACCTTTCCTCCCTAATTACAACCCAAAAAATCTGTTGGTACTTACACACAAACATGCCAAACTAAATCACCATGAACATCAATTGTTATTCAATTTTGTTCATTTTTATAGTTTTCTTGGTTTTTGATTGGTCTATTTGTGTAAAAGGTACATTTTTTTGGGTGAGAAGCTAGTGGGAGATTTTTGGGTGAATGGTTTTAAATGTAAATTTTAGACCACCTTGCACTCTGTGAGTTCTTTAGATAGCTCCATAAATGTGGTAAATCTAAAAGGTTATCTTTAAGCTCTTCACTCACTACGAAGGTTCACCTAAAAAATCAACAAGTTTTGACATATGGATAATGAACTATAGGTGCCCAAAGTTATCCTAGGCCACTATTGGATCATTTTCCCTATTGCATCATGGTAGTTTTCTAGAGAGAAAAAAAGGTTTAAGATCTTCTCTTAATCTACTCTTCCATAACAATAGATATGATGTTCATGTTGTCTATAAAAAAGGTATTTTCATATATTAATAGAATTGGAGAAGTATATAATCCATCTTCTTATCTTATTTGGTGATGAACGGTGCTCCTCTTTATTCCACAACAAACAACACAAATTGAAAGAACAAAATATAACAAAATATGGGCTTCTTATTAATAATGCAAATGTGGAATTACAAAATTACAATATGCAAACTAACATGACGTTTTCCTTACAACTATTTGCAAGATAGAGATGTGACTATCACTTAGAATTGCCCTAGACAACCTACGGGTCTTCCTTATATAAGAACTTTTTAACCACCTAAGAAGGTTCTAGATAGTAAGCCTAAATCCTTGAGACCAACCAACCTCATATTATATCATTTCATTACATTTTATTACATAAAATTGACTCAAAAAAATAAAAATTGTATTTTTGGAAGGTTCCACTTCTATAGACCATAACTATAAAATTGTTGACCCGATCCCATTATGGAATCCTTGGCTGGCAATCTACTACAAATGATCGTGCAAGTATCCATTTGCCAAGGTTTCACCTTGTTTTGGAGCAATTTAGGTCTTCATTGCTGGACCTGAAGTTTGGATCACCAAAACTCATACAAAAAATATGCAATAACTACACCAATACATATGATATGACAATAAAACTCAATTGAAAGTTTGATATGTCTAAGATGAACCTCCATATATGAAATTAGAACAATCTGAGCACATAATACCAACTTACTTAAATTAGCAAGCTCCTACAAATGCCAACTCTATATAGGAATAACCCTTACTAAAAACAAAAAAACTAGAAAACTAGAAATAGAAATATTTTAGGATGATGCAAGATTCCTCTTACACCTAGGACGCGCCTGCATTAGACACTTGAGGTAATTTGATAAATGACCCTGTCATGTCTTAGGTAGTTAGAGGAAAACTGAGATGATCAACCTCCTTTGATACTAGCCATGATGAATCCTCCACTGGCCTCTCTTTCAATTTGACCAGATACTCCTCATATATTATGTTCCTTGTGCTTCTTCCTACATGACTGTTCAATAGCTCCTTAATTTCCTTTGTAGCTAAAGTAGATGCTGGAATACTCAACTATTCTTCTACAAATTCATCTCTATCACCTCCCTCATAATATTCTATCAGATCTGAAATGTTAAATATTGGTGAAATATTTAGTTTAGCTAGAAACTCTACTTCATAGGTATTTACACAATCATGCCTTTTCACTATCTTGCATGGTCCAAACTTCTTCATTTTCAACTTATTATATATACCCATTGGATATCTTTCCTTCCTCAAATGAACGATAACTTCATCACCAATCTGGAATTTCTTATGTCCCTTTTTCACATCACCCTTAGCCTTATACTATGTATTCATTTTTTTAATGTGCTTCCTCACCTCCTCATGGATATGCCTCAAATATTCATCAAAATTCTCTACTTCAACATTACTTATCTCCCCTTTATGCATGATGGGCATCAATTAATACATCTTTGTATTCCTATTTTCAACAACCAAAAAGACATAGTTTGAAAGTTAATGTGTATAAATAATAGGAATTATATGCATTTGTACATAGGTTATTGACTTTTATAGTTAATTTTGAACTAACAGATTAATGTTGATATTCGGTTGATAAATGTATATTTTTCCTTTGTCAATTTGAATTGGATTATGTAAATTTGTGATATTGTTATACATTTTACCATGTTCAAGATGCTCACAAGTTTTTAGGCGAAGATATTTGGGAAGGATCAAACTATACATACCAAGAGATCCAGTCACCTGAAGAACTGGATGACATAACTAAAGAAAACAATGAGTCATCTAAAGCATGAATGCATACTTTTATGAATGATTGACACACATTTGATGGAATTTTTCTATTTAACAAAACTCATAGTTCTATCCTCTTTTTGTTTTAGTCAATCGTGAACATGCGATTGACTATTTTTATTTTTGGAATAAGCAATACTATATATTCTTCTGCTACTCTATTTTAGGGGGCCACAACTACTTTATTTTGAATATGCAAGTTGTAATAGTATCCAAAAAAATTATTTGAAAGTTTGACAATTTAGGAAGCTAGTTTAGGAATTGTGTTAGTATTTCATAGTTTTAAGAAAAGGCTCAATTTCAGACTCAACATAGATGTTTTGATAATGGAAGAAATCATTTTGGACCTTATTCATGTTTTGGATGCATTGGAAATGGAAATCATTTTTCTCAAATGGATCAAGATGATAAGGTAGATTTTGTTACATATTTTAGATAGTTTGTTTATTATTTTTAATAGGAATTGTTTTTTTCTTTACAAAGTATACAATGTTAGAAAATAGGAACACAACTTAAATAGACAACTTTTGGTAGATAAAGATATGGTAAAGTTGATAAAAATTGTTTAGAATTAGATTACTTGTTGTAGTTCAATTAAAGCATTTTTCTCATTAGTTAGCATCATTTCTTTTTGGCATAGTAATGTTTTGAATAGATTGGATAGAAACTTTACTGTTATTTTAGATTGGTAAGATACGAAAGAAACATGTTAGGAATCCATTTTGAGTTTTAAAATAGGAGTGAGTCAGAACTAAGAAGCTTAGTTAGGAAAGTTCCAGATCGCTCTGGATTAAGTCAACAATACAAGTTACTCACAATTTATAGGGCAAAAAATCTCAATCATTGAAGTCTCATTGAATGATCCTTATAGAAGACATCCTTGTACATGCCTTGGTAGACATTTGAATGAAAAATTAAATGATGCAAATTGAGAAAACAATGACTTTGCACACCATTTTTAGCATTGTTGCCAGGGATTAACCATATGAATAGTTTGAAGGACTTTGTCCATTTATTCAATCAGTGTTTGTAGGGATCTTGTGCTAAAACAATTTGATGAGATGAAACAAATGACTTAGAGATCAATTAGGACACTATTTGCCCCTTATACAAAATTTGGGGGAAGGAAAAAATTAACCATTGAATGAAGAATACCAGGATGAAAATATATTTGGTAAAAACATTGAAGAGGATATTAACGAAGAGATTCAAGAGCAACTTGAAAATAATCACAAAGAAAACATGGTTGATCACAATGAAGAAAATCCACCTCTTGATAGGACATTTCAATATCCAATAGATATAAATAGCAGGGGCAATGAACCTTCTAAGAAAAATCTCAATAGCCAATTTGCCAAATTTTCACAGGAAGACTTCTGAGGATCCTGATCAATTTCTTTTTGAATTTAAAGTCCTCTATCAAACCTATGATTATACATCTGATAACCAAAATTTAAAATTTTTCCCTTCAACATTAAACGAATATTCCTTAACATGGTTTACGGGTCTTCAACCTAGACCCATTTTAACTTGGGAAGAGATCGAAAATGTATTTTTGGATAAATATCACAACTATTGAAGGGTCAGGGATAAGAAGGATGAGCTATTCTTAATGAGGCGTATGGATGATGAATGTTTGGAAGATTATGCTAATAGATTTCAATTTGTCCATAGGAGATGTGGGAATGGTTTAACGGATGATATCACAAAGACCACTTTTCTAAAAGGAATCAATGCTGACTCTAGAGATTCTTTGAATCTCATGGGTAAGGGAGACATTAATAGATTAAATCTGCATGAGATTATCGATATTTGTCGTAACTATTCTAGAACCAGATATTGAGTAAGGGGTTCTAAGAAAAAGGGGGGTACATCCTGATTTTAGTCAAGTAATGGAAGAAATAGAAAATCTTAAGACATATATTCTTATTCATCAAAATGGATAGTCAGATAGGAGGAATTATGAACCATTAACTATTTACTGCTCAAAATGTAGAGGAAAACATTTGCTATGAGAATGCCCATTGAATACTATTAAATTTTATGCTATACGTGATGGATCACATGATACAAAGACTTGTAAAATTCACTCTAATATAAAAAATAAGGTAGTGGAAACTGAACAAGATTAAAATAATGCTAGGGGTAGAGGAATCAAAATTAGGGACCATATGGTGGAAGAAATAGTTGGAATAATCAAAACCAACAGAATAATGCAAACCAATGGAACAACACTAGTTGGAACAATCAGAACAATAAGAACAATCAACCCTTAAACATGCCTTGGTGAAAACAACCTCCTTGGAAACATAATCAACCTCCTTGGCAAAACCCAAATAATCAATGGCAAACAAATCAAAACTTTAATAAGTAGTGGACACCAAATGTGAATCCTATGCCAAATCAACCAAATGAGCATGCAAATCAAACTCAAATACCTGCCCAACTAGTGCCTAATCCAAGGAATAGACAAACCAATGTTGTTGATAAAAATCCTTCTCGTCTTAACTTCATAGAGGTGAATGACATACATTTAAGAAACAAAACTATTCCTATATCAGCTTATGTCAAACCTCAGGAAAAAGAAAAAAAATGAAGAAACCAATAAAACCCTGATAACTAAGCCTTGAGAAGATTAGACTGACTCTAGAAAGGTACGCTACCTTGAAAGGTTTAAGGATTAAGAAGAACAAAATAATGCCAAAGAAGATTATGAAGATATATTGGACTCCCAGTTATTGAAGGATAAATTAAATTAACATTGAAATCCCACTTCTACAGGCTATCGAGGATATTCCTAAGATCAACAAATTGATTAAAACATTATGCATAAAGACTTTGGAAGAAACAAAAAAGATGCCTTCCATAGTCCAAGTGGGAACTAACATCACAAATGTTTTATCTAGGAGATTCCTTCCACAAAATCTTAGTGATCGAAGGACACCACTGATTAATTTAAAGATTGTACAAATAGAAATTGAGAATATCTTGATTGACATGGGAGCATCAATTAATATAATTAAAATTGACACAACAAAATCCTTGGGACTTACAAACATACAACCCACATCTACTATGTTGATGTTAGCTTATAATTCTACTACTCAATCAAAAGGAAGCCTGGAAGACATCACAGTGACTATAGAAACATGGGATAATCAAGTTGACTTTTTAGTTTTGAAAGAAAGAGGAAAGGATATGGGGTATCCCATAATTCAGGGATGTCCTTTGCTTGCAACAATAGCAACTTTGATAGATTTTTGAGTGGGAAGCATGAAAATATCAAATGGATTAAAACAAAAGGAACTATCATTATTTCCATCAGCAAAACCTACACTTAATGTGAAATTCTTCTTTGTGGGTGGATGATGAGAAATAAGATGATAAACATGGGGTAGTACATTTGGCAATGATTACATTAAAGGATAATTTCAAATAATTTCAAGAAATTGTTCAAAATGATTTGAGAAAAGAAGAGGGAAGGAATGGTAACCAACAAGAAATTGAACAAGAAAGTGTTTTCGCATCATCTTAATCAAGACATATGATCTCTAAACTCACTGATAAAAAAAGTTCAAGATGAGATTAATAGAGCAAAACAAATTTACTAACAAAAAGATAAACCTTTCATAACCAATGCACATTTAACATGGACCAAGGATAAGAAACTCAAGTAGGTGCTAACACAACATACTCAAGCATTTTCTTTGGATTATAATGATATGTGCGATATACATCCTAAAGTTTGTATGCACCATATTTACATTGAAAATGTTAAGCCAATTAGACAAGGACAATGAAGGATAAATCTAGCTTTAAGAGAATTTTTCAAAGAAGAGATTGAAAAACTATTGAAAGTAGGGTTTATTTATCCAATATCAGAAAGCCAATGGGTGTCTCCATTGGTTATTATTCCAAAGAAAATTGGAAAATGGAGAGTATGTTTTGATTATAGAGAGCTCAATAAGGAAACTAAAAAATACTACTTTCCATTACCCTTTATTGATCAAGTTTTGGATAATCTTGTTGGAAACAATTACTTTTCCTTCTTGGATGGGTTTAGTAGCAACAATTAGATCCAGATAGCTCTAGATGATCAAGATAAGACTACATTCACCTGCCCATGGGGTACTTATGCTTATAGAGTTTTACCATTTGGGTTATGTAATGCTCCAACCATATTTCAAAGAGCAATTCTTGCATTTTTTGTGGATCTTACAACTTCTTATGTAGAAGTTTACATGGATGATTTTGTAGTCCATGGGGAGATTTTTTATGAAGCTTTTCAAAGTTTGGACAAGTTGCTGAAAGGATATGAAGATCATAGGCTATCTCTCAATCACAAGAAATGCTCTTTAATGATTCAAGAAGGCATTGTGTTGGGTCATCACATTTCAAAAGAATGAATAAAAGTTTGAGATAATTATACAAATTGTGACACCTACAAATCAAACTGATGCGAGAAGTGTTTAGGACATGTAGGTACTATAGATGCTTTATAGAAGGATTTAACAAAAGGGCGTGACCTTTGTTTAATGTACTAAATAAATAGTTAGCCTTTGAATGGACAAATGCTTGTCAAAATGCTTTTGAAAACATTAACAATCACTAATGATTGCTCTAGTTATTAAAAGAGCAAACTAGGATGAACCTTTTCATATTCACATAGATGCATCAAATTATGCAATTGGAGCAGTCCTAGGAAAAAAATATGAGAAGGACAACATCCATGTAGTATATTACATTAGAAATTTTTTGAGTCCTTCAGAGAAAAATTATACAACAACTAAAGAGGAGTTTCCAGCTTTGGTATACACTATATATAAAACCAATCAATATATAATAGGATATAAGGTGTTCATTCACACTAATCATTTTTCTATAAGATATTTGATGAAAAAAGTAGTTGCAAGAGGAAGAATTATAAGATGGCTATTGCTATTACAACATTTTGATATAACCCACTAGTACATTTGGGCTCATTTTTTGACCTTTATTGGTTGAAATTACAACCCATTTTTCGACCAATCTTTGACCAAATTCGACCAATGAATTGGTCGATAATTTTTCGGTCAAAAATTCGATGAACCTACTAGATGGTCAAAATTTTGACCAATAGGTTGGTCAAAAAATGTTCAGGTTGTTGAACCATTTTTTTCCATTCATTGGTCAAACTTTCAACCAATGCTTGGTAGAAATCTATGGGGCATTGGTCGAAATTTCAACCAATGCATGGTAGAAAACTAGATGGCATTGGTTGAAAAATTTTTGGTTGAAAATTCGACCATCCAGTAGGTTGGTCGAAACTTCGATGAATACGGTGGTCAAAAAATGTTTGCATTATCAGCACATTTTCTGCCATTCATTGGTCAAACTTTTGACCAGTGCTTGGTAGAAATCTCCAAGGCCCATATCATGGACAGCGATATCATGGACCCACTTCCTGTGTACTAGGTACGAAGATTTATGATTGTGAGATCGAGCTAGGACCAAAGGGTGGCGTTGACTTGCTATGAAGAAGTGCTCGAAAGTTAAGTATAGCGAGTTAGCTAGTGTGGCCCACCACTGTTGAAGTAAAATTGTTGTCCACAAGATCAAGTCTGGATTGATGACGCTCGTTGACTCACTATAAAGAGATGTGCGAAAATTAGGTATAGTGAGTTAATGAGCAATGGACCCACCATCGTGTTCTTAAAGGTTGTTTCAATTGTCTACCACACGATTAAAGTAAGATCAGTGATCATTGCAAGCTCACTGTGGAAAAGTGCTCGAGAATTATGTATAACGAGTTAGCAAGTTGATGACACATGTGTGTAGTCATGCATGGTCCCGATTTGAAGCACCAGCCTTGAAGGAAAGATAGAGGTGGAGGTGTTTTATTGGATTGACTACCAATGTGTTAAGAAGAAAGCTGAGTCAGCTTAGTTGTCATTCCCAGATCTTAGGACTTTTCAAGGATCAATGGCAAAAGTTTAAAAAAGAAAGTGCGACGCCACTCTATTTTTTTGTTCGATGCATTTATGATAAGTGAAAGCTTCACTTGTGGGAGAAACAGATTATACCACAAAGATTTTCATTAATTCTAGGCCCATGCGAACAGAGATTGCAAATTTTCTGAGCACAAGAGCCTAATTGATTGTGTCGTGTTAAGCCTGGTAAAGACGTGAAACTATTCTTCTGTTGTTCGAGAGAAATTTTAGAAGTTCAGAGAAGAACAAGTTCAGCAAGTCAAGTAAGTACTTATATTATAACCTCTGTGGCATTCCAATTCTCTCAATACTGTCAAAATGCCTCCTAAGAAACCATTCTCTGGGAAAATTAATTATATGGATAGGAATGTACACGATGATTTATTAGAATTACTCCCAGAATCTACTGTACAGCCTGCACAAGTTAAAAATTTAATTTCCTTAAACCCTAGGCTTAAAATTGGTGATGGCCTAGATGACAAGGGGAACTGGGTTAGGGATGCAAGAACTACTCAAACTGGCCTTATCTTGTTTAAAAAGTGGTTTTCAGAAAGAAAGTTGTTTGCCCTGCATGCTAATGTCTGGAATTTTGATTTGGAAAAGTTAGTAGTCCCAAGTGTTTTCATGGATTATGATTTGCTTGAAGCCATTGCTAAGAATTATGACCAAGCCATTAGGGTTGTAAGAAGAAAGGATGGTGTGCCTCTAGTCTCGATTACTCTTGAAGAAATTAGAGAGGTTTTTCACCTGGAACCATTATCAGACTACCATGTGCAAATCAATCTACTAGAATTAGAGAATGAATATAAAGAAAAGAAGGATGTAATCAGGGGAGGTGCACTAAGGGCACATATTGGTACAATAGGAACTTTGCCAATAATTACTGCAACCTCTAGAGAGCCTTTTAAGAAGAGTCTTTTCACTTCTCGAGCAATAGAGATATACAGGACCTTATGCCGAGTTTTTGGTGAAGATGAGCAAGAATTTATGCCCATTGGTTTCATGTACATGATGGTTCAGATTGCTTCCTTCAGTGTAGATGTTATTTTTGATTTTTCTTCCTTTTTGGCTAAAGAAATTCACATTGGTTTAGTTGGGATTGCGAAGGGCAAGGTGGAAAAAACTTTTGGTCACTACTCTCTATTAATGCATATGTTTTTGTTCAAAGGAGTGCCATATTTTGGTAATGAGATGAACTAAACAGAGAGGAGAATGGGGAAATATTGCCAGCCCAGTTGTAGAGTGCAGATATGACCTGGGATGCAAGTAATGCTAGTTTTGTCAGATTTGATAGATATTTTGCTGCTAAATTGAGATGCCTCATATTGAGTGACAATCTTAGAATCCATAGGGTACTAATGAGTCTCATTAGGCCTATGGATAAACCCCATGACTTGAAAGTTTCACATAATTGGGGAGATATCATCCCCTACCCTGTTTCTACTATTTTTAGAATCTATGGTTTCAAGGGGAACCCTCATGTTTTGCCTTACCAAGTTCCTTTGAAGGTGGGAATGGCTGAAGTTTTATGGTAGTTAGGGGGAGTGGAAGAAATGTTTTTGTTGAAAAGGAAATTAGGGTCATTTTTCCCTACCTACACAGTGGCCCATCAGTTTGTGATTACAAAAGGGGGATGGATCTTTTTGCATAAAATTTTGGAGCAGTATATGATGGTTATCTCTCATCCCCATTTTTGTGATTCTGAGAGATTTTTCAATCAAGTGTTGAGGCATAGAATCAAGTTGGGACCGGTCAAGCATGATTCTTATTATCGAGAGGATATTATAAGGAATGAATTCTCATTGCAGGAGCAGGAAACTAAAAAGGAAAAATGGAGAGTTTATTCCCAAGTCTTAGAATTCATTCATTGTTTTGATAATAAATATGATCCTTTCGATAATGCTATTACAGAGGTTGACAAAATAAGTAAGCTCATGAATACTTTCCCTGAAATAATGGAGGTCATGAATGAAAAGAAACAATTTTTTATTGATTCATATCCTGATAAGGCCAGAGAGGTCATGAGGAGGTTGGCTTTCACTCCAAATCTGAGAATTGATAAAATAATTGTACAAAAGAGGCCCAGATATACTATAATTCAGAATAAAAGGATTCCTATAGACAAGGGCAAACAAATAATAGGATCTACCAATATAGCCCAAGAGGAGAGACCTGAAGAGCCTAGTCCTAAGAGTCAAAAGGTAATGATAGAAGAAAGGCCTCAAGATGAGGAATATTCACCCACCTAGTCCCCTTTGAGGATTGGAGAAGAGCAGCTCACTGGTGAACAGGTTGAACAAATGGGATCACAAGGAGATATTTTTATTACTCAAGTAGAATTAGATGAGGGTAACCCTCCAGAACTTCCTCTCCCAAGTTTGGATCTAACAATAGCTGATTATAGAGGCAGGGAGTTGGACCCTATATTAGAGCAGGCAAGTCATCAATTTTTGACTGATGATAATTTTGTGAAATCAAGGGCTTTTCAGCAGTTTGCATGGAGGACAAACATGAACATTTTCGAGGAGAAATGTAAAAAGATGAAAACAGAGCATCTAGAAATGGATGAAACTTCCATGCAAAACCAAATTAAAGAAGAAATGATGAAGGAATTGCAGAATATAAGCCTTGAGGAGGGGAGGAAAATGATAAAGGCATCTAACATTTTATTATTGTCGAATTGGGATATTGCAGATGCATTAATTTTCAATTCTGTTTCAAGTGGATTGGAGTTACAAGACCCAAATAGAAGAGACTTCCAAGGCACTTCATTTATTGAAGATCAAGCTGCATTGGTTAGTTGGTCATTGAGAAAGGGATCTAGAGCCACACCATCACAATCAAATGAGTCTGGGTTGATGGGAAATATACTTGTAAGAAGGGTTTCTGACACTTCACATGTATAGGCAACATATTGGAATGTGGATTCTTCTAAGTTTGTGTTGGCCACTACTAAGGAGGAACAGGTTATGTCTAAGTTACAGAATAAATATGAAACACTTCTTGAGGCCTATAATAGGGAGGTAAAAAGGAGAATTGAACTTGAAAACAAGGCAATGGGGAAATCCACAAGGCCAAGAATAACATACCCCCATCCTCCAGTGGAACCTTTTAAATCCACCCCCCTTGTAGAGATACCAGACACACCTCAAAGGCCTGAATATTATACAGCTGAGGAATTTGAAGAAGAGAAGAGCAAACTATGGGCCTTACATGTAGAGTTAAATAAACAGTATGAGGATAAGCTTAGAAAGGCTCTAATGTATTTAGTGGACAAAATTGAGTAGCCTTTATTCTTTGATCAGTTGGTAAAAGTAATAGATATATGGGACGAATTGAAAACTCATGATGATACCCTAAAGCCTATTGTTAATAAATGGGGAAGAAGGGAAAAGGAAATCACCCTTCTATGTTATTCAGTTATAAGGTCTTCCAATGACCATGTTGAAAAATTGTATGATATTGCTAATGACCTATTAGATTTTGATAATAGGAGAGTTGCTCTGCAACTGAAAATTGTTTCTTATTTGAATAAGTACAAGAATAAAAAATTTGATCTATTTCCTTGTGCCTTGGATAGAAAGAAGAAATTGAAAAATAAGGAAGAGTGGAGTAAAGAATTGGATGACCTTTTCTGTACAAGGATAAATAAAGTTATTAATGAAAAGGGGCATGCCTAGTGGGCCACCACGACAGAGGAATTGGTAAAAGTCCAATTATTTTTTGATTCTTTGAAGAAAGAATTTGTTGGTTTTGAAAAGGAGGCTGGTTATATTTTAAAAAAGCAAAATGATATCCTACAGTTTAGCTGGCTGGATGATATACAATTTGACACTTAGATGACAAATCTTCTGTTGGACAAGTAGTTAGAGGAGGACAGTTCAGATGATGATGAGAGACTAGAAGACGAGGTGCAGGTTATTGACACCTCTGCACCAAAACTGAAAAAAGAAGAAGGGAAAAAGGTAATAATGCCTACTCAGGGTGAAAGCAGTGAGAACCCGTTGGAGAAAACTAATTTGGAGGTATCATAAGATCATCCTTCTTTGGCCAGCTTGGTAGCCACGTATTCTGAGGAGCCAAAATAATGAGAGACAAATCAGAAGTTAATGATTCACAACAAAAACTAGAACGGGCCTACTTGAAGGAATATTTGATATGCCTGGAATTCTGTTGTGATTGTTTTTGTGTTTTGTATGATGCTTTGTTCCTTGGACACTTGTCAGATCACAATTTCCATTTGCTTGTTGCAACTCATGCTATATAAATGAGTTTTCAAGGCATTGTGATGGTCCAAGACTTGTGGAATTTTTTGTTTCTTTCAAGAAGAGTACATATTCAGTCGGTCCAATAGTATGCAGAGGTTTTGAGTTTTCTTCCATTGTACTTTCTAATAAACAAATTGAAATGACAGAAATTGCAATCTATTCTAGGCATTCAATTGGTTTTCTATCGGTTATTGTATTAGTCATATGAAAAGGATAATACAAAGGGGTATTTACACTATATCTATGGATCATCAATTTTTGTCTCCAGTTTATGGGTTTGTTTACTTTGAAGTCATTTAATTAAGGTTTATTTGGCTGAATGTAGTCTGGATGGGTTGTATGCTGGTTTTATTGTTGCTTTTAATTCAAGCAATTATATAAATGCTTCAGTAAATCAGTAAGGTTTATGAGTTCATAAAAGGGATATTGCATAAGAATGGAGATGGGTGATTACAGTTGATTAATTCTTATACAAGTTATTTGAATTAGATCTCCCGCCAATAGTCAATTTCTTGCCCAATGGATAAGGCACTAGTCCTATAAATTAGAAGTACACAAGGATGAATTCTGCTGTTGCATATCAAATCATCTTACAAAATCAAAATTATTTTCAATCCTGTTCAAGAATTATAAATGCTGGTCTCAACTCATTTATATCTAATTCTTGAGTCTTAGGTAGCTGCTATTTCTAGGAGTATTTGTAAATTTTAGGAGAATTATGACCAGATCTACTGATAAGGGATGTGTATAAGTTTGAGAACATTGAAGAATTGAAGTGAGTTGTGTATGTATGTGAGGGTAACAGAGAAGAATCAAAATGAAACTAAGATAATTTCATTTTTGAATTCTGCTGCACCATGCACTTGTATAGATCCTTTCTTGTTCCTCTTTGTGCCCACCACTTAGCCCACATTATTGAGTGTCCTATACAAGAAAGTCTTATAGCAAGCAATTTACCCAAGATTCTTGGAGTTGTTCCACTATAAGATATGATGAAATCATGAACTAATTGCCTATTATTTAAGAAAATGAGAAACACTGTAAGACACTTTGTAGTGTTGCAGTAATATCCAAATCACCAAAGTAGGCATGCTTTTTGGATCATATTCTCTCTTAGACACAGATCTAACATGCATTTTGGTTGCAGGTGATTTCTAGGAGCTTTGGGTTCACTATCAATTTCAACACCTTTGACTAATGATTACTAATAAACTTTATCATTGTTCAATTCAAAATTTTATCATTAGCAAAAATGGTAGATAATTTTGTTCATGGTCTCAAGGAAAACAAAGATTGCTTGACAATAGCAAGAAACAACACAGATGACTTAGAAATAGTCTATCACAATGAAAGACATATTTTGCCCATCATAACACTAGCAGTGCTCTACTGTCTCATTTTTGGTAACAGAGACACCCCCCAAACATGAAGGATTCACCCCCCAAACATCTTCAAACATGAAATGATCCATTTTCTATTAGACTGGTGTCTAATCCAGGCTAAACCTCCATCAACAATTACCATCCAAAATTGCACTTGCACCAAGTTTTCCCACTCTCCTACATTTGGTTAATATAGTACAAATAAATTATCACAACCTCATTGTCTCCCACCAATAACAGAGACTACAGGTGGTAGGAGAGAATCTACATTGGAAACTAAAAAATAAGTATAGTTGACTGTGCCTAACCAGTCACTGGTTTGAATGCACCAGTCTATTATTCCTTACTCAACCCGCAATGAAAATTAAAAGAATTCGTGGACAAGATAACAAAAATAATAAAATTTTCTCACATTAAATATTAGTCAAAATGCATTTGATACATCATAGGAACTCACTGTTCCATGGGACAAAGACTGAATTGCAGAGAATAGGATTATTTTATTGATTATAATTTTTTCACGATGCCTTATCTCACCACCCCAACTCTACTTCTCCCCCAAACACTCGACAAATACCTTCTAAATAACCAAACAATAGTGAACAACCACTACTGTCTAACTATCTAACTGTTACTAGTTAGTTATAAACTGAAATTTGTTGTCTAACTTGACACAAAGTGTCAACTTCAACAACTTATAATCATATATGCCTTTAATATATTTCACTAACCTTTTCAAAGGTTTTATAACTTCACTAACCCTTTCAAAGACACCTAAAACCGTTACGAGCTGTACTAGGTCTAAAGACACCTAAAACCCTTACAAGATTTTCTTTGCATTTTTTCTACATTTGATACTTTTCTTATAGGTGGACATGTCTATCACAAACATCCAACATGTCTGTCCTTAGACTTCATGGAAAAAACCCTACAAACAACACAAAAAAAAAAAGGACATGAACCATCCAAACATCTCTAATAGCTTGTGGATATCCCAAAGATGCATAAGTGCATGACTTGTGAAAACCAAAAAGATAAGACTAACTTGTATAACAAGCGAATAATCAAATTGATTTTATGTCTGTGTTATGTTTGACAATGGCAATGATATTTGGATTCAAGTATGAGGAAATTTGTATCAATCAATTCATTAAATATCATTTGAATACAAAGAAGATTTTAAGAGATTCAAGAGCATAATTATAAGCCAAATTTGTGGAAGACCTAAATCAGACCTAAGTGAACAGACATGTGAAGGCTTATTTTGAATATGATGAGCAGATCTAAGGCATAATTTTTATGAAGGTATATTCCAAGTTTAGAGCCTTTATTGAAAAAAAATATTTCAAATCTTGGTGGATTATTCATAAGTACAAGGCAAATTTGTTGAAGACCTCAAAGGAGATCTAAGGCAAATCTACCTACATTATAAACACTTTGCATTTCAAAGGTCGGTTCCTTCTGCATTATAGGATTTGAGGTTGGTGTCTCTTGCTAATTGAGTCTACACATTTGTTTGAAGTTATATACATACATACATATGTGTGTGTGTGTGTGTGTGTGTACATACACACACAATTCACCTACAAGGATTTCCATGCTAAATAGTATATGCATATTGTCTTCTTTTGTTAGACATCAACTATGTGAATGCTTTCTACATTGCTTTCAGTTGACTAAATATATATAATAAAATATGCAGGTTGTCATGCCCAAACTACGAGGGCAAAAATACACAATTAATTATTATTATTATTATTTTTTAATAATAATTAATAATTAAGCATGCTCTAGTTTGAAAAGATTGATTAAAGTCTAAGAAAAGTTTCTCTACAACATCCTTCGTTTAAAAACTTTTGTGGAGGAATACATCGACAAGATTCTGAAGTACATTGTTACTAGGTTGATATAATTGTTTACTGATATGTTATTACATCGCTTAAACAATCATGCGGAAATTATTTTAATAACAATCTAAAGAATATTGGGTTTAGATTATTCGAATAACTTAAGCTATTAGGACACTAATTAAACAAATTTTCAAAGATACAATTAATACCAACATTTCTTAAATCTCCAACTTAGCTTAATTTTCAACAAAAATTTAATCGAATATAAATTAGATCTGAACTAATTCAATATTAATTTCATATAAAACCAATCTATCTTAAACCAACTAACTAAGTCTATAGTTGATCTAATCATTTATAAAATGAGGGTCTAATCTTTTAAAATAGAACTTAACCTTACAGATTAAATAAAATTTAAAAACTATTAATTTAAACACGAAATATAAATTAGCATTACTAAAGCAATATCTCTAAAATTTAAACCACATAACTATAACAAATTTCACTTTAAACTAATTAGAGAACCTAAATACTAACACCACTTTACTAAAATATAACTTAATAATAATAAAACTTATAAACTAACTATCTAACATAAGGAAACAACTAAACTTACTAACAACTAAGATTACATATAAAACTAACTATTAGGAAATATTAATAAAGAACTAAAATTGAATAAATAAAATAACTAACTAAATCTAAAACTAATCTTAGAATTTAAAACTAACTAAATAATACTAAAACAAATCTAAATTTAACTTAATACTAATACTAACATTTATCATTAACTTAATAAAAAAAAAACATACTAACTAACTATAAAACACCTAAGCTAACCTAAGCTAACCTAAGCTAGCCTAAGCTAGCCCCTACACCACTAACTCCCCATACTAACCTAGCCCCCCCCACGGTCCCCCATGCGCTCTCCACACTGCCCAAAGCAACTCGTGGGGTACGAGGGCCTGCAAATTCACAGCCCAAGGAAGACCTGCCAGGTACGTGGGTCAGCATGTAAGGAACAAGGACTGTCATCCATGGAGATTGGTGGGGAAGAGGGATGACTTAAATCAAAAAAAATTAAAGCAACCCTAACTCAACCAAAGGCAACGTCCCAGAAAAGGAGACTTTGTAGGTGACGTCATCTGTCATGATGACTAATGACTTGCTCAAAACAACAACCAAAAAAAACATATTTTATGGATAAAAAAGGTGACGCCCAAGGAGAAAAAGGAAGAGCATTAACCATAAAAAGTTTTATAGGTGAGGAGGTGATGAGATTTAATATATATAATTTTTTTGAATTTCTTAAAACACTTTATCATGTAAATCTTGCTTTAACCTGATTTTGTTTTGCCATAAAATATAAATGAAAAAAATATTTTAAAAGAATATTCTCCGTTGCTACCATACAAAATTAAAAGATCTCTCATACAATTTCCAGCATCCTATAGGCGGGTGTTTTGGAAATTTTTCTTAGGGATGGTATGAAAAGTAGATTTAATCCTTTTTAAATTGGATCAAATTTGAAGAGCTACATATTGCAAACATTTTTCCAAGTTAATTCTTAGAATTTCTTATGGCTTACAAAACTAATAGAGCATCTATTAAATCTATTAGATGATTAAGGTAGGATTCAATACAATTCTATCACCTCAAAAAAAGGATTGGTTCATGGACTAAATACGTCATTAATTTCCTTTATAGGCAAATCTATAATGACTTGATACAATCATAACCTATCAAGAGTTTGAATTATTCGTTTCATTCAATAATGCAATGCTTTATCATGAGGATCTAACAATCATAAAAAGTGAAACTACATGCATGATCATAGTTTCGTTTTCAACATATATGAAAGCTTGGAATTTTGTCAATTTTAACATTATCAATTCCTTCCTATTTGGTTTCCTACTCCAATAGTCTAAGTTACTCATGATAAGATATTACAATTGATAGTGTGAGTTATTCGTTGGACTAAGTAAAGTTTAGGGTGATAATTCATATAACAATCAACATAAAACTTAATGCAGCCGATAAGCAATCCATGGCAAGGTTAAAGATAACTAACTAATTTATGCTTTAAAATTTAAGGAGATACATAATCTCTTAGTCCAATTGATTCATTCATAAGGAAATTTAACAAGGAAGAGATAATTTGAGTTCTTAATGTAGGGATCCTGATTCATCTGATAGTTATACATCAACTTGGAAATTCATTCAATCAAATTGTTCTTCCCTAACAATTTAAAAACTTGAAATATCATAATTCATATCATTATCCGTTATTCTTAATTATTTATTTTTAATGTGCAACCATATTAAATTTAATACACAATTTAAATCTCATGATAACCAAATATGCTCAACACCAATTTTATTGGTAAACCTGATTCAAAGGCTCAGCCGGGAAAGAATCAGGAAGAAAACCTGACTTCGTTGCCATTTAGAATAAGGTTTGAAATAAAATTTACAATATAATCTCAATCCCAAATTTCAACAATTATATCAAATTTTCTTCATGATCATAATCAAGGAGTTTGTACTGTTTTGTGAATGTCATTTCAAGGGCCATGGAGGAAACCAATATCTAATCGGGTGACAACCAAGCAGAACCAAAAGAAAATCAAACATGTATAATCATACATGGTTTACACAATAGGATTCACAATGAATCAAGACTAGAGAAAGGTGGATTCTTCCAACAGGAGAAGTCAAACACAACACCCATTCAGATGCCCAATCGAGACTAATAACGAAGAACTTCCGTTCTTCCATTTAAACTTGTCATACTCATACCAAGTTTGTGCTGACGGGTAGGGGCCCATAACACCCTACCCTTTATCCCTCTTCTCATCCTGAGAAGAGACTCTACATAGGTTGGAGTCCAACTAAACAAACCTTTCTCAAAATTGGTCACTTATGCCCTCTCCAAGGGTGAGTAATACCAAAACACCCATGTAAGGAAAATTCAAAATTACAACACATGAACAAGAAAGGAAAACAACCAAAATGACATGGTTTTCAAATCTTCCCACATACCCACAACCATACAACAATGAAACAACAACCACATAATATGAACATGAAACCAAACATAAAAACTGAATAAGGGAGATGAGAATTTCCTAGCTTCACAAAGAGGTAATGACAATGAACAAGTTTGAGTAGAGTATCCCTTTCCTTCCTTCAAGCTTCAAGAAAACTTCTCTAAAATGTAGAAATTGGGTAACAACCAACTAGTCCAAGGAAGGCCTCTAAATAAGCCTCCAACTCCACCACTCCAAAAGGAGCAATAACTATTTCCACCTACTAACAAATCTAGAAACTCCTAACACAACCTATACCATGGTTAAACCCTAAGTGGAGATGAGGTGAGGTAACTCAAGATAACCAAGGTCAATTTTCGCACAAAGGCAAAAAGGGACTTTTTGAGTGACCTCAAAAGTCAAAAAAAGGGGCTTAGGGGTTGGAAAAGACCCCTAACCCATACCCATACCCTTTAGTTAGAATAATAACATGTTTTAAAGCCTTAGGAAAGAGGTTTAGAGTCAAATAAAATTTAGGAATAAAATAGGTCCATCTAACTACTCTAACTTGCAAATAAGCACTAATCGAAATTAGGGATGACTAACCCTAATTAAGAACCTAATAGAAAATTGACACTAACTTGAACCAACTTGAATCCAAAGGTTAAAAAATTAACCCTAAATAGCACACCGAAGCACATAAACATTTTACGGGTGTCAAGCGACACTAAAAGAACATAATTACGAACATTAACATTCACTGAACAAAGAAGATACATACATATATCTCACAATACAATACGTGAATTACGAACAACAAGGCTTCCAAAAATTAGCATAAAGAGATCAGTTCTGTTCCTCCGTAGGGTTTCTCGGCTAATTATCTGCACACTCATTGCACACATCAGTAGTCCCGAAAAATCACATGTACATAAATGTATACATATTCAGAAATTTCCATAAATTAAAACATACATCAATAAGAGTTTCTTTATCCTACTTAATTCTTAATCATTTAAAATCTCTCAAATCAAAGTCTCAATCCTACATTTACTGATTTCATCAACATACATATACATGAAACATTAAATGACAAACATCAAATATATCTAAAAATAACATCCCACAACATGAAATAATAAAATATGTTCTAAGCATCAGATAATGTCACAACATCTCGAGTCATGCATATAAAAAAAATAACAGTAATGCATCACTATGCTATGATGGGTCGAGGCGAGGCCTCACATCCTCCCCCACTAGGCATGAAGTTGCTCCTGGAGTTCATCAAAAAGGTACGGGTACTGAGATCACATCTGCGCTGCATCCTCCCACAAAGCCGTGACCTCATCGTAACAATCCCATTGGACCCTAACCTAGTCTAGCTCTCGACCTCGAAGTGCTAGGGTCCGTCGAAAAATAATGCAGATAGGGTCCAGTGCTAGTTGTCTATCTGACTCCACCTGCAAAGCATCCCAATCTATAATATGAGACTCATCATAAATGTACCCTCTAAGTACTGAAATATGAAACACATCGTGGATGTGTGATAGGCTAGGTAGCAAAGCTAAACGGTATGCAACAGGTCCTATCCTCTCAAGGATCTCGAACGGCCCAACAAATCGGGGTGCCAACTTAGAGCCCTTTCCGAAACGAATCAGACTCTTGTATGGTCACACCCTCAATAACACTCTATCTCCAACTTGATACTCTCGATCTGTCCTCTTCACATCTGCATACTTCTTTTGCCTATCCTGTGCCTCCTTTAGGCGCTGTCTAATCAGGGTCACCTGCTGCTCCATCTCCTTTACTAACTGGGGACCAATAGATACTCGATCCTCGATCCTATCCCAACTCAAGGGTGTCCTGCACGGTCTCTCATACAAAGCCTCATAAGGCGGCATACCTATGGAAGAATGATGCCCATTGTTGTAGGAAAACTCGACAAGATGTAGGTATTCCTCCCATTTGACCTGATGATCCATCACGTACATACGTAGAATTTCCTCCAAAACCTAATTCACTTGCTCGGTCTGGCCATCGGTCTGAGGATGGTACGCTATACTAAAATTGAGCCTGGTGCCCAAAGCCGACTGCAACTCTCTCCAAAATGAAGAAGTGAACAAAGAGTCTCTATCAGAGATGATCTTACGGGGAACACCATGAAGTCTAACAATGTCTTGCAAGAACACCTGAGCTATGTCTCATGCTATAAATGTAGTACACATGGGTGAGAAATGGGTAACTTTGGTCAATGTGTCAACTATCACCAAAATGGCATCATGGTGACGAGATGACATAGGAAGACCAACAATAAAATCCATAGATATAGTGTCCCATTTCCACACTGCAATCTCATGCGGCTGGAGAAGCCCGCCAGGATGACGATGCTTCGCCTTCACCCTCTGGCATTCGAGGCATCTCGCAACTATGCTAGCAATCTGCACTCTCATGCCTAGCCAATGATACAACTGCCTCAAATATGTATGTAACTTCTTAACACCGGGGTGTGCTGCATAAGGTGCTCTGTGAGCCTCAAGTACAATGAGCTCGTGCAAACCCCCAATGGAAGGTACATACATATGTCCCCTATGCCATAGAAGTCCATCGGACTCCAAGGAATACTCTACAAACTTCCCTTCCAAAGGTCTTTGAGAATGTACTAACTGACTAACTTCTGCATAAAGCTCATCAGCTAGTAAGTGCTGCAAAATTTGCCCTCTCAAGTCAGTGCAAGTAGTCACAGATGAAAGCTCATGGCACCTTCTACTTAAGGTATCTACAACCACATTCTCCTTTCCCTTGATGTAATGTACATCAAAATCATACTCACACAGAAACTCCATCCACCTTCTTTTCCTAGCATTAAGGTTCGGTTGAGAAAATATGTACTGCAAGCTCTGGTGATCGGAATGAAGCTCAAATCTATGACCCAGAAGAAAATGTTGCCATCTCACCAAGGCATGAACCACTGCTACTAGTTCTAGGTCATGAGTAGGATAATTGAGTTCATGAGTCTTCAACTTCCTAGACTCAAAGGAAACAGGTCGTCCTTCCTGCATAAGGACTGCTCCTAAACCATCTAAAGATGCATCGGTGCACACCACAAAATCTACAACAGGATCTAGTACTGCAAGAATCAGTGCACTCGTGAGGGCCCTCTTGAGCTCTTCAAAAGCTCTACCACACTTCTCTATCCACTCATACTTCTTCCCTTTCCTCTGAAAAGAAGTGATGGGGTGTGCCAATCTAGAGAATCCTGAAATGAAGCATCAGTAATAACCTGCTAGCCCCATAAAGCTCCTTACTTTAGTAACACTAGTGGGTGCTGGCCAATCCATGATAGCCCTAATCTTTGATGGGTCTACTGAGACACCATCACCTGATATGACATGACCCAAATAATGTATCTCAGGTTTGAAGAATGCACACTTCGACAAGCTACCAAACAACTGATTCTCTCTCAGCCTCTGCAATACCTATCTTAGGTGCTCTTCATGCTCTCTCTCATTATGAGAATAAATCAAAATGTCATCAAGAAACACAACCACAAACTTATTCAAAAAGGTATGAAATACTCCATCCATGAGGCTCATGAATACAGCTGGAGCATTTGTAAGGCCAAAAGGTACCACGGTGAACTCGTAGTGGCCATACCTAGTACGAAAAGATGTCTTGGGGATATCACTATCCACAATCCTCAACTAATGGTAACCCGACTTTAGGTCAATCTTTGAAAATACTCGAGCACCTTGCAACTGATCAAAGAGATCATCGATTTTGGGAAGAGGATATTGGTTCTTGATGGTCACTTTGTTCAATTGCCGATAATCAATACACAACCTAAGTGATCCATCCTTCTTCTTGACAAAGATCACTGGTGCACCCCAAGGTGACACACTAGGTCGAATATGCCCCTTCTCTAAGAGTTCCTCCAACTGAGCCTTTAGATCACTAAGCTCATGAGTAGTCATCCTGTATGGTGCTTTGAAAATTGGCTCGGCTCCTGGCACTAGGTCTATGTGAAAATCCACTGCTCGAGGTGGAGGCATACCAGGAAGCTCTGAAGGAAACACATCTGCGAACTCCTGAAGGATTGGAAAATCATCAAGGGATGGATCCCTTTTTGAATCTTCCTCTCGGTCACTAATAGAGATAGCAAACAACTGACAACCCTTTCGCATGCATCATCTAAGCTGCATAGAGGAAATCATACGAAGGGACACTAGCCTCTTCACCCCGAAGATCTCCCTAGAGATACCATCATCATCCACACATTCCACCCTCTTCTGTCAACAATCCATCTTGGCGCTGTGGGCGTAAAGCCAATCCATGCCAAGAACAACATCATAAGAACCTAGAGGGGTAATGCGTAGATCAATCCTAGTGGACATGTCTCCAATCTGCATCTGACAACTCTGCACCAAGGAACTAACTAACACTCTGGCTCCCGAGGCTAACTCTACCTCCCAACTAACATCCTGTCTAACTGCCACTAGCCCGCAACGCTCCACCACAAATGGAGATATAAAAGAGTCAGTAGTCCCAGAATCAAATAAAACTACAACCATATGGCCTTGTATAATACCTGTAGCCTCAATAACTGTAGCTTGATGCTCAGCCTAGCGATTGTCAACTGCTGCAAAAACTCTATGGGATCTACCCATGTCACCAACTGTCGGCTCTAAAAAAGCCCTGCTCTGGCCACTGGATGCCTGTCCCTACGGACACTCCCTAGCTATATGTCCCATGCCACCACAAGTGTAGCATGGTCCGTGCGTATAAGATCGTGCACCCTATGACCCAGACTACTGTGGGCCTCCTGTCCTGCTAGATCTATTGAATCCTCCCCTAGAAGACTGCTGAGTCTTCACTGACTGTGACTGAGGGGCCTGTACTTCTTGATCTCGCCTAGGACCCTATGACTGCTACTGCTTAGGCTTAGAGCCCTGATAACCCTAAGAAGGTTTCTGCTGCTGCTGCTGCTGAGACTGCTGGCCCCTAGAGGACCCTGCTGTATAGTTTTGATTCCCTTTCCAAGGGGGTTTCTGCTGGGAGGAGTTTTGGTTCTAAGACCGATCCCATGACTCCTGCCTACCTCGAGTATCCTCAGCAACTAGTGCTGTCTCCACTTCCTATCTGAAGGTGGTAGGGAAGGCCATCCTAACTGGGCCCTGAAGAGAGAAATTCAGACCCATGATAAAGCGATGCACCCGTAGTTTCTCGTCCTTCATGTATTCCGCATAAGGAAGGAGCTTGAGAAACCTGCTCTCATACTGAGCCACTGTAAGGCCTCTCTGATAAAGAGAATGGAACTCCTCTATCTGTTTCTATCGAAAATGCTCTGACAAGTACCTCTTGAAATCTTTCTAGGAAAGATTCCCATGTGAGGGTGTCCATCATCACTCCACCAATGATCTCCTCCTGATGCCACCAGTTGGAGGCATCCCCTCTCAACTGATGAACTGCTAGGCATGCTTTTAGATTACTCCCATAAGGGCGTAACCCAAAGCACCGCTATAAGCTCTGCAACCATGCCTCTGCTACTGAACCCTCAGTGGTACCGGTAAACAATGGTGGCCCAAGTCGAATCAATTCCCTGATATCATCTCCTACATGTCTAGGAGGTCTATCAAGAAGGGGTCCTCTCTGGTGTATGGACTCTTTCTCGTGTTCACCCTGACCCTCTAACTGTCTTGGTGGGGGACTCCTAGTCTTCTCTCTGACTTTGAGCCTGCCTCCTCCGGGTCCCTCTGCTTCCACTACTGGAATATGCTGAACTGGCTGAACTACAGGTACCACTCTCTGTTGAACTACATCGATCAAGGTCTGAAGTGCATCTATAATGTCCTGGTTCAGGTTTGGTGGTGGTGGAGGTGGAGGTGGTGGTGGAGGTGGAGGTGGAGGTGGTGGTGGTCCACCCTCCTGTCCCGCTCTACCACCCCTAGTCCTATGACCTCTGCCTCGCCGGTTACGAGTAACAGGCAGTATCTACACAATTAAAAGTTTGAGTTATGTTAAGAAAGAACAATGGTTTAAGGTTCCTAGTGTTGAAACACAAGCTCTGATACCAAAATGTCATGCCCAAACTATGAGGGCAAAAACACACAATTAATTATTTTTTCTTTTTTCTTTTGTTTTTTTAATAATAATTAATAATTGAGCATGCTCTAGTTTGAAAAGATTGATTACAGTGTAAGAAAAGTTTCTCTACAACATCCTTGGTTTAAAAACTTTTGTGGAGGAATACATCGACAGGATTCTGAAGTACATTGTTACTAGGTTGATATAATTGTTTACGGATATGTTATTACATCGCTTAAACAATCATGCGAAAATTATTTTAATAACAATCTAAAGAAGATTGGGTTTAGATTATTTGAATAACTTAAGCTATTAGGACACTAATTAAACAAATTTTCAAAGATACAATTAATGCCAACATTTCTTAAATCTCCAACTTAGCTTAATTTTCAACAAAAAATTAATCGAATATAAATTAGATCTAAACTAATTTAATATTAATTTCATATAAAACTAATCTATCTTAAACCAACTAACTAAGTCTATAGTTGATCTAATCATTTATAAAATGAGGGTCTAATCTTTTAAAATAGAACTTAACCTTATAGATTAAATAAAATTTAAAAACTATTAATTTAAACATGAAATATAAAATAACATTACTAAAGCAATATCTCTAAAATTTAAACCACATAACTATAACATATTTCACTTTAAACTAATTAGAGAACCTAAATACTAACACCACTTTACTAAAATATAACTTAATAATAATAAAACTTATAAACTAACTATCTAGCATAAGGAAACAACTAAACTTACTAACAACTAAGATTACATATAAAACTATCTATTAGGAAATATTAATAAAGAACTAAAATTGAATAAATAAAATAACTAACTAAATCTAAAACTAATCTTAGAATTTAAAACTAACTAAATAATACTAAAACAAATCTAAATTTAACTTAATACTAATACTAACATTTATCATTAACTTAATAAAAAAAAAACATACTAACTAACTATAAAACACCTAAGCTAACCTAAGCTAACCTAAGCTAGCCTAAGCTAGCCCCTACACCACTAACTCCCCATACTAACCTAGCCCCCCCACGGTCCCCCATGCGCTCTCCACACTGCCCAAAGCAACTCGTGGGGTACGAGGGCCTGCAAATTCACAGCCCAAGGAAGACCTGCCAGGTACGTGGGTCAGCATGTAAGGAACAAGGACTGTCATCCATGGAGATTGGTGGGGAAGAGGGATGACTTAAATCAAAAAAAATTAAAGCAACCCTAACTCAACCAAAGGCAACGTCCCAGAAAAGGAGACTTTGTAGGTGACGTCATCTGTCATGATGACTAATGACTTGCTCAAAACAACAACCAAAAAAAACATATTTTATGGATAAAAAAGGTGACGCCCAAGGAGAAAAAGGAAGAGCATTAACCATAAAAAGTTTTATAGGTGAGGAGGTGATGAGATTTAATATATATAATTTTTTTGAATTTCTTAAAACACTTTATCATGTAAATCTTGCTTTAACCTGATTTTGTTTTGCCATAAAATATAAATGAAAAGAATATTTTAAAAGAATATTCTCTATTGCTACCATACAAAATTAAAAGATCTCTCATACAATTTCCAGCATCCTGTAGGTGGGTGTTTTGGAAATTTTGCTTAGGGATGGTATGAAAAGTAGATTTAATCCTTTTTAAATTGGATCAAATTTGAAGAGCTACATATTGCAAACATTTTCCCAAGTTAATTCTTAGAATTTCTTATGGCTAACAAAACTAATAGAGCATCTATTAAATCTATTAGATGATTAAGGTAGGATTCAATACAATTCTATCACCTCAAAAAAAGGATTGATTCATGGACTAAATATGTCATTAATTTCCTTTATAGGCAAATCTATAATGACTTGATACAATCATAACCTA
Organism: Cupressus sempervirens; assembly: GCA_028749045.1. NCBI lineage: Eukaryota > Viridiplantae > Streptophyta > Pinopsida > Cupressales > Cupressaceae > Cupressus > Cupressus sempervirens. Next base: position 254,658,947 of record CM053784.1, on the reverse strand, counting down.
TCAAGAGTTTGAATTATTCGTTTCATTCAATAATGCAATGCTTTATCATGAGGATCTAACAATCATAAAAAGTGAAACTGCATGCATGATCATAGTTTCGTTTTCAACATATATGAAAGCTTGGAATTTTGTCAATTTTAACGTTATCAATTCCTTCCTATTTGGTTTCCTACTCTAATAGTCTAAGTTACTCATGATAAGATATTACAATTGATAGTGTGAGTTATTCGTTGGACTAAGTAAAGTTTAGGGTGATAATTCATATAACAATCAACATAAAATTTAATGCAGCCGATAAACAATCCATGGCAAGGTTAAAGATAACTAACTGATTTATGCTTTAAAATTTAAGGAGATACATAATCTCTTAGTCCAATTGATTCATTCATAAGTAAATTTAACAAGGAAGAGATAATTTGAGTTCTCAATGTAGGGAGCCTGATTCATCTGATAGTTATACATCAACTTGGAAATTCATTCAATCAAATTGTTCTTCCCTAACAATTTAAAAACTTGAAATATCATAATTCATAACATTATCCGTTATTCTTAATTATTTATTTTTAATGTGCAACCATATTAAATTTAATACACAATTTAAATCTCATGATAACCAAATATGCTCAACACCAATTTTATTGGTAAACCTGATTCAAAGGCTCAGCCGGGAAAAAATCAGGAAGAAAACCCAGCTTCGTTTCCATTTACAATAAGGTTTGAAATACAATTTACAATAGAATCTCAATCCCAAATTTCAACAATTATATCAAATTTTCGTGATGATCATAATCAAGGAGTTTGTACTATTTTGTAAATCTCATTTCAAGGGCCATGGAGGAAACCAATATCTAATCGGGTGACAACCAAGCAGAACCAAAAGAAAATCAAACATGCATAATCATACATGGTTTACACAATAGGATTCACAATGAATCAAGACTAGGGAAAGGTGGATTCTTCCAATAGGAGAAGTCAAGCACAACACCCATTCAGATGCCCAATCAGGACTAATAACCAAGAACTTCCGTTCTTCCTTTTAAACTTGCCATACTCATACCAAGTTTGTGCTGATGGGTAGGGGCCCATAACACCCTACCCTTTATCCCTCTTCTCATCCTGAGAAGAGACTCTACATAGGTTGGAGTCTAACTAAACAGACCTTTCCCAAAATTGGTCACTTCTGCCCTCTCTAAGGGTGAGTAATACCAAAACACCCATGTAAGGAAAACTCAAAATTGCAACACATAAACAAGAAAGGAAAACAACCAAAATGACATGGCTTTCAAATTTTCCCACATACCCACAACCATACAACAATGAAACAACAACCAGGTAACATGAACATAAAACCAAACATAAAAATTGAATAAGGGAGATGAGAATTTCCTAGATTCACAAAGAGGTAATGGCAATGAACAAGTTTGAGTAGAGTATCCCTTTCCTTCTTCAAGCTTCAAGAAAACTTCTCTAAAATGTAGAGATTGGGTAACAACCAACTAGTCCAAGGAAGGCCTCTAAATAAGCCTCCAACTCCACCACCCCAAAAGGAGCAATAACTATTTTCACCTACTAACAAATCTAGAAACTCCTAACACAACCTATACCATGGTTAAACCCTAAGTGGAGATGAGGTGAGGTAACTCAAGATAACCAAGGTCAATTTTCGCACAAAGGCAAAAAGAGACTTTTTGAGTGACCTCAAAAGTCAAAAAAAGGGGCTTAGGGGTTGGAAAAGACCCCTAACCCATACCCATACCCTTTAGTTAGAATAATAACATGTTTTAAAGCCTTAGGAAAGAGGTTTAGAGTCAAATAAAATTTAGGAATAAAATAGGTCCATCTAACTACTCTAACTTGCAAATAAGCACTAATTTGAATTAGGGATGACTAACCCTAATTAAGAACCTAATAGAAAATTGACACTAACTTGAACCAACTTGAATCCAAAGGTTAAACAATTAACCCTAAATAGCACACCGAAGCACATAAACATTTTACGAGTGTCAAGCGACACTAAAAGAACATAATTATGAACATTAACATTCACTGAACAAAGAAGATACGTACATATATCTCACAATAAAATACATGAATTACGAACAACAAGGCTTCCAAAAATTAGCACAAAGAGATCAGTTCTGTTCCTCCGTAGGGTTTCTCGGCTAATTATCTGCACACTCGTTGCACACATCAGTAGTCCGAAAAAATCACATGTACATAAATGTATACATATTCAAAAATTCGCATAAATTAAAACATACATCAATAAGAGTTTCTTTATCCTACTTAATTCTTAATCATTTAAAATCTCTCAAATCAAAGTCTCAATCCTACATTTACTGATTTCATCAACATACATATACATGAAACATTAAATGAAAAACATCAAATATATCTGAAAATAACATCCCACAACATGAAATAATAAAATATGTTCTAAGCATCCGATAATGTCTCGAGACCTCGAGTCGTGCATATAAAAAAAATAATAGTAATGCATCACTATGCTATGATGGGTCAGGGCAAGGCCTCACACAGGTTTCTATGCCAAACTAACTCTAATGTGGACAAATATCTAATAATTGGGATTTAAACTAAGCAATAACTATATGTTCAAGGAACCAAAAGATGACTGGAATGAGACTATTACAAGCAAAAAAACTTCAGTCTCGTTAAAGAGAATTGGGATGTGTGTTTGAAGACTTAACAAATTTGAACTTCACTTGGTTTCAAGAATACTATAATATTCTCTACTTAACAAGGCCAACCATGTGAAGGTGGAAGCTCATCTAGCCTCACCCCCCTCCCCCTAATATCAATCTAAAGTACCATTATCATCTAATTACATACTTCATTCATTCATTCATTCATCCATTTATGAACTATAACATTCAATCAATACAATCACATAACATTCATTAATATGATATAAAAATCATTAATACACAATACTAATCAAAACTTCATTAACACATAACAATATTCATTAACATAAAATAAAAATTTGTATTAATACACATCATCCATACATAATTACTTAAAACAAAGTTCTTTCATTATCCAACAAGGTTTATCAAAGAAGATTTTTAAAACATCATTTCTTTTTTTTTGTTTTTCTAAGCTCTCTTAAGAAAAGTGCTCATAGGGACATCCATATTTGCTTCATTCTCCTCCTCTTCTAGCATGTGTAATGTCAAATTATGATGGCTCCTTCTCTTTGGAGGAGCAGGAGGTTGCTGCACTAAAGGGGGCTCTATTGCAAGAACAAGTGAATGCGATAAATTGGCATACTCTTTTTCTTTTTCTAACTGTTACAAGTTTGTAATTAAGTACAAGTACAACATAAAATGTATTTTTCTTACCTGACAATGCCACATCATGTACATTAACATTTTGATCTGCCACTGCATCAACATGTTGAATACTTGGAACATGGTCCATTCCTTCAGCATGATGTTCAACATGCTCTAAAATATTCAAAAAAAGGATACATGTCAAATTCCAATTGAAGATGTTAAATTGTATTTATAATTGCATAATTACTTTCCAATAGCAAATTAATACCTCCACCACCATAATGCACATCATGGCCTTTGTCAGGAGCAAGTTCTGTGGTAGGATATGAAGGCTGCAGTAAAATGTTATGCACATTGTTATTTAGTCAATTTACATTTAAAACTAATACCAAAAAAGAATCTTCTCAACTATTTAATTTTATTTACTTTTCATCTGACCAATTTACCTGTGAGATATCATTTGGTGCACTGGATTCTTGGGAAAGGCTTACAGATTCTTCATGTAGGCGTGCAACCACAACTTTATAGCCTTCCTTCAAGGCAATTTTTCTATCTTCATCTGTGACCTCTAGATTGAAATCTGTGTCCTGTGGTTTTTGCTTGATAATGTCAATTTTACATGTATGGTTTCATTAAACAAAATTGTTCGCAACATTATATTAAAAGAAAAAAACAAAATTCATTGCTCTACTTACAACTTGAGATTGCAGATTCATATAGCCACTAGAGCCAAGTTTGTGTTGGCCAACCTTTTCTATTCTCTCTTTTGTAGCCACAGATGTGTCCTACAATCTATGAACAATTCATCTTAGATTATATATTTACAAATATCAATAATTAGTGCATGATTACAATGTACTTAATACTATAATGACATACCTCTTTTTTCCCTGTGCTGCTTCATTATCTCTATCTTCACATAGCCTTTTCTCCTTTGCATCTTCTATTATTTCATTCCACTCCATTGGTGGAATCATAGTAGGATGGTCGTACTTTAGGTTATCCTTAAGACACCTTCTATATTGATCCCTCACAGTCTTTATATGCTTTGCTGCTCTTTTCAGAAGTAGGCCAGTGTCAAAAATGTTTTTTCCAAATTTCTCCTCAATGGATGCAATTAGCTGATTTTTTAATTCCCCAGCTTGTAAATTCCACCTTTTTAAAAATAAATAGATTGTTAGATCAATAACTTTAATATATTACAATAAATAGAAGAAAATAAAAATTATGTAGCAATGATATGAAACTATGTACCTTTTACGTATGGTGGGTCCAAACGGTCTCAATGTCATATGAAAAAGATGTTCAAAGAAAGCATTATTACCTACAAAAACATAAAGGATTTATCAGTCCAAAATGATTTTTAAAAATATCAATTTTAAAGCACCTGGAAGCTTTTTTTCTCTTAATGGAAACATAGTTTTCTTATTCAGCAACAATGTCCCTTCATACGAACCGGTATTAATCACACGAATTGCTCCAGGAAATGGATCAGCTTCAGTAGTACTACTCTTTGTTGGTCTACCTCCCTGCCTATGTCCATGTCTCTCTATGTGTGGCTATATATATATATGTATGTATGCGTGGTGTGTGCATGCATGTGTTTGTGTGTATGCAAGCTTCTGTAGACATCATTTAAGCACTAATGTGCTACTTCGTTGTTCATCAACTTGTAGAAATACATTACAAAATATAGCACATTACAAAATATAGCAAAACAAGGTTTTACCAGTTCTAGTGGGCATAGACAATGATGTTTGCATGGTCCTTGTTGCCGACAATGCAGTAGACAATAGTGGACCGCCAACCGAAGGAGGAATCTGCATTTCATCATGAGTTGAAGAATAGAATATTGTTAGCAAAGACATTTGCAATGGAGAAAGATCAAATGGGATACTAGCGAGAAATGTCAAAAAAAAAAAAAGGTAAGTGTTATAATGTTGATCAAAACAAAAAAAGTGTTACTTACACGAAGGTACTATGAAACAACCCTGACCATGTTCAGCATGTGATGTTGCAGCTGACACATATGTCTATACAGGAACACATAAAATCAGAGATCATGATCCATAAGATACTATAAAATATTAATATCTATTGAACTTCTATTACTGCTGTAGTCGAATTACTGCTTACTTTCAAAGATTGGATTCTACGGTCCAATTCTATTCTCAGTGCCTCTTTCTCCTCACTTCTGTCACCCTTGATGATAATTTGAACAAGCTCATCAGTGTATCTTTGTGTAATTTTTTGGGTGATGAATATAAGGTCAGTACTAAGGCCAATGTCATGTAGATATGACGCCCGTATTTCAAATTACATTTAATTAGCGATCATTGTAGCTTTTTCCTATCATTTGTGACATCAAATATTCATATACTTTCATCAAAATAACTCCAAATCCATAAAGAAAAGAACATAATAATAGGACGTTTATTTCTATATTAACATTAAAATTTACAATAATTAATGTTTACCTCTACTGAAGGTGTCTGACATGGTCCATCCATATCGCCCTGTGAAAAAAATTAGTAAGTCTTAGAAATCAGTAGCGAAATTAAAATAATAGACTTACCAAAAAAAATATTAATAATAAAGTAGATTGCACATGTAAATCATTTGTCTTAAGTTAAAAATTTATCTTAACTAATGTTTATATCTAAAAAAATATTTGGCATGTTCTACTTAATGTTTATATGTGTACATATGGTTTGGAAAGAAATATTTGCTCATACAAGACCCCATCATAGTTGACATTGATCATACCTGAAGATTTCATTGATCATCATGATCATCATCCATGTCATCATCATCATCATCATCATCGTACTTGTCACTTTGATCATCATTTTCACCACCACCATCTTCATCACCATCATCATCCTCTTGATCACTATCATCATCATGACCATCATCACTATGATCATCACCATCTTCATCACCATGATCATGATCGTCATCAGCATCATCATCATCATTATCACCATTATTGTTAGCATGACCAAAATCATCACCATATTCTTCTTCTTCATCACTGGGTAACTGTCGTTCATGATAATCATTTACTTCCTCTTGTGCTTCTTCAATATCTTCTTCTTCGATCACATTATACTTTATCAGCCTTCCTCTTGGGTTATGTCTAACAACAAATGACCAACCTAGTTTGTCTAGAACACCAAAGTAAAACACTTGCTTGCATTGACTTGGAAGAACATAGGGCTCATCTCTGACTGGCTCAAATGACCTTGTATTAATCATAGTGAATCCACTGTCATGTTCAATAACAGTCCTATCGGGATCATTTCGATTTAGTCGTAACCTAAACCATTTGACGAAAAATAGAACTATTTTGAATGAATTAAAGTCACACTCAAGTATATCATGCAAAATGCCATAGTATTGATTTTTAGATTGTTGAGGATGTATGTCAGTTCTAGATGAAATATTGGTGACCGCCAAGACAACACTTATCCTGGAATCACACGTTTTCTTCGTTTCATCTAACTTTTTTGTGCAAAATTTATAGCCATGGTAGTACATAGCTTTGTGCTGTTTGACCTGCAATTATTCAAACATGTCAAGAATCTTCTCATTGATCTATGAGTTGATATTAAACTTATGTCTCATGATTAGTAATCTTATGCATAGCTTTGTATCTCTTAAGTCATATATTAGATCAAGTACCATTGGCATAACATTGGGATCTCCATTACAATGAGCTTCTTTAACCAACGATGCAACACCATCCCATGTTAATGAGTGACCATTTTCTTGAGACTGTTCAATCCACACTGTCATCCAATCAAGATTGTTTGCAATATACAAGTGTAGTGCATCCCACTAACGACCAACTATAAAGAAGACAATTACACTAGTTAGAAACAACTTATATATATATTGATGATGGATAAGAATTGTTAGATTAGAAAAAAGAACTTATAATTACCTCTCACCCTCCTCAATCTACCTTTCCCCGTCAGGTACTCCCCTTTGAATTTGTCATTATAGTTGGGATCCCAAATGCAATCTAGATGGATACCTGCTGCAAACTTTGGAAGATATTCACTGATATACACCATGGTCTGGTATATCATATATCCCTCCATTATAGAACCCTCAGGACATGCTCTTTGTCGAACCAAGCCTTTCATAAATTTCAAATGTCTCTCAACCATCCACATTGATCTAGCTTGTACAGGTCCACATAATTCAATCTCCTCAACTTGATGTATGAGGTAGTGTTCTTGAGCATTGAAAAACGTTGGAGGTAAACACTTTTGCATTTCACACATAAGCTATGGAATTTTTCTCTTCCAATATTTTATATCTTTTTTATCAATTTCTTTAGATGATAACCACCTAAATGAGATTCAACACACAAAAACACATAGCGAAGATTTCAAATAAAATTATACAATAGATTTCAGATAAAAAGCTACAAATCTAAGAAAAAACACTCTTCTAACCTCATGTAATTTCCAAGATCATATATAACTTGTTTAATAATATTGTCAAACTATTGTGGAAGGGATAGAGGTAGGGCAAACTACAATCATTAAAAAATGATCATTTCAATATATTATTAAATAATGCAACTGGTACTACATTCAATCTTACAAATATTCTGTAAAGAGAAAACATGACTTACCTTGAGGAAGGTATGCCAATCATGTGTCTTCAACCCTAACCCAAAATCACCTTTTTTTGATAGAAGAGTGCTTATATTTGTAGCAAATCCTGTTGGAAATTTTTTTCATTTTTATGACTTCTTTTATTGCATCACTTTGTTACTCCGTTAATAACCAAGGAAGGGCACTTGTATTTATGCGATCTCCATTCCTATTTGATTCAATGAAAACTTTTAGTGCATGATTAGATTCATGAATGTCAGTACAAATTTTAGCACTTTGTTCTCTATCACACCTTCCATCCAACATTTTTCATAGTGTCTCTGTTATGTTCTTTCCAATATGCATAGCATCAAATAAATGCGTAATTGGGAGATCTTTGTAGTATGGTAATTTACTAAATTGAATAGGATAAATTTTCATTCCTCTAGGAAGGCAGTCATTGATGCCTTGATGACCTTCACGAGCATTAGTTATAGCATTAGTAAATATAAGACAACATCAAAATACAAATTGTAAACTTCGAACGAAAAATTGGACATTACCTCGATGATCTAGTCGATCGTATTCCAACTTCCATAAGTGAGGTGTCATTCTTCGTGACCTTGATGATGTCTCTTCTTTCCCATTGAAAAGATGTTTTTCAAAAATTCAACACCTATGATTATTGTGGAGAAAGTGTCTAAACTCATCAAACACCTGCTTTCCTAAACTTTTCGAATGACAACATTTCATCTTTGAACCACAAAATGGACATGCAAATTTTTCCTTTGTCTGAAGATCTAAAAAATCATGTATAATTGGATCATGTACAATTATCATGCGCAACTTAAGCATTCGATAGTAATGTGTAAGCACTATAACAGACCAAAAATATGTGATCTTAACAATATAACATACCACAAAAATGAGTTAGCCCAAGGGCATCATGTATTGTCCATACAAGCATTGCATGGAATTGAAATTGTCGATGTCCTATCGGTTTAGAGATGTCATACATAGTGATGCCATTCCATAACGTCAACAACTCATCAATTAGGAGCTCAATATACACATTCATATCTTTAACTTGGTATTTACCTAACAATTGAATGAACATAAACATTACGTAATTATTATAACCATTTTCATGCACTATTTATAAATTAATTTAGATAATTATAAAAAAAAATACCTGACACAATCATTGACAACATTATGTGCTCCCTCTTTATGGACATCCAAGGAGGAATTTTATTGTTAATAACAAAATTAGGCCATACTGAGTAAATAGATCTCATATCACCATATGGATTGACACCATTTGCCGCCAATGAAAGTTTCAAATTACAAGGTTCTTTTTTAAAGTGTGACCATGTTTCTTCTATCTCTTTAAATGAAGAATCATCAGTAAGCATTCGCATAATTTCATATTGACTTCTATTGCATGCATGGTAATCCATAAATTGTGCCAAGCTAGCACACCTGAATAATTGTTCCAGACATGGAATAATGGGAATGTACCGAAGAACCTTGTGAGGCACTTTTTTTGTCATTTGATCTGACCGATATCTACTAACGTGACAATTAGGACATTCTGTTGCAAATTCATGTTGTTTATGATATAGAATGTGATCATTGGGATATGCATGTATTGTCTAATACTTCATTCCAATCTGATCCATAATGTTGGACAATTCTCGATACGAATGAGGCAAACTGTTTGATGGTAGTAACAAAAACTCACTAATCAAGCTACAACAACAAATATGTATTGTTAATATAATGAATATTAATTGTATGCTAACATTGAAGATGACAAAAATGACATACCTTAGCATACGTGACATTGCTACATTGGATATGCTATTCATAACCTTTAAGTTCACCAACAACACTATAGCTGACAGTAGAGTTGCTTGGAAGCCTAGGTATAAGGGCTTGTGTGTCTTCTCAAGTAAAGGTATATCAAGACCATCTTCATCATTATTATCAGATTCGCTAGTACCATCATTGTGAGCCTCTTCATCACTTGCCCCAATACCATTTTCTTCAATCATGTCCTCTGGCACATTATCATCTTCTTCCATGGGAATGTTATCCTCAACTTGGATATTCACACCTCCATGTTCCTCCAGTAGAAAATCCACATTTAGAAATGGACAAAAATCGTGGCCCCCTTCAACATGACCATATTGCCTACAATGACTCTGGGATGTTGTGATTAGAATTCTTTAATTCTTTAAACCCTTATACTTTTTGCAAGGACAATAACATTTATCAGGTTTTCTTCAGAATTGAGCCCACAATGCAACCATTGTCTCATTATATTTTTCTAGATTCATATTGTCAGGCGTGGTCTTTCTTCATATGAAAATATACCTACAAATAAATTGGACATATTGTGATTAATGTTTATATCTGCACATATGGTTTTTGTTAATTAATGTTTTCAAATGTAACTAAAATGATTACACATATATCAAAAAGGACCTTCACAGGGTCTTATTACATCAACTGTTCTAACATGGTCATGTTGGTTATCTTGAGACCTTAATGTCTTCTCATGCCTTCAACCTTGACCTTGATGTTCTTGCATCATTCTCCCAAGGATCAAGAAAAGTTGGATCATCATGGAATTGAGTAGGCAGACCTTCTAAGAAGTTGCAATACTTCAACCTTGTAAGTGTCATGTCAATGCAATGGGTACTAAACAAACAATTTAAGTTGATGAGAAATGGTTGTTATGAATTCAAATTGTAAGCATCACCTCAATGCATTGGGTATTAAACAAACAATTCAAGCTGATGAGTATGGGTTTTTATGAACCACAACTCATGAAATATGCATTAAGTCCATACCTGCTGTTTACAATGAGTATGGGTTTTTTTTCTAAGAACATACCTGTTGTTTATAGTCAATAAGTTTCTATATCCTCTAAAAAATTTGAAGCAATGAGCCAAAGCCACATGGTTGAAGATGATCATTGTCCCCTCAAAGTGCCATCGTTTGATAAATTGTTGCATTGAAATATGATTTAGAAAGGGCCTTTCCACATAGTATGTTGGCACTATTTGGCAATCATTGATCATGTGGTTACTGCAAAGAGGCTAAGGACCAAACATGGAATCATGGAGATAGTGCACGGATGTACAAGGAAAATTTGTTGTTGTTTAGCTACTAATCTTGCTTTGTGCTTGTCAATTAAAACATTATTTTTAAACTTGATCTTAATACTTTTTATAATCAATGGCTTTCTTTCCAATGTCTATCTCTTGACTCAACACATTTTTTCATTTTTCTTTCCTTCTTGCTTAGCCATAAATACTTGGTTCACAAGCACTTATGGTGTTCTTCTTGCTAAGATTATGAAGTGGACAATGACTTTCAATCTAGATAATCAAATGTTTGGCTCAACTTTTTTGGGTAAGTGTAATAATATGTAGTGCACTATAAATTTTATCTTTAATGAAAGGATTAGCACCTCTAATTTTCAAATGGCAATCAACCAGAACTAGCTGACAATCTAACCTAAAAAGTACATTTTATGCCAAATTCAAATCACAGTTAAAGACATTTAGCTATTGGAAAATGGCAAGATTATATCTTATTTCAGATATGCAATAAAATGGGCAAGAAATGTGAAAGAACGTTAAGTTTTTATCCACCAAAACATGAATAAAATTGTATAAACTGAATGTATTTTTAAAAATAATGTCAATTCCCTTCAAAAGAAATATTTTGCATGCAACTTACTTGCTGAAGATATTTCAAGTTCAGCAACTCTTTAATCATAGGATCTACAATAGTTGGAAGCTTTGACCTGTCTGTCAGCTGTGGCTTGGCCTGCAGCAACAAAAAATCCTTATTATATGCATCTCAACATTTAAAAAATACATCAAGCAATTCAGGTCAGTTATAGTCTATAAATTAACTGGCATTTGTTTCTTCTTTAACATATTCGACAATCAAGTACAATTAATAGGAATACAAGAGCAAAACTTGGAATTCTACTAATGTCATCAATGTTAATCTTGGGTACTAGTACAAAGCCAATAAGAAATCTACAGTTGTACCAACCAAGATATTTACAAGCCAGATCACAAAAGGTTCATTTAGCACAAAACAACTTCAAAAATATTGTATATATACACTCTTTGATGCTGTCAAAGGGAACAATTATTTTAATGATGTTTTACGTAAGAATTGCTAGAGGAAATGATAAGCATGAAATATATTCAAGTTTTGACACTAAGGAATTGAAACATCTGCACTCAAGAATTTCCTGGAGTATTTAAATTCACTCAAATTATGCCTTACAGCTTCTTTGAAAAACAATGATTTAGATATTTAGTGGTATCTTAAGTACTATATACTAGTGCTTGCACCAAGCATAGGTGCAAGAGTATAGTCGATAGTGGCATGCAGTTGATCATTTTAGAAATGTGGTAGCTAGTAGCATTGTTTTATAGAAATGCCCTATACTATTATTTGGTAGGAAGATAATTAGAACCAAAGTAAACATGGTGTGCACAACTAGCATCATTTGATTGTTTTCTATTTTGAGGTGTAGAATATTTGGTGGATCTTAATTTTTGTGGAAACTATTTTGAGCAAGGATATGCTAAAAATGAGTTCTTCTTCTACAACCATAAAAACATTATCAGATTCACCATCCAAACTATTGAGTTTCAACCAAATATCAATATGTAGTTTACGAACAGTTGGCCTAAATGGTTGTTGTTATAATTGAGAATAACACCGGGCTTGATTTGATGAGTTTTTTTTATTGACTCATAAATTTTCTAATAATTCAATAGATTAACCCATTGATAAAAAAACATGGAAATTCATTAGCTATTATTGTGAAGTTAGATCTCAACTTTGGCTCTAGTATTTCTTTAGTTGGCAATTGTGCATTGATTACATCTGTATTATCACCAGCTATTGCAGATGATGGAAGTGATACTATGTATGAAGCTTCTAATGTAGGAACTCCATGAGAAGCTAGAGATCATTTAATGGAGATTTGGTGATGAAAAATGGGATCTCTAAAGATGAATAGAGCTCGTTGAAGTTAAGAGGGCTCGTCAAAGTGTTTGTTGAAGTGTCCTATGTATTTTTTGACAAGTAGGATTGGTTATAAAGTGTAATGTCCTCATTTTATCTCGCCATGGTTTATGTTTGGATTGACCTATTATTGGTCCTCATAGGTTAAGGCTAATGGCTAGAGGGCCCCATCTGGCAAAACAAGGGTATCTTTCCCTTCTATAGTACATAAGTGTTTACGATTGCTCCTCGTTTGTTTCAGTTAGGTACACTTACAATTTATATTAAGTTATGTATCCAACATTTCTACATTTGGCAAGGCACCTGGACCAATCTCAACACAGTGATGACCCTTGGCACTACTGATTTTATCAAATATTCAGGGAATTACTAGTTATAGTACGTTAGGAGTTAATAGAGAGAACCATTAATATTTTTAGTAAGGCAATTGGTTGTGCAATGGAAGCAATGGTTGACCAACTGGTTTAGATGAGACAGAGAGATGATGAGTAATCAATGAGATATTAAAATTATAGTAACATTAATAAAGCTATTTATAATGGTTATATTGTAAATTTATTACTTATCTTCATAAAGTATTATTGAGGAGCCATTATATTTAATGGAAAAGTATGCCTTTAATAATGACATAACTTAATTCAAACACAAAAAAATAGTATATAAGTCATTAAAGTGACATATTGGTGAAGCCTCATGAGTCAAACTTTATTCAGGAATTATAAAAGCCCTACAAATGAAATTGATTGATTTTTTGTTTATGAGTTTTGACTTTTATATTGGATGTTCCAGGGAAGAGTGCAATGTGACCTAGGGTTTTATATTGGATGTTCTAGGGAAGAGTGCAATGTTGAGTTACAAAACATTATATGACTACTCTGAGTCTTTATTGCATTCAAAGCATGAAATTTAGTACTGGTCCTAAGTTTTCATAGCAATCAAACCATGGATTTTGTACTGATTGATTCTAAGACTTTATATTATTCAAACCATAGATTCTAATGTTAATTCTAGGTTTTTATGGCATTCAAAACATGAACTGTAGAAGAATTTATATGGTCTGAATGGATGCTGCCCCACACTTCTCATCACCACCCTTGTAGTCAAATGTTGCTCTTGGACTTCTAGGATATTATTATTGGGTAAAGCTTAAATGGTCTTGAATTTGTTTGTTTGCTTTTGCTATTAGGGGTTCTTTGGAAAGGGAGGAGATCTTGGCAGCGGCAAGCCCAAACTTTAGATTGTTGTTCGTTCTACAGCTTTTGGTGGAGCATTAATAAGTTTTGTTCATTCTATGAGAAGAAATACACATAAGAAAATAAATTAATTCAAAAAACCTGTGACAACTTATCATGACAGACAAAATGGAGATGATACCTTCTATTTGGAAAATAAGTAAATATCTCCAAAGAAATACCAAATTCAAACTCATGTTCAGGTTGCATGGGTCAACATTCCCCATTGACCTTAGTCACAAGGCTAACTAACTTATCAAGAGTGTGTATCCCACAAATGAAATTGGTATAAATGTTACAACCACCAAATTTGGAGAGCATGGAAATTCAGTCATCACTATCCTAAGTAGTACACTTAATTTCATATGTTGGAATCATTTTGTGACTTTTACACATGATAGTCCAATAGTTTTTAATGTCATCTTCATCATAATTTTTCTATGATAGCCTAATAGTTGTAGGTGGCATCTTCGTCACAATTTTTCCATGATAGTTTTGTTGGTTTGAATTTTTGCATAATCAAATTCCTTTGTCCAAGGTATAGAAGAATTCAGATTGGGATCCACCTATGGTGAATAGGGTTTCTAGCCAAGTCATATTTTGCAGGTCTTTGAAGCAAATTTTTGTCAAAACCCTAGGTCTTGTTTTATTTTAAATTTTTTGGCCATGAAACTAAAAATATGCAAAGATTCCCATCCTTTTCAAACTTTTCGCGCCCTGAGTCACATCTTTTCTTTTGTGTTTCTGACCACCCGATCCCTTAAAGATCTATGGCAATCGCTATCTCACTATGAAAAGATACAAGTATTTTACCCTTAGTGACATAGTGACCACCACTAAGTTGAAAAGCGGTACCATCAAGTGGAAATGTAGTGATCGGAGATTGTATTATTTCAGAGATATTTCATCACGTTTACAATAGACATGTCAGAACTTGAAAAGGAATTACAATATTGAGGTACAAAAGGCATCAACAGAAATCTTAGCTTTTTTGATTAGTCACTTTGTCGCTATCGGAGAAATTGGGCACTTTGTCGTTAGCAACATGAGACCTTCACCAAAAATAATGGCTAGCAGTCACTTTTAAATTTTTTGATGATCATAAGTTTTTTCAGGCTGCCTGGTGCACATGCTATTTTATTATGTGTCAGATGAATAAACGAGGGTAGTTATGACTTCACTCACCTTTATCTTTCTGACCCTAAATTTTGATGATTCACCACAAATCGCTATGTCACTATCAGAGAATTGGTGTCTCTCGCTGTTAGTGACATAACACCCAGACGGAAATTAGTACTGTGGCAACTTTTTAGAGTAAGTGGGTCCCAGAAAGTACTCCATCAGATATCAATTATAAAGCTTTGGAACATGTTGGCATCTAATGGTCTACATGTATATGCCAGGAAAAGAAAAGACACCGAGATTCGCTATGTCACTATAGGGAACTTGTTCTTCTTGCCATTAGCGACATAGCGCCTAGCCAAGAAATAAACAAATATGGGCCCCAAGCAGCAGGTATTACAGCCAAGATTTCATCACATCATCAATGATTGGACCCATGCCCTATTTACAAAATATATGAAAGACTTTGATCCTCAAATCTATCTCAGATCCATGATCGTCGCTATCTCGCTATGGCGAGTTGCACGAAGGTTACGAATAATGATATGGTGACAAGGGGCCCACCATATTTCTTTTGAGCAATGCATCAACTATCATCTGCATGATCAAATTAGGATCAATGATGGGTGTTATCTCGCTATGGCAAGGTGCTCAGTCTTTATGTATAGTGAGATAGCACCTAAGTGACAGGTGTCCTCAGAATTTTATGGGTCCAGTTCAGAGGCGCCAACAATGAAGGAAAGATACACATGGAAAATTTTCATTGGGTTGACTGCCAGCTTGTCAAGAGGAACATGAGTCATCTTTGCTTGCATCCCTAGATTGTAGGATTTTGTTGTAAATCCACAGTGTAAATTTGAATATAGAAAGTGATGCCACCTTATGCATTTATGAGAGATGAAAGCTTCGCGTGTGAAGAAAAATAGAGTATAACATAGAAGATTTTCTTAATTCCACCATACTCGAACAAAGATTTAGAGCATTTCTAAGCAGAAATAGTTGTTGAGAAGACCGTGTTGGATTCAGTAAGATAGTGAAGTAGTTTGTTCGCAGAAAGATTGTAGTAACACTGAGAAGAACTAGAGCAAAATTCAAAGTAAGTACTTGCATTATAATCCTTCTGCTATTTCAATTCCTTCAAGAGTTAATTAAAATGGCTCCAAAATAGAAAGCATTTTCTAGTCAAGAGAACTATTTGGATAGGAATGTCCATGATGATTTTCTTGAACTGCTCCCTTCTTCCACTATTGAAATTGTAGAAGTTAAGAGGCTAACTTCATTAAAACCTAGGCTAAAAATAGCAGATGGGCTGTATGACAAAGGAAACTAGGTTAGGTATGCAACAATTTCACAGACTAGTCTTGTTTTATTCAAAAAATAGTTTTCATAGAGGAACCTTTTTGCCCCACATGCCAACATCTGGAATTTTGGTCTAGGAAAAATGGTGGTTCCCAATGTTTTCATGGATTATGATCTTTTGGAAGCTGTAGCTAAGAATTACAACCAAGCCCTTAGGGTAGTGAGGAGAACTAATGGTGAAATCTTGATTACAATCAACACAGAGGAGATTAGGGAAGTTTTCAGTTTAGGGCCTGTCACTAATTATCATGTGCCCATTGATTTGAAAGGGTTAGAAAATGAGTATATGTCTAAGAGAGATGCAGTTAGGCAAGGAGCATTGAGTGCACACATAGGTAGAATTGGAACATTGCCAGCAATAACATCATCCTCCAGGAAGCCTTTCAAAAGGCCATACTTCAATTCTAGGGCTATAGAAATATATAGGTCCTTGTGTAAAGTTTTTGGGAGAGATGAAGAAGAGTTCATGCCTATGGATTTTATGAATATGATTACTCAGATTTCCTCTTTTGGTGTGGATATAATTTTTGATTTTGCTTCTTACTTAGTTGAGGAGATTCACATTGGACTGATTGGAATTGCTAAGGCTAAGGTGGAAAAAACTTTTGGCCATTATTCTCTATTAATGCACATGTTCTTATTCAAGGGAGTAACATATTTTAGTAAAGAAATGGAATTAGACAGAGAAGAGAGTGGAGAAGCATTACTAGTTCAATTGTGGAGTGCAGATATGACTTGGGATGCAGAGAATGCCAGTTTTGTCAGGTTTGATAGGTATTTCACTTCAAAGCTGAGATGCCTCCTATTAAGGGACAATCCTAGAATCCCCAAAGCATTAATGAATCTCATTAGGCCTATGGACAACCCAAGTGGTTTGAAAGTTGCACATAATTAGGGAGATGTCATTCTATATTCTGTTTCTACTATATTTAGAATATATGGTTTTAAAGGAAGCCTTCATGTACTACCCTACCAAGTTCCTTTGAAGGTAGGAGTTGCTAAGATATTGTGGCAGCTGGGAGGAGTAGAGGAAGCCCTTCTATTGAAAACACAAAAGGGGACAATTTTTCCTACTTGCATAGTGGCTCATCATTTTGTAATCACAAAAGGAGGTTGGCTTTCTCTGCACAAGATTTTGAATCCTTATAAGATGGCCACTTCCCATCTTCATTTTTGTGGTTTTGAAGGATTTTATCATGTAGAGAATTAAGCTTGGTAAAATTGAGCATGAATTTTATTTTTCTAAAGACTTAATAAGGAATGAGTACTCCTTGCAGGAGCGAGAGACTAGGAAAGAAAAGTGGAAAGTCTTTTCTAAAATTTTGGATTTCATTCATTATTTTAATCTATATTATAGTCCTTTGGATGATGCAGTTACAAATTTAGATAAGATGAGAAAACTTATGAATAATTTTCCTAAAATAATAGAGGCAATGAATGAAAAGAAGAAATTCTTTATTAGGTTCTACCCGAATAAGGCCAGGGAAGTAATGGGAAGATTGGGTTTTACTCCCAATATAAGGGCAGGTCAATTAACTGTCCAAAAAAGGCCGGGATATACTATTGTTCAAAATAAAAAGAATACAGTGGACAAAGGAAAACAAATAATTGAGTCCACTAGTAGGGTTTTGGAAGAGAGGCCTACTTAGCCCTCCCCTAAGAGGAGGAAAATAATAAGAGAGGAGGATTCACCTTCATAGACCCCTTTGAGAACTGGGGAGGAGCAGCTCACTATTGAGTAAATTGAACAAATTGGATCACGAGGGGGAGTTTTTGTCACTCAAGTAGAGATCGATGAAGGGAACCCCCAAGAACCTCCTGTGCCAAGCCTCGAGCTAACTATAGCTGATTTTAAGAGAAGGTAATTGGACCATGTTTTGGAACAAGCCAGCCAACAATTTTTGTTAGATGACAGTTTTATAAGGTCTAGGGCTTTCCATCAATTTTCTTGGAGGGAAAACATCCACAATTTTGAGGAAAGATGTAAGAACATGAAAATAGAGCATCTAGAAATGGATGAAGCCTCCATCCAAAACCAAATAAAGGAGAAAATGATGCAAGAATTCCATAACATTACCCCTAAGGAGGGAAGGAAAATGGTAAAAACTTCTAACATACTATTGTTTCCTAATTGGGATATTGCAGATGCATTGATTTTCAACTCTATTTCTAATAGACTAGAGTTACAAGATCCAAATAAAAAGGAATTTGCAAAGACTACTTTTAGTGCTGATCAAGCTGCTCTTTTTATGTGGTCATTAAGAAGAGGATCCAGGATTGCATCAGCACAGCCTGATGGTTCAGGATTGATAGGGAATATTATTGTGAGGAGAGTTGCCGATACCTCACACATATAGGCAGCCCACATGAATGTGGATTATTCTCAATTTGCCTTGGCTACTGCTAAAAGGGAGGAAAAGGAAATGTTTGAATTACAAAGTAAATATGAGGCAGTTGTGGATGCCTACAATAAAGAGGTAAAAAGGAGAGTTGAGCTTGAGAACAAGCTACTAGGAAAATCCACCAGGCCTAAAATAACATACCCTCGCCCCCCTATTGAACCTTTCAATTCTACCCCACTCATTGAAATACCAAACACACCCCAAGGGCCACAGTATTACACTGATGAGGATTTTGAAGAAGAAAAGAGTAAACTGTGGGCCTTACATGTAGAGCTAGAATCTAAATATGAAGATAAACTAAGAACATCTCTTACATATCTAGGAGACAAGGTTGAATGGCCACTAATCCATGATCAATTGGCCAGGGTGATTAACATCTGGGAGTAGTTAAAAGTAGATGATGAGGCTCTAAATCCAATTGTGAACAAATGGGCAAGAAGGGAGAAAGCAATAACCTTATTGTGTCTATTTGTTATAAATAATTCTCGTGATCAGATTGATAAAACCTTTGACATTGTTTCTAATCTTGCTGATTTTGATAGCAAAAGGATACATTTACAGAAAATAATAATAAGCTACTTAGAAAAATATAAGAGCCAAAAATTCAATTTATTTCCTCATGCCCTAGATAAGAAAAATAGTTTGAAAAGCAAAGAGGAATGGGCGAAGGAACTTGATGATTTATTCTATTTAAGAATGAATCAAGTCATAAATGAAACAGGGCATGCACGGTGGGCCATCACAACAGAAGAAATGGTGAAAGCCAAAATATTCTTTGATTCTTTAAAATAGGAATTTGTTGATATTGATAATGAGGCTGATTATATAATAAAGAAACAGAAGGATATTTTGCAATTCAATTGGCCAGATGACACATTATTTGATAGGTGGATGGCAGAAATGGCTTCGAGTGAATAGTTTGATGTAGATGAAACTGACAGTGATGAGGTGCATGATGAGGAAGTCCAAATCATTGATACCATCACTACTCAAACCCAATCAAAAGAAGAAGACAAGAAAAACCTATCACTTTAAGTTGTAGAACAGGGACCATAAGATGGCAATACAATTAAAGAAAAGGAAAAGGTAGAAGTTGTCCTTACCATGCAGAGTGAAGGTGGTGGAAGCCTGTAGGTGGAGGTTAATGTGCCCTCGTCAGAATAAGCTTCATTGTTGGCTAATTTAGCAGTTACATATGAAGATAAATCAGATCAATAGCCAACTAAGCAACATCAAAACATGTAACAAAAGCTAACCCACTGAAAGGAATGATTTGATTTCGATATCTTCTATTACCCATAGTTTTATCATTTTGTGATAGGTGTATGTAGATATTCCTTGTAAAAGACACCTGTCAATTTCTCGTAGCCTAAAGCTTGCTGCATTTCACACTATATAAGTGAAATTCTAGGGAAAGAGAAAAGGTCTAAATTCTATTTGCTAAGTGATACACTTAGTCTGTTTTTGGTCCACCATTTTTGAGCAAAAATTTGTGATGTATATTCTCTATCAGATCTTGAGAATACATGAATATAGAATGATCTGTGTTTCTCTTTGAAGGTCATTCTGAGTCTATTGTAAATTGTATACAATTTTCAAGGAAAATGAATAAAAATTATGAACTGTCCCCATATCAGTTCTTTCTAAACTTTATCTCCTTTTCATTACTTGGTTATCTTGATGTTGTATAAGTAAAGGCTTGTGAAATTAAATGTAGTTCAATTAGGTTGTATATCTGTTTATCATGGCTATTAATTCAATGGATTAAGTAAAAGCTTTGATGAATTTGATAAGGTTGTTGCAGTAGTGGAAAGGATTTTGAATGACAATTTCTGATAAGAATTGCTGATAAAATTTGTTGTAAGGCAACAAATTAGATCTAGAAATTTGTAGTAGACTCTGAACCCCAATGGATTAGGTACTGATCAAATTTAATCCAGCTGAAAGAGAAATGTGTCACACATGATTGTCAAAATGAAAAATTATAATCAATTTTACTTTTATTTCTTGTAGATCTTCAATGTTGGCCTCTACTTGTTTGAATGGAATGTTTTAGCTTTAGTTAGCCATTATTGCTGAGCACATCTGCAAACCTATAGAATATTTTTGGCCATATCTATTATATGGGATGTGTTTATTAAAGTATCAAGAATTGTAAATGTATTGGAGAATTTGAGATGAGAATGAGAATGAAACTAAGATAATTCTCATATAGTTTTTCCAGTCTTGTATCATCCTTGGGTATACCCACCCTGGTTTTGCAGAGCCAAAAGTGTAGAAAACCACCCTTAGTTTTGTAGAAGTTTGGCCCAAATGGTGTACACATACAATTGATAATAAGAATTGGCTAGTATTTAGACTATGTGAGTATTGTCATCTTGGTATTAAGCATTTTGTTGCTTAGTAGTTTTAAAACACCAACAAGTTTGTTATTCATCCAAATGGAAACCCTTGTAGGAAGACCTAATTGCAATGCAACAATTAAATGTAATGTTGAAATATAGGAGAGAGATTCTTTTGTTTGAACTAGAAGATAAATCATCTTCTAACAAAATGACAGAGACTTTTGGTGAAGGATCCAAAGTACATCAATTCAATTATAGTCTAGTAAATTTAGGTGCCATCTTCATCATAAGTTTTTGAAGATAGTCCAGTATTTGTAGGTGTCATCTTCATCAAAAAATTTCCATGATAGTCTATTAGTTTGAGGAGTCATCTCCATCACAAGTTTTCCATGGCATACTTGTAGTTAGAGGTGTATTGAAAACCTTTTATCACTACATGAGCTAGTAGTAGATGGTGGTTATTCATTATCATCATCATCATCTAACATATAATCACATGAATATCATATTTTATAGCCCACATGGCCTAGGTATTGAGGGTACAACTCCAAGCACTAAACACACCAAATTTCAAATTATTATCTTTATGTGTTGATGTTTAAGTTGAATGTTCTAGAGTTGAAGAGAGAAACACACTCAATTTTTTTTTTCTTTTTGTTCTTTTTTTGAATATGAAACTATTGTCTAAATGATACAATATAATTATGTATTATTAAAAAAAAAATACAAGAAAAATATGATACCAACACAACTATATTTATAAAACAAAAAATTTGTCATTATTATTTCTTCTAAGCTTTTACAACTACAGCTTCTGCATATACATTTCCTTTCTTTTGTTTCATTACTATAACAAAAAGTATAATAGTTGTTACAATAGACCAACAATCCAAATGATAAATCTGCATCTACACACTTTCAATAAAATGAAACAAAAAGTACATTACATTCTTTTTGCAACTAGACTCTTTTTAACACTTATCATCAAAACATTAATGAGAAAAAAAACTTGAGCAGAGACTCTCCTATTTATGTTACACAACAATAGCTGAACTTTGGCATAAAAAATAATAATGATAGTAATAGTATTCACTTCCATCTTCAATATTATCATAAAAACATACAAAAAAAATACACATGTACCTATGGAAATATGCTCGAAGAGAAATCCCTCTCCTCGACCACCAGAGATGTAGGTGTGATTAGAGGTCGTGAATGGAACAACTTTTGAAGTCAAGCACATTAGGAAGAATGAAAGAAAGACAATATCGAGAGTTTTGAACTACTATTCTACCCCCCCTATATTGATGCAAATGCAGGGCCCCCTTTCATATTATTCCTAGGGCTAGCAGGTGTCATTAATCAAGTGGGTGTAGGAAACTTGAAATGAAATTGGGCTCAGAGAAAACCATGCAAAAATGTAGAGATAACCATGCAAAAATGCTCCAAAAATGTCAAATGAAATCGATCATGAAAAACGTAATTGGGCAAATGTTTTTTGAACTTTGTGGATGTATAAGCCCCGTGTTCATAGAAATTTTGACTAACACGGGTCTTATATGTAAAAAAATGGAATTTTTGCCTTTACATTTCGACCACCCTAAATTTATTTAGTTGATGGTCGAAATATTTGGTCGAAAAATGATTTTAAATGTAGTAGTGACCATTATTGAAAAAGAAGGAAAGGATAATTATGTTTCTGATTTCCTCTCATAGATGGTTTTGTAGAGAAAAGATGAACCACTTAATGACATATTTCTAAATGAACATTTGTTTTCTATTTCTATGCATTCACCTTGGTTTGTAGATCTTGCAAACTATCTTGTAACATGAAGATGTCTAACATATTTTACAACATTGCAAAAAGTACATTTTTTTGGTTGAGTAGCTATTGGGAAATTTTGGGTGAATGGTTTTAAATATAACTTTTAAACCACCTTGCACTCTATGAGTTCTATAGATAGCTCCATAAATATGGGAAATTGGTAAGCTTATCTTTAAGCTCTACACTCACCTACAAAGATTCACCTAAAAAATCAACAAATTTTGACATATGGATTATGAACTATAGGTGTGCAAAGTTATCCTAGGCCACTATTGGATCAATTCCCCTATTAGATCATGGTAGTATTCTACAGAGAAAAAAAGCTTAAGATCTTCTCTCAATCCACTTTTCCATAACACTAGATACAGTGTTCATGTTGTCTATAGAAAAGGTATTTTCATAAATTAATAGTATTTGAGAAGTATATAATCCATCTTCTTATCTTATTTGGTGATGAAGGGTGCTCCTCTTTATTGTTAGAAATAGGAATTACTGAGATGGGGGGGGCAGGGGAGTGAATGAGTAATTTACAAACTTTAGTCACCAACTGAATATTATTTATTACTTTGAACCATATATAAGAAAGTAAACAAGTAATGTTGAACAATAATAGTAACCATGTATAAAGGTAACTCATAACACCATATTTTGTTAACTAGAGAAACCCTTGCCAAGGGAAAACCTCAATGGGGATGATACCCACTAGATTATATATATATATATATATATATATATATATATATGTTCCTTTTTATATGAAAAAATTTAGTATAGAGAGTCTATTAGGAGACTTTGAATTCCTAATAGGAGTTGTAGTACAGTAGATGCAAGATGAGCCCACTTCCCAAACATGCACTTCCAATTACAAGAAGAGCTCACTGCCCAAACAAGTAATTATTCCTCATGTATATAGGTGTTGTAACTTCTTTCTTTATTGATCTCTAACGTCATCTAGATCTCATATCACAAAATCAACTTCACATATATTGCTTCACAGAAAGTTCACATATCACTTAATACAATTGCTCAACACAACAGATCACAACACAAATTCACAAGATGTCCTTTGCATAAATACCATGTCTTTTCACAAATTTCTAATAGGTCGGCTAAGACCATAATAGACTTTTCTATCTTAGAGTAAACATCTAGGATGTCGGCCCTAATTGGTCAAGTAATTATTTTGTAAACAAAATAATTCCTTTCCTTTAATTGTACTATTATGTTTCACTGGTAGAACATGTATATCTCTTTTCTATACAGTCTGTACTAATGTCCAAGGTTATACATGTCATCATAAACATTTATACTATCTCCATCTAACTTCGCGAATCATAATATGACTTCAATAACAAGTTTTATACAAAACAATACATTGTTGTAAACCAATTTCATACTTACAAATTTTTTGAGTACCAAAAGATAAGTATCTTTATTTCTGAGGTTTTCTACAAGCATGTTCATCATGTGTTGCCATAAATGACCAAAAATGCATATCTTCATTAGCCAATTGTAAAAAATCCCCCCCTTTGGCATTGATGGCAACAAAATAGGGAAATTTGGCTAAGTATCAAAAACTTGTTAAAACATTAAAGTATCAATACAATAATCATCTTTTACAACTTGTCCATCTTACATATGCTCCCCCTTTCAATGTGATTTCATACCTTACCTTACAATTTTCTTATGCATCTTCTACCCCTTTGACATCAATGATAAAGGTCACAATGTCAAAAACTATTCATTTGTTGTCAAAAACTCTATTTATCTACCTTAAACTGATAATACCTTCATCCAGTCATGAAAACTTGCCTTAAGAATATTTAAAACTTTTATCTATGTATCCTTGGCTATTTTAGTAGAAGTGAGAATTGCACATAGGGCATATGATGCAATCTCAACTGCATTGAGATCAGAGTATAAGAAATTTGAATAGGTGTCTTTGGCTCTGACACACTCCTTCAACTGTCTCTCAATAATAGATATCTTTAGAGAAATAGACTCTCTAAATCCGATAATCTCTTCAAAATTTGTTCTTTCTAAAGTTCCAATTTCCTGATATCATTATTAACACTAGTCACTTGTCCTTCAAAGTCATCAACTTTGTTGGAAGGTTGTTATATCTAGTTTGATAGAGCTTCTAGCTCACTCATCTTTCCTTCAATCTTACTGTCAAAATCCTTGGTCAACTTATGAGATAAGGTATACTTAATGTAAAATACCTTTCCATCTTGTTGACATTTCCAAAGTTGCTTGATATAAGTATCAAGACTTAGCAAATCATTCTTGATATTCTGACAAATAGTGCTAAATAAATTATCATCATGTGAAATCTAGGCCTTTGATTCTATAACATTCAACAAATTTGTCAGTTCTTCATCAAAATATTTTAACACTATTTTTTCCCTCTATTCAGGATCTGCCTCTGTATGCTTGAGTGCTAGAGTACTGTTTAATTTGTTAGTTACCTCCATTAAGGTTCTTTGTAGGCTCTTTACTTTCCTTTTCTTCTCAATAAGTTTTGTTAGAGATGAGATCAAGTTAGTTTGATCATTATCATCCTTGTTAGGCTAGCAAGTAAAAGTGGAGTAGATGAACTCGATGGTTTAGATTCATCTACCCTCAGCTTCTTCTCTACTACCTCTTTAACTCTTCTCTCTTCTTTCTCTTTCTCTTCCTTTTATTTTCTTTCCTTCTCTTTCTTTTCTTCCTCCTCTATTCTCTTCTTCTTTTCTTCCTCTACTTTCCTTTTATTTTCTTCCTCAACTCTTCTCTTCACTTCTTCTTCAAACAATCTTTGCTTAGCTTCTTCGATTTTTGTTTTTTCTGCCTCTAATAGCCTCTTTTCCTCTTCAATTTGTTTCAATTGATCTTGAATAACCTCATCCTAAGATTTAGGCTATTCAGAACTCTCAAAAGGGTTAGTCTCATCAATGTTAATAGTAAAATTGGTCTGGTCAATTTGCATAGTGTCACCATTTATTGACATTTCTGAAGTTCTAGGTACTGGTGAAGGTGCTGCCTTAGATTATGTCATCATCTGATTGATAGCCACAACTATTTCACTCCTTATTTTATCCTTCTCACCCACCATAAATAGAAATGGTCTCACCTTGTTTCTCAAGTAAGGTGCCACATTTTTCAACAATTTCTTGACTTCTTCCTCATCATTTGTCTTTCATATGGTCCTTATCATAGACTTTTGAAGTACTATATCCTCTTCTCAAGCTGACGCTTTCTTCTCTATAAGTCATTCATATACTTTTTGATTTACTGTGCCTTAAATATCTTTACACTAGTATATTTGACCCTATTTTTTGACCAAAAATTTCGACCATCTATTAAAATGGGGTCAAATTGGTCGGAATAGCCAAGAAAAAATGTCTTTTAAAAAAACTCAAGCCCATGTTGGTCAAAATTTTGACCAACATAGGATTGTTATGTTAAAATCAAAAAAAAATTATTTCATGCGGGTTAATTTGCGCGGGTTGTGAGCGGAACTATAGTTGGTCCATTTGGCGGACAGGCTCGTGAACTATAGAGGGTGAGAAGTCCTTCGATTGGAGTGGCCGAAGGAGGGTAACATTCATTTCCCAGCTATACGCTACAGAGAAACATGGATATCTGGTCCTTGCAGAAGACAACAAGGTTATCAGGAAAGCCAAGGAGCTGAGACGTAATGTGCATTTTAATTCTTCCACTTTTGTTGTGGTATGTTTATCTAAGCAATGCGTCAAATTTAGTGCAATTTTTATCATCTGGAATGCAATTTATTGGGAATATTCATCATTGAGCCCTTTTTTAACCCATTTTCGTCCATAGGGCGAGGTTTGCAAATCAGTTGTCTTCTTTGAACTTGTTGCTACAAAGTAATTTTTGTTGAACCTTATTCAGATGGGTTCATCTGATTTTACATTGAAAAGGATCGGGTCATTTCTCAAATTTATAGCATAATCCTTACAACAAAGATCATGCCACATGCCGACAGTGAGATAATATAACACTGGGTCAAATCTTATTAATGTCATCTATCCTTGCCATTACACTACATTCCTCAGGACTGGATCTATGTTGTCTAGGAAGAAATAATTTAACAAGAGGAGAAATTGTTCCTTGAACATTAGATGATTCCCATTGCTTACCCTTCATGGATTTCTAGTTCTCATTCTTTATGATTTTATTAGAAAAATTGCAACAATGACATTTAATTTGCAATGATTGAATGCATTGTTTGTATAGATTACAAGTTCCCTTTGACAGCCAGAAGGCCATTAGGCTAAGTGGCATGTCTGAGAAGGCATATACCAGATCCTTGAATGCAATGAAAAATGCACTTGGAGACAGGTAGGTTAATTATCTAAATCGAATCAATTGCTCAGGTAGGTTAATTGTCTAAATCAAATCTAAAGACAGGACTCTTTGGGTAGACCCAATCAATCTAAGACATTTGAATGAATCAAATGATTTTCATATGACTTGAACATGTAGACGTGACATTTGGGGAAGGGGGCTAATAAGTGTAAACCTGAGATATATCATGTCTACCATAAATGTGATGTGATTACAATGAATACTTTTTTGATCTTTAACAAATTGACTCTGTTTCTGCAAGTGATCATTCAGCGATCAAACTTGGTGAAGATGAAAAAAACCTTATCAAAAATAATAATAATGGGTCCTTTATCAAATGGCTTTCTCTTCATGATATTTTAATGGTTTTTGATTCGTCAAGGTTCATGCTATTGTCCATTGTCTTACTATATTATAAGTGATGAAGATGATTGCTTGCATCCAAATTCATATAGGATGGTTTTGTTTTTTATTTAAAGTTGGTTATAATGCATATATTGGAGATACACCTCTTTTGATCTTATATTCAATATCATTGAGAAATATTTTGTTTTGCAATGATAATGCATCCTGAGGATTTGTAAAAAGTTTTAACAAATATTCAGTAGGAAATTTTGAGTATAAATTGTATAAGTTAATAAAACAATTATATGTATAATATCATTTTTTTCAATATGAATTATATATTTGTATAATGAGTTGTCTAATTTTTTAACCTACTTGACTCCAAGTTGAATGATTTTGAACAATCCTACTAGACTCAAGTTTTGTTTCAAGCCTTGGATCTCAATATCATAAGAGATAAGAAATCATGCTCTTCAAGATTTTTGGCAAATAGATACTTTTTAATCTTTGACTCTTAGAAAAAGAATTTCAGCCTAAAAATCATGATCATATATCAAATAACTAAAAGAATTATGTAAATTTAATATAAAACCTTCCAAAAACAAAAATAAATAAATAAATTAGTGATTAATTATTATAAAATATTATAATCAAATATATGTTTTAAAGGTCCATACTAAAATTCTAAGAAACCTAAAATAGACATTTAGATTGCCCAATGGAGGTACTTGTAAAATAAGAGTTATTGCTCAAGAAAGATTTCATTTCAAATATCTCATATATAAAATATGAGGAGTCAATTGAAAACTATATACAATAAAGAAAGCATTGGCTTGATCAAAGCATCATCAGAGCAATTTCTTACTCTTACCAGTAACACTTTTTATAATTATAGCATATAAAACATACTAGCTTTCCAAAATCTTTTTGGGCAGTTGAAAGATTTATGAAATGCTAATTAATGTCATTTTTTGAAAATGGAGTAGAATAGCACAAGAGAAAATGTGACAGCAATGACAAAAATAGATGTGGGCACTTTGGCAATGAGAATGCTGGCCCATTTCACCATTATAGCCGCTACAGGCACTGTTACATCATTACTATTGTTTTTGATAAGGTTTCTTTTATCTTCAACAAGTTTGATCCCTGAATGATAACTTGTAGAAACATAGTCAATTTGTTGAAGATCAAAAAAGTATTCATTGTAATCAAATGTCATGTCTACACTTTCAAGTCATATGAAAATCATTTGATTCATTCAAACATCTTAGATTGATTGGGTTTGCCCAAAGAGTCTTGTCTTTAGATTCGATTTAGATAATTAACCTACTTGACTCCAGTTTGGATGTCTTAAATTGAATGCAAGGCCAAAGCTAGACATCTGAGAACTTGGAATCTAGTTTGGATGTCTTAGATTGATTGGGTTTGCCCAAAGAGTCTTGTCTTTGTAATTTCCATTTTCCTTGACTCAGTTTTTAGCTCTCAAATGGTCTGTTTACTTAAACTTTGGACCTTTTGCAACTTACTGGTCAAATATCTATATAGTGCTCTATGGAACTTGAGAAACCAGGTTTCCTTAGTTCAGATTTCAGGACCCAAATGGTTTGTTTTCTTGGATTTCCAATCTTTTGAAATTTATGGCTCAAAGGCTTATAGTATGCTCTGTGCTTGGGGAAATTATTAGGGTGGGTATAATGATTTCATCAGACTAAGGCCTAAGGGCATACCAAATGAAATCCTGTGCTCTTATACTTTGACCTTGTGCTCTCTGATAAGTGTGGGGTTAGCATATGATCTTCGAGTCTTGTCAGCCCAAAATCATGATCGAATATGAAATTCTAATATTAACCTTATATAGATACAAAGAAAGATTTATAGCTACTCTACCAGAGTCCTAGAGATCAAGTGATGATTTTGGTCATCTAGTGTTCACTGCAATAGCTTTTTACCTATGTGCAAGAATAAATAAGGTTTGTTTGTACTTGCATACTTCAAGCTTGTTATTATCACCAATAATAATCACTTATCGATTTCCGTAGAATCTTGTATTGACAAGCATTCTTCATTGTAATTTTTTACATTAGCCTTTTTCAAATCAATCCTTTTGCACATACACTATAGTAGATCACCAACTATGTTCTGCCTTTTTTAGCATTTGAGCCTTCTCTTCATAGGTTTTAGTATTTGATCACTTCTAAATATCCTCTTTCATGGTTTCAAGGAAATTCTTCATCTCTTACAAATAGTTTTGCTGTGTGAACTCTTTACAAGAGTGGGTATACACCATTTTCAAAGGGACATAATTAGTGAAGAAATTAACTGAATTGTTAAAGCAAATTATGCATACAACCATTGCCATAGTCTTCATTTGTATCTAAGGAAATAGTGCAACAACTTTCCTAGCATTCAATGAATCAGTTTTCGTTGCTCTTAAGCTTGAGAATAACATCCACAATTGCACTGTGGTCATGCTTATGGCTTCTTCCATAAATTATACCAAGCATGACTCAAAATTTCATTTCTCCTTATAAGATGTATCTTTGTGGTATTCACAAGCTACAGTGTGAGCTTATGCTTGATAGAAATCCAAAGCTTAAATTGGCCTCCTTTGTGACAAAATGGATGGAACCTGAGTGTAATAAGCTAATAATGGAAGCCATCAATAACAAGCATGCTGATATGGATGAGCACCCTGTCACCATTAAGCTTCAGGTCATTGTTTGGTGTTTTCAATATAAGAAGGATTTATTTTGCTTGATTATCAATTTACATCTGCCAATTAATTTCTGATGAAAATGGTTTCATCAATTGTTTGTAAAAACTCATTTGAAATGTGAGATTGATGGATCTTTTTAAACATTGTCCTATTTTTAGAAAAGAAATGATCTGCTTTATTGTATGTATCTTATGTAGAAATGTGAGATAAAACCATTAGATTGAGTGCATGAAGATATAGTTTTTGTGGAGATGTAATGGTGTTTAAATTGTTTTTATGCATTGGGAATTTCATAACTAGTGTGTGAATATTAGTTTAATTCTCAACAATACTGATCATTTTTTCAAAGTCAAAATGCATAAAATTGTTAAGGGGACATATGTCCAAGTTTTCTAATGTTGAAAGTAAGAACTTTTCTATTATGATTACAATCATGAGCATGATTCCAGGCTGTAGGACATGACTATAGGTGTAATGGTGGCATCACAGGTTGCCTCCAAATCAAGTGTAATTGTGGGAGCTTGAGTTATCCAAGTCAGGTAGGAGAATGAGTATCCTAAGTCATTCGTAAGGGGAGGGGCAGTGCCAACTAGATGCCCCACCACTAATGGCTTCAAGAGGGTTCTTTGCCCTTCTAGTTAAGCTCCATACCTTTACTGGCTAGAACAAGCCATAGATGGAAGCTTGGAATAATAAGACCAAGCAAGAAGAAACCTACATGTTCTAAGGCAGTGCACAAAATAATCTTCTACTCTGCAAAACCCAACCCCAAATTATATTGTATTTCTGAGATTTTGGAAAAAGAAATGGACAAGCCTTCATAAAGGGAGTAATCCATTACTCAGGACCACACTTGCTTCATTATATAAATAATGTGTGGTGAGAAGAGGAACATGTGAAAGCTAAGTAGAGTCTCCAAAATGAAATAAGCCCTTCACATATGATGATAAAACATTCTAAAATCTCGACATTTTTCATACACATTGTCCAAAGACAACTGGTGGAAAATTAGATCATGTTAGTTCCATAAGCATTATAGGAAAGGACTCAAAAGAAATTATGCGAAAGTCCTCCCGATCAATGGAGGAGAGTGCAAATGGGTGCACTACACATCTAATAATCATAACTGGCACAATCATAGAGAGTGCTACATACCCACTACAAACATGCTTTTAGCTTTTAAAGTCATTGTAGTTGCAAGGTTGTGTCTATGTGGTTGTGGGTTCAGCTTCATCTTTCATAACTTATCTTTAGGACTCATAAGAATGTGTGTTTCCAACCATTTTTGTTGCCAATGATGAAAAAAGAGAATTGATATATGAATTACATAGTTGAGTCATGATTGGTAGAGATGTAGCAAATGATAACAAAAGATAATAGATTTCTGAATTGCATAGTTGCAAGCTAGGATTCACATAGATGCTTGTCTATAAACATTTTTCTTATAGAGGATAAGGAAATAGAATTAAATTGTAAATACTATATATAGTACAAAGAAAATGCCACTAAAGGGACATATATAGTTATTCACATAATATAATTATATTTGTAGCTTTGAATATTTTTTTACAGAAATTATTATTTGTTACATTTTAGGGGAAAATCATAATTGTGTTGAATGTAGATATTATTCATGTGAAGGATTTAGCTTTATATAAATGTGTATATTGATTATAATGTCTTCTTAAAAATCATAAATTAGAATCCCTTTCTTCATATGTATAAGATATATTTCATTAGAGATAATTTATGAGTTTGATTGTGTGTCCATTCATCCATCACACACAATCGAAGCCAAAAATTATTTCAAATCAACTAATATAAAGTCCTAAATTAAAAACTAAGGTTACAATTAAAATTTTTTAAGTAAAAAATATATTTTTAACTTTTCAATATTCTAATTTATTATAGATCATAGATTAATTTTTATTTTTTATATGAAATATTCTATCAATTAATAACTCATATTTTTGCTTATATATTTTATTTAGGAATAAATTTAGAATAACCATGCTAGTAAATATTTTGTATTAAGAGCTTGAATAGCCTTTTTGTTGTAGATGCTGAAAACAAATACAATAAAGAGGTCTCTTGATCCATTTTGGAATGATGAACTAACAATTGGTGTTCCATCTTCAACTCCAAAACTTGAAGTGGTATGATCTCTCAAACATTGACTTTCCTTCTAATAGTAGATAAGTTAAATGTTTATGTGTTTTGATTTTTTTAGTAAAATAGTTATCCAAATAAGATTTACTTCTAAACCTCATATAATTGTTTTCCTTTCATTATTTTATAGTTTAGTCTGATTCAATTAGTGCTTTAAAGAGCTATCAGCTGCCATAGGACCTTGAAAATAACATATATATTAATAGTCTTAATTATGTAACAAGCATATATAACTACATTTCTACTATGCCTCTTGTTAATTCATAGATGCTTGTATTGGACTGGACAAACCTATAACTGGATCTTTGTTTGAGAAAATATTTGCTCTTATCATGATCTAGCTTGCTTCCAAAATACCCTGGCATATAATTATCATTCAGTCTTCTTACAATCATAATTGATTCCTACTTTCAGTAGCCTATACGCTATATGCTGATATGATTAGTATAGAAAAAAATAAGGCCTTAGAAAAAAATATTTGCCTACTTGGCTTAGTTGTGGCTTGTGTCTGTACACTTATGATACTATTCAATTAAGTTTCACAACTTTCATGGAATCATGTTTGTATAATTGTATTGTTCAAGGAATAGTGGCGGTGGATTTATGGGGTTGTGATGTAGGCTGATCCAATACTAAGATTCTTCCTTTAGATTTGAGTGCTGCATTATTTTATAGTAAACTCAAAGCTTAACATGCAATTTAATTGATCCCATTTAACATGAATTGTCGTGGGAAGGACATATTTTATTCTTATAGCCTACCATATGTTCTATATTTAATCATTACAGCCTGCCAAATTTCCTGACCTATTGATACTAGTCATCTACATAGGTATGCTGTTAGATAGCAAAACAACTGAAACATATAAATGCAAGTCTCTAAAATTCATCCCATGCAATGCATTTAAAAGCAGAAAGAGTCAAACTAGGGGAATATTGTAACTGTAATATCTCCTTGTAAGGTGTCTTAGAAATTTGAGTCAATAAATATGAATTCCCTACCCTTACTAGTTTATAATGAGCAAGCCCTAGTTAGATGAGGGTTTGTAAGAGCAATTTAGGGCTTTCATAGTTATAGGGTATATGAGACCGAATTGATTGTAATTTCTTTTGATTGGGGTTAAACAACATTGTTGAAAGCTTGAGGGCCAGAAGCCACATATGTCACACACTTGTTATGTAAAAGTGGGGTCAAATAGGCCAAAAACTAGTGATAGTCATCTATTGGGGACAGTTGATACAAAACATCAATATCTAATTTTGAGATATGTTGAAATATAGCCGACTAGGTATCGGAATATGTGATTATGAGAGTCTTTTGGGACATTTGGGAGGAAAAAAAAAAGCTCACTGCAGACTTAATTGCAAATTAAGCCTAGTAGGAGAGCAAGTTGGGTTTACCAATGAAATGAACACCTAGAACTTTGAAAATAGAACTTCACTTGAACCACAATGAGTGACAATTCCACTTCCACTAGCCATGTGTTGTACAACTGTCTCATGTAAATAGATTTCTAGAAAATTGTGCAACAATAACATCTATGCCAATACACTCAAAGGTCATATCCCAATTCCTTGTCACCTCTTCATTATAATCAAGTTTCATGCATGATAGGAGATCCTAAAAGTAATGGGGGTCTAGTACTGGAGACCTTGATGGGGTTGAGAGGCAGTGCCCTACTGGGTTTTGTGTGTGTGGGGGGGGGGGTTCATGATGTAGGACAAGGTTGAGGGACAGATGCCCTACCATAGAGTCCATATTAAGACATCTAGAATTAGATTTTTTAACAAACATTCTGTAGTACCAATGTCATGCTCACATTTCCTTGTGAAGGATGAGTTTGTGATGTGGTGAGCTTGACAAGAAACTTTGGTTGAAATGATAGTCTTCCAACAAAAAATTGGTGGGAACAGTATGAGAACGGTTGCATTTGTCAGTTTTTGACTCTATCAGCAGCATGCAGTGAAGGATAAAGTGTCTGCATGGGTTATCAAAAGACCCTTGTTCTTAAAAACTTGAATATTTATATTCACTGGAAATGGTTTCTTCGACTGTTTTGAACTCTTTAAGGATCCAAGCACAGGCTCAGGTCACAACTCCCCAAAAATTTAATGCATTGAGCTCGAGTAGCATTTTTTTGAAATGATATTCTTGCTTTTAAGAAAAAAGCTGAGATTGAACTAAATCTGCCTAGTCTTGCAGATCCTTATCTATTAACAAACTATATAGGGAAAGGCAATTCCATGGCTACATGAGTTACTAAGAGACTGTGGGGCCTATAAAATTTAAGTATTGATCTTCATCAGAAAATCTCTGACCTGTAGCAATGGTTGAAAGAGATTAGAGGTTGTAGTCTAAGAAATTAGAATCTATAGTACCCATAAGAACATATGCATTTATCAGTGATTCCATGATTCATAGTCATGTTTCGACTACATACCACTAGTAAAGATATTTGGGCAATAAAATATGTCCCTTAAATTTAACAAAATGTTTATTTTTGCATGATTTTGTAAACATAATGCTACCATTCTAGGAAAACCTCACAACCATGTTGTAGCTGTATAAGAACTTCTTCTAAGACCTTGACTATGCATTTAACCAAAGAAAAAATCAAATCTTGGTTCAGAATTATGCTTGAGCCGACTCTAGCAAACATGATGCCCCATGAAAGAGGCCTTGAAAAGAAGTCTCCATGATTTTTTCTTTTCTCAAGACTTCAAAACAAAATAGTAGAACAAATTTCCAATAATGCCTCTTGTAAATAATGTGGAAGAGTAACCTACCTGTAATCAATACAGAACTACAATACATATAACAGACATTAACCAGATACTAAATTGTTTTCTCTCCAGAT
This sequence comes from Cupressus sempervirens, assembly GCA_028749045.1. Lineage (NCBI taxonomy): Eukaryota > Viridiplantae > Streptophyta > Pinopsida > Cupressales > Cupressaceae > Cupressus > Cupressus sempervirens. The sequence continues at coordinate 254,623,252 of CM053784.1, read as the reverse complement.
TTCTATCACATAAGGTAGAATTGCCTATAGGTCCTTGCCTTGAGCTATCTACAGTCACCCTCTCATGGAGGAGCGATGGATTGTTACATATGAGCTTTTCGAAATTACTCTTTTCTAAAATTATTTTCAATAAATAATAAATTGATTAGTAGGAGATATTTTCCAAGTAAGTCAAATTGGGATATTGCTATTAGGATTCACTTAGGAAGGCCCAATGCTTCTACGAGCATCACTTAGATGCAATGATTGTTAAGTGTTCCATTTGTTCTTGTGTAAGATGGATTCTCGTGAACCACAACTCCTACAACATGGTCAATGAGTTTAACTCAAAAACTATACAGTTAATAGCAATATCATAATTGTTTAAATATTTATCAGTTTACATAAATCATTATGCATCTATATCCATCTAATATTCCTAATCTATTTGCACAGATGAGGCTTCAGGGACTTGAAATAGGTCGTAAGCGGCATCTCTCTATAGCCACAGAGTTAAGTTAATTTTATTTTCTTGTTTAAGATTCTTTAGTTCCCTAAAATTTGCTTTGATTCAGAAAGATTGTAGTCAATGTCGAGAAATCTGAAATATCAATTTTTTTAAGCATGTAACAAATTGAATGTGCACACAAACCCCGTTGCTTTTGCTTCTTGTATAGTATTTCAGTAACAAGTACTGTAATGACTTAAAATACTACCACTACTTTCATTTCTATTGCTCCTCAATGATTTTCTGCTACCTTTTGCGCTAGCAAGTGTTGGTTCTTTGGAACACGTGATTTGCATAAGTAGCTATGAAAATGCTTTACAATTTGTTTAGCCCTTAAGCTTCAAGTTCAAGCAAAATGAATGATCTCGTGTAGGATGGCATCCATAAACTGAAATTGATCATTCTCTACCCTATTTAAATTTGAAGTGAAGTCTTTTCAGTAGAATTACATAATGAATTATCCCAATTTTATTCTTTGATAGTTAAATTTGGCTCATTTCTGAATAGTGCTTAACATAAAAGTTACTTTGACAAGTCCCTTTCATAGTGCATATTGATCATAGAACTGAAAAGCATGACTTGATTGAGACTTTGGAGATGATATGTTATATGCAATGGTATCACAAAAATTTTTAGATTTAAAACATCTCTCAGTATCTGAAAAAATGATTTAGTGACCTTATAGAAAGAAACAAATCATATAGTAGCATGCTTGAGCTGTCACCTGTTCCATGGTGAGATCATTATAGTTGCTGCATTTTTTTCTTACAATGTAATTATGTCCATCATAACTTTTGAAGGCTTTTGGAGGTATCAGAAATAAATCCTCATAGTACATTGAATGATTATCTCTGTATGTGCAAAAACATTCATAGACATGCTATTGTGTATGTGATTGTTTATTAGGGTGTTGACTCTGTAATGGTGGATGGTTCACATCTATCTTTCAGTGAGAATATTTCATGTACTAAATACATAACAACCATGGCCCATGCAAAGAACATTACAATGGAAGCTAGACTAGGGTGACTATCAGGTACAAAAGATAATCTGACAGTTGAGGAGTATGAGGCAAAGCTTATAGATTTGATCCAAGTGAGATGATTAAAGGATTCATATTTTTATAATCCTTCATATAGCTTACTACTATGAGGAATCATGTAAAGCATGTTGTAACTGTTGGTCATTATGTTTGAAAAGATTAAGTTCTGCTTAGCCTCTAATTTCCTTCATGCATTTTAGGCTTCGTTAAAGACTTTTGTACATATTTTTGGTCACATATACTGAAAAAAGTGCTTCAGGCTCTTTAATACATACTTGGGTGTCACCAAATGCACAAGGCCTAGACAAAACCAAAAAATTCAAGGAGAACAAAACTATGGATTGTAGAAAAAGTTTAGAAATTTGTCAATGCCTCTATAATTAATGTCAAATTCTCCTAGACATTTGTTCCCAGGATGTCCTAGGATGGAGGAGCTGAAGGAGAACCCAAGTATGTATCTCAGGACAATGTAGGATTATTTGTTTGTGGGAGTAGTTAGATTTTAGCAAAATGTGAATGCCATCTCCTTGCAAGAAAGATTATCAAGCAACAAAGATGTTGAGTGATGTTCTTTGCTAATGCATAGGGTCTACTTTGGGCTTTCTGAGTCTATTGTTTGAAGTAGAGACATCAAATTTGTTGGGAAATTTTGGTCCACAAGGATACAAGGCTCAAGAAGAGTGTTTCCTGTCACACACAGATAAATGACCATGCATAGGTGATAAACATGAACTCAGTGCAACTCATAAGAGGATACAAGAATTAACATCCTCAATCTTGGAGTGTGTCACTTCCCTAAATTTAACATTTCTATTATAAAGCAAGTACTTCTCAACAAATTAGTCACCTTTTGAAGCATATCTAGGTCATTTGCCTTGAACTCCACTTGACATAGCTTTGGAATAACAAGAAGAGAATGTAGGAGAATATTTCTAAGGAGTTAGACATTAAAATTTGTTTAGAGGTCTAAACAAATTTAACTCCAAGTAAACTACCAACTGTAAAAAAATCAAAATATGTACTACCAAAGAAATGATCAGCATACTACTTCTTTTGATATGACAAAATTTCAATAATGTGAGGCTAAATTAATCCCTAATAGACTGATTGAAGTTACAATGAAAGTTGTTTTGGTTCAGTTCTGTGTATTTTTTGCAGAGAAGCTTTCCTATTTGCATTCTTTTGTCAAATTTGATTTTGACTGAATTTTTTGTTATTTTATATATTGTATTCGCCAGCAAAGTATGTCTTTATGCTCCTCTAAACATTTCTCTTAAATTATTCACTAATACTATATGATTTATTAATGTTGTGAAATATTTTATATGTTAGTGCCTTTTTAAGGTTATTATATCTACTTCAATCTCAAGCTACCGTGAAGATGCCAGTAAATTGTTTTAGTTGTTACTGCTTGGCAGTAATAGGTAACAAATGTTGAATTATGTTGTAGGCTATGACATATTCCTTTATAGAAGAAACACAAATTTGGCATATTTATTTGTCATTAATGTATAGTGGGAGCTATTACGTTGAAGTATCATGCAAATTACTTTCTGCTTCTTACTACGAGAGTTGTCTGCAAATTGAAGTTTGATGTGATTCTACACTTGGAGTCTTACTAGGAGCAGTCATCACTTGTTCTTTTGTTGTTTCATTTTTATCTAAGCCACCAAGGATGAGTGGGATAATAGAAAATGTAAATATTTTTACTTTTCGTGACTGATCTTGACTATCTTTTTGTGGAGATTGGGTTTTATTGCCACCATTGGAGATGTGTGTGATTTTTCTTAGAGTCTTACTACCATGGCTGCACATCTGATGGGTATCTTTTTCCTCCCTTTTCAACCTTTCATCCAGTTGTGACTATCACTTGCTTCTTGTTATAAGGTGAAATATTGTTACAATTTCTAAGCATTTTTTGAGATATTGAGGCCGATATCACTAATTAATTCCTATTTTCTACATTTCTTAGTTGAATCTAGAGGTACACTATTGTTTTTGGGATTTTTAAATGGCTCCCATGGCACATTTATTCATTTTCTACCTCCTCCATTCACATTTTTTTGAAATGTTGAGAAATTTGGAACACATAGTGTTTTGCATGTTTCTCATCTGCCTGATTTTCATTATGCTATAGCTGCTTATTACTGGTTCATACTCCTTCATTCACATTTTTTGGATGTGGCTTTTAAAATGGAATCTTCTTTCTTCCTTCTTGTTATCTTGGAGCTCTGTTTGTATGTTAAGCTACTAGAACTTAGTATGAAAGCTTAAGTATATTTCAATTTTTTCCCAATTTCTTCATGTTGTAGCTTAGAATGCCCAGAATCACAGTTAAGGGGTTATTTCTTGTCTTAAATTGCCCCCTATAACAAAATGTAGAATATTTCCATTATCTATACGCATAAAAGTGATGGCTTCTAGATATCTTTTTTTGTTACTCTCAGCTGTAGATAATCTTGACATGAAAACATCTATAGAAAGATTCTAGTTTGTTACATCTTTTTTTGTTTTCTATAATGAATCTACATCTCTCCTGATTTCAGCATTTCTTCTCAAAATGTAGAACATTCTATAGCTCTAAATTGGATAGGCGTGCCTAGTCTTTTATACTCTATCATAATGCATCCTTTTTTCTTGTATACTTATGCTCAGTTTGTAAGTGTCATTACTGATTAGAAAGATTTGTTTCATTTATATTAAGCTGCATTTCCACTTACCTTGAATGCATATATCATTTGTCTGTTGTTACTTCTCTCTCTACTCAAAAACTGAACTGGTAATTTTCATACAAGAATTGAAGCTTTTGTCCCTCCTGTTACTTTTATCATACTATACTGTATTTGTTACATCAACTAATTGTAGATGAATTTCTATATTGATCAGATGGTACGAATTGCAAATAACTACAAGAAAAGGGGGTACAATTAGTACACAAGAACCTTTAGTCATCTAGTAGTAGGAGGAAAGGATGTATAATCCATTACATTTATAATTTAACCCTCTTTCTTGGGTCATATATTATATTCACGGGTCAATGGGTTTGACTCAAAAAATTTACAGTTGAATCGTGATAGCAATATCACAATTTGACTTGCTGTGGAAAATATCTTAGGCTTATCTATTGATGAGCTCAAGGGGCTTTCTAATGAATGGTTCATAAGGCACAACACTTGTTGTAGGTTTTTCAAATGGGATTCCAAGTAGAGTGGTTTAAACCATGGAGGAAACTCCATAGTTAAGCCTTCTTAAGATGGAGTAGTACTGGAATGGTTGAGCCTTTGAGCAAGTCGTGGTGCTTCATCTTTCTGAGCACTCCCTCGATGTAATACCTTCAAACAAAGAATAGCACAAGAAATTCATTAAGTTTTGCCATAATATATACAATATTTATTAATTATTGTGCATTATAGTCTTTCACAATTATTATCTCGAACATGGATGATCTAATGAGGGTATTGAAACCTGTGGATGAGAAATGACTGAGTGCTTCGTGGGAGCACACATAGGGAGACTACAACTTGAGTTTTTGTCATTGTCTAAGCATGCATGTTGTAGATTAGTTATGCTATGGAAAATGATGGGGAAAGAAATTCAAACGATTTTCCTAATGAGGTTGAGTGATTTATTGAAGTTGCTTTGACATTGATGTTCTACGGAATAGTGCCAAGTCACTTGGATGTTTGAATTGATCTCTCTGTTGAAGCATAATTTCTTAAGGACTTTTTTTTGAAGGGTGTAGATGACTCATACTTTTTAGTTCATTATGATGTATGTCAATGGAGGAAGTGCTAAGTTTTTGTCAACTCTTTTCAGATGTTTTAGCTTTTCTCCCTAACTGTGGCATGAATTTAGATAAATTAAATGTGGTTGCAGTATTGGATATTGATGCTATTGGCACATTTACAATGATTCAAGCAGCATTGAAGTATTTGAGGGAAGGTGGAATTAGAAAGCCTCCTTCAGAGGCTGGTGTTATTTTAAACTTAAGTGCTACAATATAGTACCTCAGCTTTTTGGTATCAAATATATGTCTCTGCTACAAAGGTTCATTTTTAATCATTATATTCTTCTTGGATTAAGATTTGAATTAACTATTTAATAAATTTAAATGTTTCGGCATAAACATGAGAGTCATTTTACTTACATAATAATTTAAAAAAGTTATCTAGCAAAGTTTTGTTTTGTTTACATGCAGTTGTTGATAGTCTTACAAGATCTATGGCTTTAGAGTGGGAGAAAAATTATGGAATACGTGTAAATGGTATTGCATCTAGTCCAATTGAAGGTATTCTTGGAATGGACATACTTTCACCCAAGGAATTCCTAGGCGATCTTCAGAAAAACCAACCTCTTTATAAAGAAGGAGAAAAATGGGATGTTGCTATGGCGATCATCTATTTGGCATCTGACACTAGTTAGTATCTCTTGAACCTATCTAATAATCAATATTCAAATCTCAGAGATGGAAGCTATTTAAAGAAAAATATTGTTTGGAGGGTTTATTTGTTTTTAAATTTCTTTTCCATAGACTTGGAGGTATTTAAAAAAAAAATTAACAATTTTTGAAAATTCCATGGTATAGAACTTTGAAAATAAGAATAGTATATTAGTCATAGAAGAATGCTAATAGTGAAGGTTCTCTCTAACAAAGGGCCAGTCATACAATTGTTTATGTCCCTCTTAAAAGGTGTATACCTGATCATTAAAACTTTACATGGATTTCTGTATCACTCAAATTATCAGCTTGAAACATTATATATTCTTGTTTTATTTATTTGATCTTTTTTGCTTTTAACTTGTATTGCAAAATTCTTCAATTTCTAAAAATTAATGGAGACATATCTCATATCAGAGATGTGTCCATCTTGAAAACATGTCTCAAAAGGTGCAAGATGGCTCTCCCTGTACCAGTGCCTTTTTCCTTAGTTTGGAACTCATTAAAATCCTTCTATCCTAATCAATTTTCATTTAAATTTTGGCATGAATAAGGTCTTTACATTAAAACTTAATAAGTGTACATAAAAATTCAAATCAGCATTTTCATCCATGCTAAGAGTGGTAATTAATCTACCAGATGAATTCTCACAAATAAGGGGCATTGACATGTTATTATATTTCTTTGAAGTGTTCATAGTTGTAAACATTAAACATCTGGTTTTCTTTCTTTTCTTTACAGATTTCAGGAAATTGTGCTATTGAATGTTGGGAACATATTGGGTGTAGAAGACAATGGTCCCATTGCAGAATATGCTAAATGTATAAGTTTTGACCCAAACCCTCCACGCAGTTAAATCCTGATAAATTAACATAATTTGATACACTAGAAACAATACTCATATGGGAATTAAAGTTACAATATCCATAAAGATAGAGGTTTCACACATCACATATCCTTTTGTTATTCATTGATTACAAGATCAATAAACATGTTAACTAAAATCTCTACATTTCATGTTGTATCCATTTGCAGCATGTGCCTCATGGGTATGTTTTTGTGATGGGCGATAACTTGAAAACCAACTATGACTCTCATGTTTGCTAAGTAGAGTGGAAGCTTAAGTTTCTAATAGACTATGTGCCACCTATATTTGTATATCTGACTTTTAAATGGACTGACTCTAATTTGTCTTATTTTAAAATAGGGGATCTCTTCCTATCAAGAACATTCTAGGAAGATATGTAATGTGTTATTTGTGACCATCACAATTGGGATGCAACATATACAGACATCATTAGAAATTTAGAGGCACGAGATTTGCTAGGATGTTACTAGATGATAGCTTTTATGACAACATGAATTTCTTTTTGTGGAGAAAATCCTAGTAGTAGTCATGCATCATATGTAACCTTCAAATATTGGCAGGGACCCTGGTGGATAGAAAACTAGTGGTTGTGAGTATGTGTCATTGGAGTATCAATTGTTGATTGGGGTAAAGCTTCTTAGGAAAATTTTTTCTATAGAAAAATGAGAAATTGCAAACTCTATAGACTCACTTCTTAGTCACATAATTTGGTGGTTGTAATTTCCTTATGTTTCTGATTATGAGATACTACTTGAATTCTTCACAATTCAATGAATATAGAAACAGTTTCTTGTATTAAAGTAATATTTGAATGATTCTTAATTCCAAATGCATATACAGTATGGTTCAAATAAAAATAATTATGATTGCATAACAATCAAGATGATATATATTTGCTATTTCTAATATACAAGAAATTACATGCAATGACTGAGGAAATTCTTAGTACCTTGTACTATTCGTTGTGTTTGATATACAAGTAAGAATTTGCAAATATGCAGGTCATCTCTGATATAACTTTATATTTATGCTCTAAATATTGTGATAAGTTTTTTGATATGACAATATAAATACACTCAAAGATGATGTCATTTCTAATGGTAGACTTTATATGCTTGCACTGAATGGGTGCCAAAGGCAATATGCTCTCTTACAGAGCGATCATTGTGAGATACAAAATATAATAAGTTCTTCCAATCATCCTGAGTTGAATGATGGAACTACCTTTTTACAACTTTCACTAGAAATGATTAGTCATGTTGTAAATGAGGTGAATTATATCTCTTTTCAGTCGCACCCTTTCATAATAATCTCTAATCACTTCTCTTATGATCTAGATTGGTTTGTTCATAATAAGCACTGGGTGGGGGTGACTTGATGAGCTGACCTAGGGGGTGGACTTGGTGAGTGAACATAAAGAGTCCACTTGGTGAGCGTACTTGAATTGTCGGCTTGGCGAGCTGACTAGGGGAGTCAGCCTAGTGAGCTGACATGGTGAGTCGACTTAAAGTGGCGAGTTGGTGGGGTAAGTGGGGGTGACTTGGTGAGCTGACCTGGAGAGTTAGCCTAGGGGGCAAACTTGGTGAGTGAACTTAGAGAGTCAACTTGGTGAGCATACTTCAATTGTCAGCTTGGTGAGCTAACTTAGGGAGCCGACCTGGCGATCTAACATGGTGAGTGGGCTTAAAGTTGCAACTTGGTGGGGCAAGTTGGCGAGCCAACTTAGTGAGGCCACTTAGAGACGCGACATGGTGAGCTGACTTGGTGAGCAAGCTCGATGAGCAGACCTAAAGATTGACCTTGATAAGGCACTTTGGTGGGGTGACTTGATGACCGAACTCAAAGAGTCAACTTGGCAAGCATACTTGAATAGTCGACTTGGTGGGGCAAGTTGGCAAGCTGACTTAGTGAGTCCACTTGGTGAGGCGAGAGGTGAGTCAACTTGGTGCGGTGACTTGGTGAGATGACTTGGTGAGCGGACCTAAAGACTGACCTTGATGAGGCACTTTGGTGGGGTGACTTGATGATCAAACTCAAAGAGTCAACTTGGCGAGCATACTTGCACTAGTGCATTTGGGTTCATTTTTTGACCTTCATTGATCAAATTTTTGACCCAATTTTTGACCAAATTTGACCAACCCATTGGTCAAAAATTTTTTGGTCAAAATTTTGACCAACTCACTGGTACATGATTTGTCTCAATCATATAACTAATTATATATTTTTCATGTTAGTTACTATCAGTGTTTTTCAGACATTCTATAAAATAGTTCACATGCCTTGCGTATGATATGACATTTTGCATGCATCCTGCACTCTCTCTCATCTAGCTAATGATGGATTATGTAGAGTGATCTGAAACCATGATGCTAAAAAATACACAATCAAATCCAAAATGAACTTGCACTACAAATGGATTGTGGAAATCTGATATTGGTAAAATTGCATGCATGTCTACCAAGATAATCACAACTTAAACATATATTTGTCCTAGTAGACATGCATGCAAAATTAACAATACCAAATTTCCACAATCCATTTGTAATGCAAATTCATTTTGGATTTGATTGTGTGTGTTTTTTAGCATCATGGTTTCAGATCACTCTCCATAATCCATCATCAGCCAGATGAGAGAGTGCAGGATGCATGCAAAATGTCATATCATATGCACGACATGTGACTATTTTATAGAATGCCTAAAAAAAAATTTACACCTACCTATTTGTAGAAATTTCTACCTTGACCTTCATTGGTCGAAATTTCTACCTTCATTAGTCAAAATTTTTGACCTTCATTGGTTGAAATTTCTACCTTTATTGGTCGAAATTTTTGACCTTCATTGGTCAAAATTTCTACCTTTATTGGTCAAAATTTTCTACCTTTATTGGTTGAAATTTCGACCAATTCCTGGCAGAACTTGTACCATGGTTATGGAGGTTTTTCAACCAACATATTGGTCAAAATTTTGACCAAAATTTTTTTGACCAATGGGTTGGTTGAATTTGGTCAAAGTTTGGTCAAAAATTGGGTTAAAATTTTGACCAATAATGGTCGAAAAATGGTCTCAAATGTACTAGTGGTAAGTTTCAAATTGTTAGTAGTTATATATCTCATAGTAGAGATATTAATATGATCTTTCTCAATATCATTATACAAATCATAAAATTTGTTCATCTGAACATAGTTTCCTTCATTTGCAATGGCTAAGTCTATCTATTCAATCTTTGGCTTCCAAGGTTGCCTTACTTTACTTTTTGTTTTTTTAGAAATGATAACTCTCTCTGCCTATTTTTCTTCTTGTTCTTTTTCTTCTTCTTCTTCTTCATTAGATTCCACAATTGTCAACAATGTCTTTTGTCTCTTTCCTTTTCTAGTAGCTTATTGCTTGAATCTTTTAGTCTTAGTAGTCATAGCTTCCATGAATCTTTCTAATTTTCTCTTCAGCTAACATTGTTGTTCAACCAATACTGCAACTTATGGAATGCTCTATTCTGAAGATGTTTCTGCAGTAGAGATTGATAAAGGTTGCACATACATTATTCCTTGTTTCATTGTTTGCCTAACTTCCTGTGACTCACTTTCTACCATACCAGCCTTAGTTAGAGCTTTCATCATTATTATCTCAATCTTATTGTGAGATTCTTTCTCTAAGGATGCTCGATAGGCTGATTGGGTAATCTCTTCATATGTCCCAAATCTACACTTAGCTTGGTCCTTCTCAGAGTTCAACGATAGATCAATATATCCAATTGCTACATCATCACTTAATTCATAACCTAAGGGATCAAGGAATGTTTCTCGAGGTTTTTCTTCTTGAATATGAGATAAATCTATATCAACCATAACACATATATCATTTTTGAATCTTTCGACAATTGCAGGTGTAGTTCTAAATCTTTGTCTTATCCCATTCTAAAATGTTTTCATTATGAAATTTCCACTATCCAAGATTATATCTATTGGATGTCTTCTACATCCATCTATAATCTTCTCCATGGTACATCTCTAACTACTTATAATATCTATAATTGATAAGTATGGATTAAGTACATAAAATAATATATGATTGATCAATGATTGAAATCTAAACACACCATTCTTGGTCCTTTTGATTTTCTCTAGGTTTTCAAGAAGTTGCATTCTTAGAATTTCACTTAGGTTAACTTGTTCCTTCTCAACACAAACCTTATAGGCTACATAGATGAATCCTACTGACAATTCATCAATCTTAGAACTTGCACATATAGAATAGGCAATGATTCTGCTTAGGAATCTTAAATCATCTTGTTTAATGGTGTTGATCACCATGGACTTCCCATTATAAACTGCTTTTGTGTATCTCTCAACATTCTTCTTAACAAGTTTTTCACCTATAGGTACACTGCCTTCTTTGCTAAGACATGTTACCTCATGAATAAGGTCGGCTGAAATGTCAACTACATTATCTTCCATCCATAATTTTCCATCATGAATTCTACTTAGTATGATCTGAGTCCATTCATCCGTGTCCAATTCTTGGTAGAAGTGATATTTGAAAAGGTCTAGATCTTTCAAATGTTCAAATCTAGGCTTTATAGTCATACCATGGTTAAAAACTATTTCCATATCATTGTTCATATACTCACTCTCAATAGTTTCAAACTTGTTGTTAAGATAAATTCCTACATCTTCCAAATACACTACATTGTTCAGAGTAATGGGTAGTGCTAAATTAGGGTTTCCTTCTATGAGTTTCATGGAAAAAACCTTCAATTTTAGACTCTCCTCATTCTCAACATTATGAACTACTGTCATATCCATGATTCTATAAAATTAAAACTTTATCAAAGAAATTCTATGGAGAAATGATAAAATACCTTTTTTCAAAAATAGGGTTTTGTTCAAAATCACCTTGTCAAGTCACTTCTGAGTGCTCTAAGCTTTAGATGTAATCACAATGAAGTGATAATCAAGTGTATACTCTATTTTATTCATTCAATTTGAACTTGCAATAATTACATACTTTGCAAACATGAAAAAGCTGTCAATTACATTTTGAAATCAAGCATCGGCTTGAAATCTTTATTCAATCTTCAAATTCTATCTGTGGTTTACCATAGCTTCCTTGCATCATGACAATGCTCCAAGAATCTTTGCTCCACAAAATTCTCTATAAAAACATATTTTTCATCTTCTGCGATAGAATTAACTTTCTTTGTAATAACAGTAACTCATAATTCCTTCATAACAAGTTTTGATAAGCTCCAAATTTCAAGTGAGCTTAGATATTGTCTAAACTTAACTCAATACACCTTTTCCCAACTTTGCTACCCATATTTTGATCTCTAAATGAAGTTTTAAATTCTAGTGTTGTGAACAAGCTTAATTTAACTTAGTCGAATTAAATTTGATTACTGACTTCAATCTTCCTATCTCACCATCTTCTAACTTTTCTTCTGAGATTTCTAATCCTTTTATGAATGCCTCATTGAGTTCTTCTGGAAGTTCACTGACTATATTTCTTTATTTCTCATTGTCTCTCTTAGTTTTGGAGTTCCTTTCATGGCTTCTTCTATCATTCCTAACATTTCTTGCATCATTCCTTCTATTTCTAAAGTTTCTTCCATTGTTCCTTCTATCTCTGAAGTTTTTGTCCATTCTACAATACTTTATTGTATGTTTGAAGTTGTTGCATAACTAACATAATAGAGTTCTACTTCTAGAATTATGTTGATCAATAAGTGCATGACAATTCCGAGCTATGTGTCCAAAGTTGTTACACTTATAAAGCATGCTCTATCTTCTTTCTTCATAAGGCATTCCTTCTCTTAATGTCCTCTCATTAGATCTTATTCTATTTGTAAGATTAGTATTTCCAGACATTCTACTATTCTTTCTATCATTATCATATTTAGTTTTCCTACAATCAATTGCTTTATGACTCAAACCATGACAATTATGACAATAAAAATCCTTAACATGATTAAATGATTTATTTGTACAATCTCTTTTCATATGACCTATTTCATTACATGAAAAACACTTACCTCTAAATTTATACCTAGTTTCTTTAGGAAATTCCACTTGTTTTGTTTTATCCAATATCTAAACTTCCTTGTCTTGTCCAACTTCTTTAGTTTTATCAATAGATTGACTAGATTCAATGTTATCATTAGATTTTTCTTTTTCTTTTAGATCTGATCTATTTTCAAGTTTCTTTGCAGACATGTTAAATAGATAAGCAAGACCAGTCTTATCATAGGTACGTCTCCATATTGACATTGAATCATCAAGCTTTTCTTTGCTCGAATACAACTTTTCAAGTTGTTGCTTGCACTGAGTTAGTTCACCTTTCACAATAGTGTTGTACTTATGAAGTTCTTCATGATCTTCTTTCAATGTTTCAAATTCAAATGTCTTCTTTGCTAGACTCACTGTAAGATCTATATTCTTAGTCTTTAAATCAGATTCAACATTGCTAGGATCATTCTTTAAAGAAAACTTTAGATTGGTAATCTTCAATTCATGCTTCAAGATCTTATACTATGAATTTAGCTTTGAATAATCATCATCACTAGTTTTAGAGATTTTGGCTTGGATTTGAGATTTTCAATCTTGTTCTTCAATTGTCCAATATATACGTTGGAGTCTTCATAGCTATCCTTTAACTTATCTCTTTCTTTAGTAACGAGATCAATTTGTTGAAGTACCTCTTCAAGGTTCTTCATCAACTATTCCATATCCATAGGTATCTTACTCAAGTTGTTAATCCTCTTCTAAGTAACTATACTCTGATACCAATTGTTAGAAATATGAATTACTTGGTGGGGGGAGGGGGGTGTTTGGGGGGGTTTGAATAAGTAATCTATAAACTTTAGTCACCAACTGAATATTATTTATTACTTTGAACCATACATAAGAAAGTAAACAAGTAATGCTAAATAGTAATAGTAACCATGGACAAAGGTAACTCATAACATTTTATTTTGTTAACTATGGAAACCTTGGCCAAGGGTAAACCCAGGTGGGGATGATACCCACTAGATAATATACTGATATATATGTTCCTTGTTAGAGGATGGATCCTGTTAGGAGTCAATGAGAAAATTTAGTATAGAAAGTCACTATTAGGATACTTTGAATCCTTGTTAGGAGATTCCAACCCTATTAGGACTTGTAGTATAGTAGATGCAAGATGAGCCCACTACCCAAACAAGTAATTAGTTTCTAGGTATATAGGTATTGTAACTTCTTTCTTGATTGACCTCTGACCTCTGCTAGATCTGAGATCACAAAATCAACTTCGCATATATCACTTCACAGAAAGTTCGCATATCACTTAATGCAATTGCTCAACACAACATATTTGAATTTTCAAGATGTCCTTTGCATAAATACCATGTGTTTTCACAAATTTCTACTAGGTCAACTAAGACCATAAAATAGTTTTCCAACTTAGAGTAAACATCTAGGATGTCAGCCCTAATTGGTCAAGTAATTATGTTGTAAACAAAATAATTCCTTTTCTTTAATTCTGTTGTTTTGTTTCACTGGTAGAACATGGATATCTCTTTTTTGTATAGTCTGTACTGATGTCCGAGGTTATACATGTCATCATAAACATGTATACTATCTCCATCTAACTTTACTAATCATAATATGATGTCAGTAACAAGTTACATACAAAACAATATACTATTGTAAACCAATTTCACACTTAGACAAATTTTTGAGTACCAAAAGATAAGTATCTTTATTTTTGAAGTTTTCTACAAGCATGTACATCATCTGTTGCCATAAATCACAACAATTACATATCTTTATTAGCCAATTGTCAACATTTATTCCACAAAAAAAAAGAGAAATAAATAAAAACACAAAATAAGAGAACATAATATGGGGTCCTTATTATCACTGCAAATGCGGAATTGCAAAATTACAATATGAAAACCAACACGGAATCTTCCTTAAAAAAAATTGCAAGACAAAGTTGTGACTATCATCTAAAATTTCCCTAGACAACCTATGGGTCTTCCTTATATAAGCAATTTTAACTGCTTGAGAAGGTTCTAGACACTAAGCCTTAACCCTTGAGGCTGACCAACCTCATATTATATCATTTCATTATATTTTATTACATAAAATTGACTCAAGAAAATAGAAAATATATTTTTGGAAGCTTCCACTTCTATAGACCATAACTAGAAAACCATTGACCCGATCCCATTATCAAATCCTAGGCTGGTAATCTACTATGAGTGATCATGCAAGTGTCCACTTGCCAAGGTTTCACCTTGTTTCAGAGCCATTTAGTTCTTCATCATTGAACCTAAAGTTTGGATAGCCAAAAATCATATAAAAAATATGCAATAACTACACCAATACATATGATATGACAATAAAACTCAACTAGAAGGTTGATATGTCTAAGAAGAACCTCCACATATTGAAATTAGAAAAATCTAAGGACATAATACCAACTTACTTAAATTAGAAAGCTTGTACAAATAGCAACTCTGTATAGGAATAACCTTTACTAAAAACACAAAAACTAGAAAACTGGAAATAGAAATATTTTAGGATGATGCAAGATTCCCCTTACACCTAGGATGCATCTGCATCAGACACCTGAGGTAATTTGAGAAATGACCCTATCATCTCTTAGGTAGTTAGAGGAAAACCAAGACAATCAACTTCCTTTGGTACTAGCCATGATGAATGCTCCACTGACCTCTCTTTTTATTTTGACTAGATTCTCCTCATATTTTTTTTCCTTGTGCTTCTTCCTGCATGACTGTCCAATACCTACTCAATTTCCATTGTAGCTGAAGGAGATGCTGGAATACTCCACTAATCTTCTACAAATTCATCTCTGTCATGTCCCTCATAATATTCTATCAAATCTGAAATGTTAAATATTGGTGAAATATTTAGTTCAACTCGAAACTCTACTTCATAGTTATTTCCATAGTCATGTCTTTTCACTATCTTGCATGGTCCAAACTTCTTCATTTTCAGCTTATTATATATACCCACTAGAAATCTTTCCTTCCTCAAATGAACGATGACTTCATCATCGATCTAGAATTCCTTACGTCTCATTTTCACATCAGCCTTATCCTTATACTATGTATTCATCTTTGTAATGTGCTTCCTCACCTCTTCATGGATGTTCCTCAAATGTTCATCAAAATTCTTTACTTCAACACTACTTATCTACTTTTTATCCATGATGGGCATCAATTAATACATATTTTTATTCTTGTTTTCAACAATCAAAAAGACATATTTTGAAATTTAATGTGTATAAATAATAGGAATTATATGCATTTGTACTTAGGTTATTTACTTTTAGAGTTAATTTTGAACTAATGGATTAATTTTGATATTTGTTTGATAAATGTATATTTTTCCTTCATTAATTTGAAATGGATTATGTAAATGTATGATAATGTTATACATTTTACCATGTCCAAGATGCTCGTAGATTTTTAGGTGAAGATATTTGGGAAGGAGCAAACTATATACACCAAGAGATTTGGTCACCTAAAGAACTGCATGACAATACTGAAAAAAAACAATGAGTCAGCTGAAGCATGAATGCATAATTTCATGAAAGACTGGAACACATTTGATGAATTTTTCTATTGAACAAAACTCATAGTTCTATCCTCTTTTTGTTTTAGTCAATTGTGAACATGGAGATTGACTATTTTTCTTTTTGAAATAAGGAATACTATATATTGCATTGCTACTCTATTTTAGGGGGCCACATCTACTTTGTTTTGAATATGCAAGTTGTAATAGTTTCTAGAGAATTATTTGAAAGTTTGACAATTTAGGAAGCTAGTTTAGGAATTGTCTTAGTATTTCATAGTTTTAAGAAAAGGCTCAATTTCAAACTTAGCATAGAAGTTTTGATAATGGGAGAAATCATTTTGGACCTTATTCATGTTTTGGATGCATTGGAAATGGAAATCATTTTTCTCAAATGGATCAAGATGATAAGGTATATTCTATTACAATATTTTAGATAATTTGTTATTCTTTTTAAAAGGAATTATTTTTTTCTTTACAAAGTACAAAATGTCATAAAATAGAAACACAATTTAAATAGACAATTTTCAGTAGATAAAGATATGGTAAAGTTGATAAAAATTGGTTAGAATTAGATTACTTGTTGTAGTTCAATTAAAGAATTTTTCTCATTAGTTAGCATCATTTCTTTTTGGAAAAGTAATGTTTTGAATAGATTGGATAGAAACTTTACTGTTATTTTAGATTGGTAAGATAGGAAAGAAACATATCAAGAATCCATTTTGATTTTTAAAAGAGGAGTGAGTCCAAACTTAGAAGCTTAGTTAGGAAAGTTCTAGATTGCTATTGATTAAGTCAACAATACAAGTTAGTTACTATTTATAGTCAAAAAACTCCCAATTATTGAAGTCTCATTGAGTGATCCTTATAGAAGACATCCTTGTACATGCCTTGGTTCACATTTGAATAAAAAATTGAATGATGCAAAGTGAGAAAACAATGACTTTGCACATCTTTTTTGGCACTATTGCCAGAGATTAACCATATGAGTAGTTTGAAGGACTTTGTCCATTTATGTGATTAGTGTTTATAGGGATCTTGTGCTGAAATGGTTTGACTAGACAAAACAAATGACCTAGAGATTAATTAGAACACTATTTCCCCCTAAGAAAAAATTTGGCAGAAGGAAACAATCAACCATTGAGTGAAGAATACTAGGAAGAAAATAGATTTGGTTACAACATTAAAGAGGATATTCATGAAGAAATTCAGGAACTTTAAAATAATGAAAAAGAAAACATGGGTGATCGTAATGGAGATAATCCACCAATTGATAGGAAATTTTGGTATCCAATAGGTATAAATAGGGGGTAAAATGAACCTCTTATGAAAAATCTGAATAACCAATTTGCCAAATTTTCGTAGGAAGATTTATGAGGATCTTGATCAATTTATTTTTAAATTTAAAGTCCTCTATCAAACCTATGATTATACATCTGATAATCAAAAGTTAAAAACTTTCCCTTCAACAGTAAAGGAATATGCTTTAAGATGGTCTATGTATCTTCAACCTAGATCTATTTCAACTTGGGAAGAGATGGAAAATTTATTTTTGGATAAATATAAGGACTATTGAAGGGTCAGGGATAGGAAGGATGAACTATTCTTGATGAGGCAAATGGAGTTTGAAAGGTTGGAAGATCATGCAAATAGATTTCAATTTGTCGATAGTAGACATGCGAATGGTTTAGTGGATGATATCACAAAGACCACTTTTCTCAAAGCAATCCATGATGACTTTAGAGATTCTTTGAATCTCATGGGTAAGGGAAACATTAATAGATTAAATATGCATGAGATTATCGATATTTGTCAAAATTATTCTAGAACTAAATATGGAGTAAGGGGTTCTAAGAAAAAGGGAGTACATCCTAATTTTGGTCAAGTAATGGAAAAATAGAAAATCTTAATATATATATTCTTATTCATTGGAATGGACAGTTAGATAGGAGGAATTATGAACCATTAGCTATTTACTACACAAAATATAGAGGAAAACATTTGTTATGAGAATTCCCATTGAATACTATTGAAGTTTGTGCTATATGTGATGGATAGCATGGTACAAAGTCTTGTAAAATTCTCTCTGATATAAAAAATAAGATAGTAGAAACTGAACAGGATTTAAAATATGCTACATAGAGGAATCAAAATTAGGGACCATATGGTGGAAGAAATAGTTGAAATAATTAAAAAAAATGAATAATCCAAACCAATGGAACAACTCTAGTTGGAACAATCAGAACAATAAGAACAATTAGCCCTTAAAAATGCGTTGGTGACAACAACCTCCTTGGCAAAACCCAAATAAACAATGACAAGCTACCCAACATAAGAATCCATAGTGGCAATAAAGTCAAAACTCTAATAAGTAGTGAACATTAAATATGAATTCTATGCCAAATCAACCAAATGAGCATGCAAATCAAACTTAAATTCCTGCCAAACTAGTGCCTAATCCAAGGAATAGAAAAACCAATGTTGTTGATTAGAACCTTCTTGGTCTTAACTTCATAGAGGTGAATGACATACATTTAAGAAAACTATATCAGCTTATGTCAAACCTTAGTTAAAAGAAAAAGAACTAAAAAAACCAATAAAACCATGATAACTAAGCCTCAGGAAGGTCATACTGACTCTATAAAGGTACCCTACCCTAAAAGGTTTAAGGATTATGAAGCACACAATAATGCCAAAGAAGATCATGAAGATATATTGGACTCCTAATTATTGAAGGATAAAGAAAATTAACATTGAAATCCCACTTCTACAAGCTATCAAGGATATTCCTAAGATCAACAAATTGATTAAAACATTATGCATAAAGACTTTGGAAGAAAGAAAAATATGCCTTCCATAGTCCAAGTGAGAACTAACATCACAGATGTTTTATTTGGGAGACTCTTTCCACAAAATCTTAGTGATCCAAGGACACCAATGATTACTTTAAAGATTGGACAAATAGAAGTTAAGAATGTCTTGATTGACTGGGGAGCATCAATTAATATAATTATAGATGACACAACAAAATTCTCAGGACTTACAAACATATAACCCACATCTACTATGTTGACGTTAGCTTATAATTCTACTACTCAACCAAAAGGAAGCCTAGAAAACATCATAGTGACTATAGAAACATGGGATTATCCAGTTGACTTTTTAGTTTTGAAAGAAAGCTGAAAGGATATGGGGTATCCCATTATTCTAAGATGTCCTTGGCTTGAAACTGTAGCAGCTTTGATAGATTGTCGATTGGGAAGCATGAAAATATCAAATGGATTAAAAAAGAAGAAATTATCATTATATCTATCAACAAAACCTACACTTAATGTGAAATTCTCCTTTGTGGGTGGATGATGAGAAAGAAGATGATAAACATGGGGTAGTACACTTGGCAATGATAACATTAAAGGATCATTTCAGAGAATTTCAAGAAATTGTTCAAAATAATTTGAGAAAAGAGGAGGGAAGGAATGGTAACCAATAAGAAATTGAACAAGAAAATATGTTTTCACATCATTTTCATCAAGACATATGCCCTCTACATTCATCGATAAAACAAGTTCAAGATGTGATTAATAGAAAAAAACAAATTTAGTTAGAAAAAGATAAACCTTTCATAAACAATGCACATTTAACATGGACCCAGGATAAGAAACTCAAACAGGTGCTAACACAACATACTCAAGCATTTTCTTGGGATTATAAGGGTATGAGTGGTATACATCCTGAAGTTTGTATGCACCATATTTACATTGAAAATGTTAAGACAATTAGACAAAGAAAATAAAGGATAAATCTAGCTTTAAGAGAATTTGTCAATGAAGAGATTGAAAAACTACTAAAAATAGGGTTTACTTATCCAATATCAGAAAGCCAATGGGTGTGTCCATTGGTTATTGTTCCAAAAAAAAAAGAAGAAGAAAATTGAGAGTGTGTGTTGATTATAGAGAGCTCAATAAGGCAACTAAAAAAGACTACTTTCCATTACCCTTTATTGATCAAGTTTGGGATAATCTTGTTGGAAGCAATTTATTTTCCTTCTTGGATGGGTTTAGTAGCTACAATTAGATCTAGGTAGCTCCAAATGATCAAGATAAGACTACATTCACCTACCCATGGGGTACTTATGCTTATAGAGGTTTAAAATTTAGGTTATTGCTCCAGCCATATTTCAAAGAGCAATTCTTGCAATTTTTTTTTGATCTTATAACTTCTCATGTAGAAGTTTAAATGGATGATTTTATAGTTCATGGGAAGATTTTTGATGAAACTTTGAAAAGTTTGGACAAGATTCTAAAAAGATATGAAGATCATAGGCTATCTCTTAATCACAGGAAATTTTCTTTAATGAGTCAAGAAGTCATTGTGTTGGGATATCACATTTCAAAAGAAGGAATAAAAGTTGTTCTTGGTAGAATTGAAATAATTCAACAAATTGTGACACTTGCAAATCAAACTGATTTGAGAAGTTTTTAGGACACGCAAGTACTATTGACAGTTTATAGAAGGATTTAGCAAAAGGGCATGACTTTTGTTTAATCTACTAAAGAAATATTTAGTCTTTGAATGTAAAAATTCTTGTCAAAATGCTTTTGAAAACATTAAACAATTACTGATGATTGCTCTAGTTATTAAAGAATCAAATCGGGATGAAGCTTTTCATATTCACACAACTGCATCAAATTATACAATTGGAGCAGTCCTAGGACAAAAGATGAGGAGGACAACATGCACACAATATATGAAATTAGAAAAAATTTGAGTCCTCTAGAGAAAAATTATGCAACAGCTAAAAACGAGTTTCTGGGTTTGGTATATAATATAAATAAATCTAGACATTATATAATAAGATATAATGTGTTCATTCACACTAATCATTCTGCTATAAAATATTTGATGAACAAAGCAGTTGTAGGAGGAAGAATTATATTTTGGCTATTGCTATTAGAAGATTTTGATATAACCATTATTGAAAAAGAAGGAAAGGATAATTATGTTGTAGATTTCCTCTCACAGATGGTTTTGCAGGGAAAAGATGAACCGCTTAATGACATAGTTTTGGATGAACATTTTTTTTTAATTATATGCATTCACCTTGGTTTGTAGATGTTTCTAACTATCTTGTAATAGGATGATGTTCAACATATTTTACAACATTGCAAAAAAAGAAGTTGATTAGGGAAAGCTCCAAGTATCTATGGATTGTAGGAATTTTGTTTAAATATTACCCTAATCATGTACTTGAAAGATATGTGTAGGAAATAGAATGCTGATGCAGGGACCCTAGGTCCTCAATAAGGTGGTTAAACACCAAGGAGAAGAATGTGAAGATCAATAAGTGTCCAAATTAACACAAGTTATTTCAGATTTTTTTTTTTTTGCATTTTTGACATCTAGATTACATGATTGCTAAGGTTATAAGAAAAGTCAAAGGGTCGTCAACGACTGGTCAAACATGGGAAATTAACCAAAAATCATCATTATTGAGTTTCATAAACTTTGTTCATGTTTTGGTATAGTTGGGTGGCATAGGTGATATTTTTATGTGATGATTTTGAAAAAATGTAAAAATTGCAAAAAAAGTTGTCATTTGTCTTGCAAAATGTGGAAGCTCAATAGTCAAATCTTGATTTGGTTTGTTATTAGGTAAATGAAGTTTTAGGGAAATGGAAAGGATATATATAATTTTTTTATCTTCCACCTTAGAAGTTAATGATACCCTCTACAGATTTGGAATGATTAATAACATTTCCTTGGAAGGCAATTATGTACACAGTTAGCAACCTTATTTCTAAATTTAGATTATGGTGATAGTAAGTAACTATTGATTATTTTTAGAAATTTGAATCTATAAAGGAGGAAATATTGTGTTGGTTTGAATAAGGGAAGATTCTTTTAGGTTTTAGTTTTGTTTATACCTATTGTTTACCCTAAGTCTAGAATGAGGGTTTGGGTGCAAATTTGTGTTTTCTCTCAATATTCAAAATAAAAATTCATGGAACTCAATGGAAAGAAATATTAGGAGGTGTAGATAAAATGTGAGGTTAATTTTATAGTTTTTTCCATTAGACTGTGATGCAGTGGTATAATCTGTGATTGAGAACTGTAATTTTTAACTTGTTGTCTACTAAGAATAATGGCAGAGAAGGTGTTTAGGGAGTTGTAGAGAAAAAATCTTTGGTGGAAAGGTTAGAAACATTATGAAAATGGTGTTTGTAGAGAATATTACATCATGGGTTTTTTGGAGATGAGCCTATAAGGCCAAGCAATAATTTTAAGCCTAAAAAAGCCTAGGAACTAGGGCTCAGTAGGAAAAGGCCTTAAGTTTGAGATCTTAACCCAATATTTGAGATTTAGATATGGTTTTACATATGTTAAGAGATTCTATAATTGGTTTGGGTGTTTGAGTAGAAGATTGTGAAGCTTAGTGTTGACTTGGGCAAAACAGGGCTATTAGGAATGAGCCCCTTTTAGGCCTCCTAGTGCAATTTTTGATTTTGGTGTTTTAGTAAGCCCTATACCTATCAGTTGGCTAATAAAATTTATGGAAGATTGGAGAATGATATGTTATTTTTTATGGAAGGTTAAGATCCTAGAGGATGCAGGTGAAGAGAGGTGGATGTGTGTTTCTACTTGGTGGGTGAGCTAGGCTACTTGGAAGATAGGGTGAGCTAATGGTGTGAAGTTGGTGAGTTGATCAAGAAGACTATTTCACATCTATCATAGTCTTGAGTAGGTCTTAGTAAAGATAGTTGGTTATCCTTAGGAATTGTGTACTCCTTACCTTGCATCATAAGTAGTATCAAAGGTAAGCTTGGAGCTTGTAGTTGAATGTTTTGACCTAATCAATGTTCTACATCAGGGATAGACAAAATGTCGACAAATTAGGAATTGGCTAAGGAATTACAAGAGTTGAAGGATGAGAATCAAATGTTTAAGGATAGTTGTGTTGGATACAATTGTTAATTGTGTATTATCTTTGATGTTACACAAATGTCATATCAGCCATCAGACATAGTCTACCAAGCTCAAATGGTTAGCAAAGAAATTTATAGTGACTATCGAGCATTCTTGAATGTTACACAAAAAGTTAGCTTTTACCGAGCTCACTTGGGCATCAAAGAATTTTGTAGCAGAAAGTTAATGTTAACTGAGCTCCCAAGGTTAACAAAGGGAAAGTCAATGTCTACCAAACTCACTTGATAAGCAAAGAAAAATTAGCTTTTACCAAGCTCACTTGGTAAGCGAAGAAAAGTTAGCTTTTACCGAGCTCACTTGGTAAGCGAAGAAAAGTTAGCTTTTACCGAGATCACTCGGTAAGTGAAGAAAAATTATCTTTTACCAAGCTCACTCGGTAAACAAAGGAAGGTCAATATTTACCGAGTTAACTCGGTCTCCGAAGGAAGTTGCGAGGTTTGCAGTGTTTACCAAGCTCCATTTGGTTAACACTAGGGAAACCATTCTGAGCAGTGGTCATCGAGCTAGGTTGAGCAGTGAAGAATTTTATTGTTCTAAAGAATTAAGTTTAATTGTTTTATGTAGCTGACTGATTTATGTTTTTCAGTTGTTGTAACTTGTAATTGAGCTAACTTGACAATCTGTAAGGTATATATGAAAGGTCAAATTGTGAATTTAAAAAAAAAAAAAAGTGTGTGGATGCATAAAAGTGTGAATAAGAAAATATATGAGCAAATGTTGAGGAAGGATTAGATATCCCTATGAAGCTGCAAAGTTGTATTCAATTAGTGAAGATCTAGTGAAGCAGAATAGAGATCTATATTCAGCAAAGATAAGTTGCATATATTTAAGATCACTTCATTGTTGCTTTCTAATCATTGTAATAGTGATTCAAATCTCTTAACAGAGTTGGTTTGACAACCATTTTGTAAATCCTCTAACAAGGTGACAATTTAGTTGAATTGTTTTAAAGACCTCTGACAAGGCCACTTCTAACAAGGTGATCAAATCCTCTCACAGGGTCACACCTAATAGTGTGTTTTGTAACCTTTAACAGGGTTGGCTCCTAACAGGGCTCACTTCAGAAGAGTGAAAATTGGTAACTAGTTACTTGGTGGTTTTTCCCAAACTAGGTTTCCACATTAAATCTGGTGTCTCTTGTGTTCATGTTATTTCTTTATGCATGCATCTTATCACTTTAAATGCTAAATAAGTTATCAGAACATCTATCAAGTTTCAGATTTATTTGTGAGATTGTCAGTAGATATATTTTAAGACATCTAAGGATCTATGGATTTATTTTTGTGGTAACTAATTCACCCCTCCCCTCTTAGTTACTCCATCTCTATTTCGAACAAGTTGTTGTAGTTGGAAGGAAACATAGTAGTAGTAGAGAGAGCTACTAAAAAGATTGAGGAAGACCTCAATAAAATTGAAGAAGATAAAAATGAGGAGGAAGAACAATATGTTGACAACGAGTACAATAACATGCCCAAAGACCAAGAATCATTTGTAAAAAA
This sequence comes from Cupressus sempervirens, assembly GCA_028749045.1. Taxonomy (NCBI): domain Eukaryota; kingdom Viridiplantae; phylum Streptophyta; class Pinopsida; order Cupressales; family Cupressaceae; genus Cupressus; species Cupressus sempervirens. Next base: position 254,598,358 of record CM053784.1, on the reverse strand, counting down.
ATTAGAAACTTTTGGAAGCAAATCAATTGATACTCTTATTTTTGGAGGGAAGATAGACCCAGATGCTATTATGGATTGGATGGAGGCTCTTGAGAATCACTTTGAATGTCATGGAATTTTAGAAGGAAAGAAGGTAAGGCTAGCTCAGTCAAGGATGAAAGGGGCAACACTTACTAGTGGAATTTTATTTAGGAAGAAAGAGTCAAGGAGCGGAAGGTAATGTCTAACATGATCAAAGACATCTATATTCCAGAGGACTATGAAGTCCAATTACAAATGAGGAGACAAAAAATAAGGCAAAGGGAGTTAACTGTAAGTGCATACATAGATAATTTTCATAGGCTTTGCATCAGATCAAGACTGGTTGAGCCAGATAGTGTGAGGGTGGCCAGGTATTTGACTACCTTGAGATATAACATTTAGGAGGAAGTTTTCATTCTATGCTCAAACACCATAGAAAGGTGTTTCCAATTGGTGTTAAAGGTGGAAGAGAAGATAAAGAGGAGACAAGAAAACTCTAGTAGGGGTAGAGGAGGAAGAACTAGTCAGCAAAGGGGAAGAGGAAATTTCTAAAGGAGGCCAAAATACAATTAGAAAAATGGTGAAAGTAGCAGTAGAGGTGAAATTTCACAAAGAGGAAACCAAGGATTTAGGGGCTAGAGGAGACCATTCAATAGAGGTAGAGGTTATGAAGGTGGATAGATTAAGGGTCAAGGAGCCATCAAGTTTTACTCATGTGGGTAGCTACAACACACAATGGCTCAATGTCCAATCAAGAATGCAAATTCCTCTAATCAAAACAAGGATAGAGGAAATTAGATAATAAGGACTGATGAGTCATCTTGCAGTAGTAGCTCCACACAAGTTGGGAGTGCAACACTAGTGTTCAATTGAGAAAGTATGATTTTAAGAAGAATTATGTTGAAGGTACCTTTGAAAATAGAGCCGCCACAACAAAAATCTTTGTTTAGAACTCAAGGCAAGGATTATGGAAAATTGTGGACTCTAGATCAATAGAAAATGTTGCATCTTAGAGATGGCAAAAAAATTCAAGCTTAAGAGGTTACCTCATGTGGAAATCCATAAAATCTCATGGTTAGACAAGAACCATAGTTATACAGTTGAAGAACAAGCATGGGTAGAGTTTGAACTTGGAGAGTACAAAGATAAGGTACTATGTGAGATCATTCCTATGGATGCTTGTCATTTAATTTGATGTAGTGCAAGGGAAGAGAATATCCAAAGAAGATTTCCTAGGCTCCATCAATATAACCACATAGTGGAAACACAACAACAAGAAGTAACAATGCAAGACGTGATACCAAATCACAACTCTTTATTGATAGATATAACTGATTACATGCAATATGCCCTACTATAAGGCCTTTTTGTTTAGGGCCAAATATAAAAAAAAATTACAAAACAATTAGTTCTAAAAAATCCAACAAGATCCAAATTAAAAACCCAATCCCAGCTAGTCCATATACACAACTGGATAAGAACACCAACAAGAATCCACACTTGTACCATTAAGTCCACCAAGAGATCCTCTAGTTCCTAAGCCACAACTCTAGCTCTTCAAATTTGCATCTATCCTTCATTCCCTCCAAAAAATTAATGAATAAAAGACTCCAAAAGATCCCTACTTATACTAATCTAAGCCACAAGTCAGTCTAGAGAACAAATTAAATACAAGTACATAAATTAAATGCCACAAGTTAGCCTGCAACAATAATTAAATGTCCAAAAATTGATATCCGAGTAAAATTGTGATATTTCATAGCTACAATTGAATTAGAACTGATTTTTTGAAAAAAAGATATAACATTAGGTCCTCTACAACCCTATAAATTTTCAAAGGCTGATTCCTCAAGAATATTCACACATCCATCCTGAAAGTCACATACAATAGACTATTGCGCAAAACTGCCAAAAAATTGATACTCTAGGAGAATTTCCATATCTCCCAACCCATAATGAATTAAGACTTGTTACCTTAACCAAAGATATTAATCTAGGACCTATTCAGTCCTTAAAGTGTGAATCCTCTCATTTATTATACAAAATTAGTTACATGTCTCATGATAGGCATCCAAGAACTAGAAAAACACAGTTCCAACAGCAAGGTAAAATGACTGAAACTTCAACTGAATACACCCAATCTCTATGAAATCATGAGGAAAGGTTCTCCAATGTGTCTCCAACACATAACTAACCATCAAATCATAACTCTACTAAAATCCAAGCTTGATGCTCCTCAACACTTAACCAAAATCCCTCCAAACATGCAGGATTGTAGGAAAGCCTAGGATGCTCCTGCATTAGACACCTCAAGTTCAAAATGATGTTCTAGTAACTAGAAGAACATCTTTTGGGAATCAACACATAAATCCCAAACTAGTTCTTCACATACATATCCTCCAAGTCTTCAACTTTCACATTCTTTCCCTTGTTTTTCTTCATCTTCTTCAAATTCACCACAGGTGTTCCATAGGTCTGCTTTCCATGTTGATTTCCAACCTTCTCAAAATCTAACAACTCAACTCGCCTACCAATACTCAGGTTTCTCCTACTATGATCTTCATTATACAAAGGAATCAAGGAAACTTCCTGCCACCTTTTTGAATATTAAACACATTCCTAACACAATCATACACAACCCTACAATCATACTGCCAAGGTTTATCAAGTAACACATGACAACTGTTCATATCCACAATATCACACAAAACTTGATCCTTATACTGCCCAATCTAGAAATCAACAAGTCATTTCTCCCTCACTTCCAAAGCATGCTCACCTTGCAACCAACCAATCCTATAAGGATAAAGATGTCTCACTCTCTTCAAACCAAGTTTCTAAACCACCTCCTTAGCAACAAGGTTATCCATACTACCACCACTTAAAATCACCTTGTAGAGTTTACCACCACACTTATAGAAAGTTCTAAAATCAATAGTCCTCTAAGAAGAATTCAATGTCCCCTCACCAACTAGTACTCATTGAGCCAAAAAACTCTCTCCTTACTTAGGCTAAATGTCCTAGACTACAACCTCATTCACAATAGCAGTTGTCCTTCCGATAAGACATTCAAAAGATCTGTGCCCTTCTTGACCACACTTGAAAAAATTACCCCTAAACACACCTCCACCTATCCTTCTTTTATATTCAATAGGTTTTGATTCATCTTCTCTTTTTGGTTTAGCTTGTGTCAAACTATCCTGCTTCTCCTTCCCTCTGGAACTACCTTGATTCTTCCTTTTTAGCTTCTCCTATCCTCTCAAAGCATACTGATAAGCATCCTCAACTAAAGAAATATTTATCATACCAACCTTATCATAAATATTGAATCTCAAACCATTAATTAATTGTGCTACCTTCTCCTTTAACAATTCTCTATGCCTAGACTGAATAGTCAACTTGTAGAACTCCTTTGTATAATCTTTCATAGTCATATCCTTCTATTTCAGATTTTGCAACTTCTTAAACAACTCAAGTTCATAATAAGTAGGAATGAACTTAGCCTTCAACTTAGTCACCATTAATCTCCATATAGTGATCTTCATTTCACCTTCCTCTTCTCTATCTCTTTGCAATACCTTCCACTAAAGAGCAATATGTCCCTTCAACTTAGTTTGTGCCAACCTCACTTTGAGTGGATCCTCAATATCCTCAAGTTCAAAGTAGTATTCCTATTCACCAATCCAATCAATCAAGTCTTTAAGATTCAAAGTACCTAAAAAATTAGAAACCTTCATCTTATGCTTCAGCTTCAACTGAGATCTAGGTCTAGTAAACTGACTGGCTCTAGTTCCAATAGGTCTCTTCGCATGATCAATTTTATCCTCATCACTAGGTCTAGTAGCTTCAAAGTCTTCAAAAACTTCCTCATAACCATATTTAGTACCCACATGCCTAGGTACACTACCTAAAACACTTACAATTTCAACAATCATGTCACTCTTCGTCAATGCAATCTCAGATTTGAACTCTACTCTTATCTTCTCTGAGATCCTTTCTTCCACAACATCACTAAAATCATCAATTTCCCTAGGGTCCAATATTCTTGAAGGAATCTTCCAAAATTTTAGCAAATCCTAAGCAAAAAATCCATCAATCCAAAAGATCAATCAACCACAAGATCAACCTTCTTTAAAAATCTTGGTGTAAATTGCCTTAGCTTCGGCAATCTATCTACACACTCAGGAATAACCTTTGCTTAGATACCATCTGACATAGTGCAAGGAAAGAGGATCACCAAAGGAGATGTGCTAGACCCCAGCAATATAAAAAAATAGTGGAAACACAATAGGAAGAAGTAACAATGAAAGATCTGATACCAAATCACAACTTTTTATTGATAGATATAACTGATTACATGTAATATGACTAGTTGTAAGGTCTTCCGAGTTAGGGCCAAATAAAAACAACAATTACAAAACAATAAGTTCTACAAGATCCAACAAGATCCAAATTACAAACCTAATCCTAGCTAGTCTAGATACACAACTGGATAAGAACACCAAGAAAAATCCACACTTGTACCCTCAGGTCCACCAAGAGATCATCTAGTTCCTAAGCCATAGCTTTAGCTCTTCAAATTTGCATCTATCCTTCATTCCATACCAAAAATGAATGACTAAAAGACTCCACAAGATCCTTACTTATACTAATCTAAGCCACAAGTTTTCCTAGAGCACAAATTAAATACAAATACATGAATTAAATGCCACAAGTCAACTTGCAACAATAATTAAATGTTCAAAAATTGATATCTGAGTGAAATCGTGATATCTCATAGCTTTGATTGAATTGGAGCTCATGTTTCAAAAGAGAGATACAAATTTTGGTCCTCTACAACCCCATAAATTTTTAAAAGAGGATTCCTTTGCACATCCATCCTAAAAGTCACGTACAGTAGATTGTCATGCAAAACTCCCAGAAATTGATATTCTAGGAGAATTTCCATATCTCCCAACCTATAATTAATTAGTACTTGCACCCTGAACCAAAGATATTAATCCAAGAACTCTTCAATCCCTAAAGTTTTCAACCTCTCATTTATTGTGAAAAAATAGCTAAATTTCTCACAATAGGCATCCAGAAACTAGAAAAACACAGTTCTATTAGTAAGGTAAAATTACTGAAACTTCAACTCAATCCATCCAATCTCTATGGATTCATGAGGAAAGCTTATCCAATGTGTCTCCAACACATCCCTAACCATGAAAGCATAACTCCACCAAAATCCAAGCTTGATGCTCATCAACACTTAACCAAAATCCCTCCAAACATGCAGGATTGCAGGAAAGCCTAGGATGCTCCTATACCATAATCCTAGGAAGACCATGATAGTTTGATGTTAAGGTACAACATAATGGTGAGAAAAACACATATCTAATAGAGAAGAATATGAGACAATTTAAGATGGAACCTTTACCTGGTCATATGGTGAAGGACCAAGATGATAATGCAATGAAAATAATCAAGGGTAAAGAGTTTCTACAACTGAATAAAGAAGATTATTTTTAGGGATATGTTCTATTTTCTAAGCCAAAAGAGGAAGTCCAAAAGCAAGAACCAATACCCATAGAGGTGGAAGAATCATTAAAGTAGTACCCTTCCATAGTTTTAGAGGAGAAACCACAATCTTTACCACCAATTAGAAGCATTAGTCATCAAATTGACTTAGTGCCTAGTGCAACCTTGCCCAACAAGCCTACCTACAAGCTTACACCACAACAAAATGTAGAAGTAGACAAATTGTAGATTTTCTAAATAAGGGTTTGGTAAGAAAAAGTTTGAGCCAATGTGTATGCCCATCAATGCTAGCACCTAAGAAGGATGGTAAGTGGAGACTTTGTGTTGACTCAACGGAAATTAACAACATCACAATCAAGTATAGGTTTCCCATGTCTAGAATTGAAGATCTAATGGATTATCTAGGAAAGTCATGTGTTTATTCTAAATTGGATTTGAAATCAAGATATCAAGAAATTAGGATCAGACAGGAGATGAGTGGAAAACATCTTTTAAGACTAATGAAGGACTATATGAGTGGCCAGTGATGCCATTTGAATTGAGCAATACATCTAGCACATTCATTAGATTAATGAATGAATTTTTGGTACAGTTTATTGGAAAATTTGTTATAATATATTTAGATGGTATTCTAATATTTAGTAGGAATAGAGAAGAACACTTGGAAAATCTTGGAATAGTGATGAAAAAGTTGCATAAGGAGAAGCTACTTATCAGTTTGGAAAACTGTGAGTTCTTTAAATCTGAATTAGTTTATCTTGGTTTTGTGATTTCCAAAGGATGCCTAAAAATGGATCCTAGTAAGGTAGAAGCTATTCTGAATGGGCCAAGTCCTAGGATAGTAGGGGATGTTAGAAGTTTTCATGGCCTAGCTACCTTCTATAGGAAATTTATTAAAGGTTTTGGTAGGAAAGTAGCTCCTATACTTGATACCATAAAGGGAGAAGTCAAATGTCAGTTTAGGTGGACTGAAAATGTAGAGAAGAGTATTAAATTTTTGAAGCTACCTTAATGCTACCTAATTTTGACAAAGTGTTTACTATGAAGTGTGATTCTAGAAAGTATGCCATAGGATAAGTTCTTAGCCAAGAAAATCATCTCATTGCATTTTTTTCAGAAAATTTGAATGAGGCAAAAAAAAAATATTCTACCTATGACCTTGAACTTTACTCCATGGGACAAGGAGGAAAAAAATGGAAACAATATCTCATGTCCAAGGAATTCATAGTGTATACTAATAATCATGTGCTTAGTTTCCTAAGTAGACAAGATAAACTAAACCATAGACATGTTAAGTGAGTGAAGCATATTCAAGCATTTACATTTTCAATCAAGCATAAAAAGGGAACATCCAACAAAGTGGTAGATGCTTTGAGTAGGAGGGTATTAGGAGTCCAAGAAGTCAAATTACAAAGTGTGGGATTGGACTAGATCAAAGATTTATATAATGAGGATTCAGATTTTAGAGAGGCCTACAAGATTTGTTTGGAATATGTTAACACATTTCATGGTGAATTTGTTGATTATATTTTGTAGGATGGTTTATTGTTTAAGGGTAGCAGGTTATGTATACCTAAGTCATCTATGAGGGAAAATATCATCAAGGAAAAAAATAATGGGGCCCTTGGAGGACATTTTGGAGCAGATAAGACATTGGAACAAGTTGCAAGGTTCTACTATTGGTCTAGATTACAAAATGAAGTTAGGAGCTATGTGGAAAGTTGTTTAATTTTCCAAAGAGGCAAAGGTACATCATCTAATGTAGGTTATATCATCCCTTTCCAATACCTACAAAACCTTGGGACAACATAAGCATGGACTTTTTCCTTGGGTTACCTAAAAATGCTAGAGGCCTAGACATGGTTTTTCTAGTAATTGATAGGTCCAAAAAAATGGTTCATTTTATACCTTGTAGGAGCAACCATAATGCATCTCAGATTGCCAAAGTTTTCTTCAGAGAAGTAGTTAGAATTCATGGTCTTCCTATGACCATAGTGATTGATAGGGACACCAAGTTCATTGGGTATTTTTGGAGAATGTTGTGGAAGAAACTTGGCACACATTTAGCTTGTTCATTAGCTTATCACCCTTAGACTAATGGCCAAATTGAGGTGATGAATAGGTCATTGGGAAATCTACTTAGGTGTCTCACAAAACAACATAGTTTAGTTTGGGAAATCTACTTAGTTCCTTCAATCTAGTGTGTAGCTTGTTAGTGAGAATTATAGATCTATTTCTACTAAGAGATATATGTTGTTGAATTTTGATGGAATTCATGGTTTTCCAAAATCTGTAACATATAATCTCAGAAACTATTTACCTAAGTTTAATGGGAACCATGAAAATTCAGCCAGTCATCACATTTAGTTGTTTAGTGACTTGGTTGGTGATTTTGAATTTTTTCATGAAGATGTTCACATGAAACTATTTGTTCAAACTTTGGAAAGGGATGCTAGAGACTAGTTTTATTGGCGTGTTCTATTTCATCTTGGGGTGAGTTGCATTCTACCTTCATGGAGAAATTTGGAGAAAGAGTAAGGATATATGATTCTTATGATAAGTTTTTGAATATTCATGTTAAGTGTGATGAACTTGTGCCTCAATTCAATATTAGATTTGAAAAGGTTTTAATGAGATCCCTGAGAGTTATAGACCCAATTATCAAATGTGTTTAGTTCTTTAGTTGGATGCATTTGAACAGAAAATGAATTATCTACTAAGGGATAAAGAACCATAGACATTATATCAGGCTTTTATGACTGCTAGGGATATTGAAAATAATTTGAACTATGGATTAATTAGAGGTCATTTTTATATGAATGATTTCTAGCATAATGGTTATGAAAGAAAAGTGGAACATAGTGTTGATGCTTCAATTTCAAATTAGAATATCAACACCCCTACTGTAATGTATAATTAGATTGAAATTTCAAAGCAGATAGTGTGTGTGTAGAGAATAATGAGCCTATTGCAAATGAAGACAAATATGTTCCTGATGTTATAGCAGTAGGATGTATTTCAAACTTTGATCAGTTTTCAAACGCGATTCCAAATGCAATTTGTATCTTTTTACTAGTGTCATAAATTACAAATTTGTCAGAACCACTGTTCATGATGTTATATCTTGAAATCCATGATAGGTGAGATCAAATGGATTGTACCACTATGTTGTGCTCTAAAAATAATTTAAGTGTGCCAATTTTTAAGTTTTGACAAATCTATCTATACACTTCCCAGTCTATTCCATTTGCAAAAAATGTTTTCTATCATTATTTCAATCTACAAAATTCTGAGCAGCCTACTTTGACTGCTTTCCAAGTCCGCTTTGTTATTCATTATGAGCCCAAATTGTAAAGTTATACTTTTCTCATGAAACTGAACTAATGTCCTATTTTTCATGCCTCTAAGTGCTAGTTTACCCAATTTTTGAAGCCAAATCCAAATGTAATTTATTATTTTCTGACTTGTTTTCTTGCAGACAATTTTAAAGGGGTAACTTTGATAGTCAATATCTTTTGATTGAGTATTTTTCATGAGACAAGATTTGATAAGATGCAAGTGTGCAGAATAGAGAATCAATGTGTCTAATTTCAAAGCCTTGTCAGTTGTTTGGGTCAGTTTTTAAAGTTAGCCAAAGGACCCTCCTAGCACAAAGTCGACAAGTTGCAAGAGAGTGATAAATGACTTCTAAATAATAGTTCAATGATTGAATTTGATTTTGATCAATATTAGATGATGAATGGATCAGTTTAAATGATTAAGTGTTTGAAAAAAAAAAAATTAGCTAGACCCACTTTTTGGGGCCTTGCTAAATTCATCAAAATTGTGATAGTCGTTAACGATTCAAGATGTTTTGAGAGTAATGATCATAATGATTCTAATTGTTATAAACTTTCATTATATGGATATTGTGCATGATTTAAATCTAAAGAATGTCATGTTTCCAAGTAATTCAAATCTGGAGAGTGACTTTGTACACAATGTGCCTACTATAGTTTTTACAATTGGAGTTTGAATGTCAAAAATGAATTGGGGAAGAGTAGTGCTTTGATATTTCCAATTGGAATCCAAATGAAAAATGGGTTTACAAGTATGAATGCATGAAAAAGTTGTAAAGTGATTACTCCACAATGCAAACATAAATGGAGAATGTAGTGGGAATCATTGCTTACCTTGAGTTGTAAATTAGATGGGATCCACCATGTTAGAGTTATCAAGATTCCTCGAATAATTTCCTAGCACTATCAACACACATTAGTATGGATCAAGCATGTGGGTTTATAGCTTGAAATTGGAATATGAGACTTATAAATTACCTAGTCGTACTGATAGTAGCCTATTGTCAGCGTGTATTCTATCATTCAAGTGAAGGAAGATAAAACCCAGTAACTAGAGAGTGTCCACTTCCAGTTAGACAGCTCATTCAATGATGCAAGTAGCACTATGATCAATATCTCTTACCTTTGTCTCCATCAAGGATTCCTTGGTGACTAATCCAAACATATCCCTTGAAGATGTTTTGTACTCAATTACGGGAGATACGGACTATGAAAGATGCCTGATTTTATTGTGATAGAGGATGTAACAAGTGTCAATGTAGGGATGCTCTTTTTCATAATTTTGAGTGGAGTAGAATGTTTGTAGATCACTGGTGGAATGCAACTAGCTTCGTTCATCCTCTTGGAAAATTTAAAAGTGGTGACAATGATGCTTTGAAATATTTAATTAAGACAATGGTTCTAGATGAGAAAAGACATGTTTGTATTCCATGCATGTAGTGTGTATTCAACTCAAACATGTGGTCTCCTTCATGGAGAAGTAGCCATCAACTAATGACTTTAACTAAGACTATTTGGTGAGGTGTTTATGGTAAAGGAGACTTTATGGTACATTTACTAAGACTTAATGATAAAAAGAAAAGGGTTACAAATATTTTGTAATAAATTGAAGGGGAGGTACATTGAGGCAATAGCATAAAAAAGGAAGACAAGCATCAGAAAGAATAGCTCAACATAGAGAAAAGACAATCATCCATAGGCAGAGTGAGACACAAGGAAAGAAATTTGTAGGCTAAAATCGAACAATATAGAGGAAGGTGTTTTGTTTGAAGAAGCCTTTTCTAAGGCACATGAGGAACATTGGAGGAGAATCCATGCCAAGTGGAAGAAGCAATCGGTAGCCATTTGGGAAATGGCTTTTGCGAGGAGACATATGGTTTCATGCCCTATACTGTGTTTATGTTTCTCCTGTTAGTACATGGTTATATTCTATATTTGGTAGCCAAATTTATTTCTGATGAAAGTGAGGAGTTATTGGAGGGGTAGAGGAATGCAAGAAGCAACCCCATGCAACATTGAAAAGGAATCCATAGGCATGTGTGAAAGGGCACTTTCAATGCAACAAAATAGGGGAGCAACATTAACAAGCCACACATCAAAGATTCACACAAAATTTTAGAAGCTACCAATATAGTGTGTGAGACTTCAAAGCCACCATGAAAAATATCTCTGTGCAGGAGATGATCAAAATATTGTAAATCAAACCAGAAATGGAGCTGACAATAATGAAAATTGGGAGGTCAAATTCATTGAAAGGTAGTCTTAAATCAGATTGAAGAGCTCCTATAACTATTATTTGATAGAAATAGAGATGCTATTTCTGCTTGGGAGTTATTTGCATGCAAATGGGTTCATTAATCCTTGGAAGAATAGAGTAACCCATGATGTTCCTTGTAGAACAATTACACAATATTGAGTTTTCTAGGAGGATGAAGTAACATATACACACACAATATCTCAAAGCATCTCTTTGGTAGAGTCAAGCCCATCTCCATTAACATCACTATCCAGTAGGTTGAGTTTAACAAACTAAGAATGAAAAAAAGAAGAGGTGGCATAGAAAGATGAAACCGTATGTGGAAATAAGTTCATAGGATATATCCCACATTCACTATGGGTTGAAGTTTATAAACTTTTAAATGTTATTCATTATGTAAGGCTTAGTGTCTTGAGGATAACAGCTTTTGAAAGCTACATAATGCAAGGTGGAGCCCATGCTCGGCTAGCTAGCAAGTCGCCAAAGTAAATTTTTGAACCAAAGTGGGCACGTGATGATGTGGTGATAAAACACATGATCATGACATGTGGCTACATCTAGCCATGGGTGCATGCATGTAAAATGGAGATGCTCACCAACTAAGGAATGTGGAAATGCACCTTGCTGACATGTGTCAGCTGGCCCTGCTTAGAGATGAGGTGGTGATCTAGTCAGAGTGATGGGTTGGCAAATAAAAGCATGCCACGTGGCATCTATTAGGCGAGTTGTAAAGTGACAAGTGGTAGCATAGAGATCTGTAGGATCTTGTAATGGAGCTGTCAGATCTTTCCACATGGTGAGATCTAGTGGTTAGCACTTGCCTACTTCCTAGAGTTGCAAGGTGGTTTAAAAATGCGGGTAAGTAGGAGAGCACCATGTGGCGATGAGGTGGCAGGTGTGCAGAGGTTGACAAATTAGAGACCACCATGTGGCACCCAGTCAAAGGAGAGTTGACTTCAAAATTGAAGGGTGAAGGAAAAAAAATAAAAAAATTTAAAATGTCTTTTTAAAATGTTTCTAAACAAAGTATTCCCATTTAGAACTTTTAAATGCGAAAGATTATTTTTCTAAAGTTTGAACTTTAGACATTTAAATTTTTTGAAAAAATAAGATTTGTAGACCTAAGCCATATAGTAGAGAGACTTTTTTCAAATCAAGATTTTGGATGTTCCCAATAGGTGAATATAGTCATGTTATATATCGCCAAAATTGAGAGAAGACAAACTTTCCATTTTTGGAGTTTTGTGACTAGTACATGCTACAAGAGGTTTTGTCCCTTAGATTGATTTGCATGTTATATCAAATGTTTTGAATTGTCGATTGCAAAATTTAGTGAAAAATCACCTGAAACACATTTAGTGACTCTTGTATCAAGTTATTTTGAGTATTAGTGGTGTTTTGGCTAAAAATTGATCAATTGGCACATATCTGGGTTCAGTTAGTAGATCTTTGTCTTTTGCTGAGACATTTTGCATTTGGAAAGGCAAAACATAAAGGATATGATTTGCAGTTGATGGGAAAAGGTAGAGAGAGGTTATTTTGTTGCAAGGGATTGAATTCCAAGTGGACACATGTCATTCTAAGATCATATCCAAGAATTCATCTTCTTCTATATCTTTCTTCCTTTCATCCATTTTAGGGGTTCCAATCTTGAGTTTTCTTAGTTCTGTGATACCATTGTTGGTTAGAAATTTTCAGTCCTTCTGTGAGACCACTTTGTTGGATCCAGATCTATGATTCCATCTTCATTCTTCAACATATTCTCTCTTGCATGAGCAACAATAGGAAAGATAATACAACTAGTTTTGATATGTTAGGTGTTTTCATGTTTTGATTTCATGCATATGAATTTATTATTCCAAGGAAATGAATACAAAGAACAATAGGTTGAGTTTCATCTTAAATCTTGTCTCCTTTATTAGTAATCTTCAATGTTTTATGATCTTTGAACAAAGAGCCTAGGTTGTAGTTGTAGTCCCTTAAGGTTGTATGTTGTTTTATTGTTGCTTATAAATCAAGGAGTTATGTAAATGCTTTACGAAAATCAATAGGGTTGCAAGTTTACTGATGAGGATATCTAGTAAGAATGCAATTTAGATTAAACATAGATGTCTATTTATAAGGTGAATGGATAGACCCAATATCTAAAGACACAAATAGGTATCAGGTATCCATATGTGTGTGTTTGATTCATGGAATTTCCCAATGGTTAAGGCACTATTCAGTTACATGATCACTTGTTCATACTACTGCATATTTGGGGTTTTGTTGAATTCAACATTATTAATCAAATGTTTTCCCCATTTATGTTGAAGAACCTAAATGTGATGCCCTCACCCAACTTGTGAACATCATAGAATTACAATTCACTACTATAGATCTATGTTATTGCACAAGTGTTAGGAGATATAAGGGTTTTTATCTACTTTGTTAGATTAGGAATATGTTTTGCACTAGTACCATATTATTTGAATTTGAGGTCCACTCACCTAGGTTTTGTAGAGCCTAAAGTAGAAGAAGGGTCAAGCCTTATAGTTGGCCTAGTGTCTAAAATGATATATTAAAGATGGGAGTTAGCTGCCCTTAGATGTGTCATATTCTCATTAGGGTAATTTGAAACCCGTAATGTTTCAAAACACAAACAAGAATAATGCTTATGAATTAGAACTACCACAAGGGATTGGCACATCACCAATTTTTAATGTTGCAGACATGAAATTATACAAAGGGGACAAAAACAACATAGATTCTTGTGATAGTAGCAAGGCATATGTCGCGATAGATTGGATAAATGATCTTCCACCAAAATAACCATTAAAGTTGAAATGCATTTTAGATACCAAGATAGTCAAGAAGACTAGGAACAAGACATACAAGGAGTATTTGATGAGATGGTAGGGTTTGCCTGAAGTAGAAGCAACATGAATGACTAAAGAAGACATCATCAAGCATGGCACAAAACTTTAGTAGTTGGCAACTCAAGGAAATTGAGTTTCTCAAATGAGGGGAGTACGGTGCAGCATCCCTAGGTCCTTAATAAGGTGGTCAATCACCAAGGAGAAGAATGTGAAGATAAATAAGTGTCAAAATTGACACAAGTTAGTTTAGATTTACTTTTTGTGCATTTTTGACATATGGATTACACGATTGCTAAGGTTACAAGAAAAGTTAAAGGGTGGTCAATGAGTGGTCAAATATGGCAAGTTGAGCAAAAACCATCAATATTGAGTTTCATAAAGTTTTTTCATGATTTGGTATAGTTGGGTGGCCTGGGTGAATATTTTATGTGACGATTTTGAAAAAATCTAAAAATTTGCAAAAAATGCAAAAAAAGTTTTGATGCTACTTTTTTGCAATTTTTTTAACAAAATACATATAAATTTTTTTATCTCCCACCTTAGAAGTTAATGATACCCTGTACAGATTTGGAATGAATAATGACATTTCTTTGGAAGGCAATTATGTACACAATCAATAACCTTGTTTCTAAATTTTGAATATGGTGACAACAAGTAACTATTTATTGTTTTTATGAAGTTTAATCTATATTATGTGAAGGAAGAAATATTGTGCTTCTTTGAATAAGGGAAGATTCTTTTAAGTTTTAGTTTTGTTTATACCTGTTGTTTACCCTAAGTCTAGAATAAGGGTTTGGGTGTAAATTTGTGTTTTTTCTCAGTATTCAAAATAAAACTTCATGTTACTTAGTGGAAAAAAATATTAGGAGGTGTAGATAACACATAAGGTGAAGTTGTTAGTGTTTTCATCAGACCCTGATGCATTGGTATAATCTATGACTAAAAACTTTGGTTTTTAATGTACTGTCTACCAAGAATCATAGCATAAAAGGTGTTTCAGGAGTTGTGGAGATAAAGGATTTAGTGGAAAGGTTGGAAATATTATGCCAATGGTGGTTGTAGAGAAGATTACTTCATGGGTTTTGTGGAGATGAGCCTATAAGGCCAAACAACAATTTTAAGCCTAAAAAGCCTAGGAACTAGCGCTCGGTAGGAAAAGGCCTTAAGTTTGAGATCTTAACCAAATATCTCATATTTAGATATGGTTTTACATATGTTAAGAGATTCTATAATTGGTTTGGGTGGTTGTGTAGAATTTTGCAAAGCTTACTATTATTTTGGGCAAAATAGGGCTACTAGGAATGAGCCCCATTTAGGCCGCCTAGTGTAATTTTTTATTTTGTTGTTTTAGAAATCCCTATACCTATCAATTGGCCAAAAAACCTTGTGGAAAATTGGAGAATGATATGTTAGTTTGTATGGAAGCTTAAGATCCTTGAGGATGCAAGTGAAGAGAGGTGGATATGTGTTTCTACTTGGTTGGTGAACTAGGCTACTTAGAAGATAGAGTGAGCTAATGGTGTGAAGTTGGTGAGTGGATCAAGAAGACCATTTCAGATCTATCCTAGTCGTGATTAAGTCTTAGTAAGGATTGTTGGTTATCCTTGGGAATTGTGTGCTCTTTACTTGCATCAAATACTATGACATCATCTATGCTCGTTATAATACTCTAGAAGAAGGCCATTATTGTGTTGTCTAAATAGTCTAAAAGATTTTAGGATAAGGATTTTTTTGGCCTAAAATGACCAAATATATCTCATCCTATATAAAACATTGTGATGAATGTCAAAGAATGGGAAGACCCACTTCCACAATGGAAATACCTTTGAAACCTCAAATTGCTTTGGAGCCATTTGAGAAAGGGGGATTGACCTCATTGGACAAATTACTCCACCTTGAAAAGGGAATCATCATATTTTGGTAATTACAAACTACATGATTTAATGGTAAAAAATCAAAGCACTTCCAACAACACATGAGGAAAAAGTTGCAAATTTTTTGTACAAAAACATATTTCAGAGATTCGATGCAACGAGAATTTTTTTTCTAATCAAGGACCTCAATTTATGTCAAGGATGATGGGATTATTCATGACGAAATATCAAATAAATCATATGAAATAATATCCCTACCATCCACAAGTTAAAGTCAAGTGGAGGTGACTTAAAAGATAAAATGTGACTATGTTCCCAAATATAAATATGTACTAGTCCTACGAAAGTAATGATTCTGTTGGAAATGAGAATGGAGTAACTGAGAGGGGAGGGGTGAATCAGTTACTACAAAAATTTTTCCCACAAGTCCCTTAAGATGTCAAAGGAAATACTCATTGCTGATACTCATATAATCAAACTGAAAACACAAGAAACAAGAGACAAGAGACACCAGATTTAACGTGGAAACCCAATATGGGAAAAAGCACCAATGTAACTAGTTACTATTTTTCACTCTTCTGAAGTGAGCCCTGTTAGGAGCCAACCTTGTTAAAGGTTACAAAACACACTGTTAGGTGCGACCTTGTTAGAGGATTTAATCACCCTGCTAGGAGTGGCCTTGCTAGAGGTCTTTAGATCAATTCAACTGAATTGCCACCTTGTTAGAGGATTTTACAAAAGGCTGTTAAGCCCACTCTGTTAAGAGATTTGAAAACACTGTTACAATTGTTAGAAAGTAACAATGAGTGATCTAAAATAAATACAACTTATCTTTGCTGATACAGATCTCTGTTCTGTTCCTCTAGATCCTCTCTGATCAAATGCAACTCTGCATCTCTGATCCTTCAAAAATTTGCTCTGACTTTCCTTATAATTCGCATATTAGATATTCAATCATATCTGCTAGCTTTTTCACATTCATACTTCCATACTTGAATTCGCAACTTGATCCTTCATATATACCTTTCAGATTATCAAGTCGGCTCAAATACAAGTTACAATTATAAATAATTGTGCTATAAGTCGGCTTCATACATTACATAAAGTAATTAAATTTAATTACTTAACCTTCGAGAAATCCTTCGCTGGCCAACTTAACTCGGTAAATACTGCACAGAAAATAATTCCTGTGGTAACCGACTGAGCTCAGTTAATACAGAGAATTTTGTGAAATCCTTCAGTCGCCGAGTGAACTCGGTAAACACCGATTTCTCCGACTTTCCTTTGATGACCGAGTGAGCTCGGTTAACACTGTCTGCTACTTTTCTTCGATGACCGAGTGAGCTCGGTTAACACTGTCTGCTACTTTTCTTCGATGACTGAGTGAGCTCGGTTAACACTGTCTGCTACTTTTCTTCGATGACCGAGTGAGCTCGGTTAACACTGTCTGCTACTTTTCTTCGATGACCGAGTGAGCTCGGTTAACACTGTCTGCTACTTTTTTTCGATGACCGAGTGAGCTCGGTTAACACTGTCTGCTACTTTTCTTCGATGACCGAGTGAGCTCGGTTAACACTGTCTGATGACTGATATGACATTTGTGTAACATCAAAGACAATCATGCAATTATCAATTGTATCCAACAATCTCCCTCTTTGGCATTGATGGCAACACAACACGTCATAGCAGAATGAAATTTGAAAACAAGTCCTTATTAGCACAATGTGTCATCAAAACAATTCTCCCTCTAAGATGATAGACTCTCCCTCTTTCAGTAATCTCCCTCTGTGAAGGAATTACATAAGAACTTTCTTTTTCACACAAATTTCAGAAAGATATGACAGTAAAGTAAATCTCTCCCTCTTTGACAACAAATGCCAAAGACAATAGAACTTAAATGAATTGTAATGTACCTTTAGTACTAATTCATATGCAAAGCTTCCAGATTTGACTACATCAATAGATAGATTTTCATTTTGGTATGTGTTGATGCATCACTAAAACTTGTTTTTAGTGAATTTCGGATAGGGGTGTAACCCCTAACTTACCTCTGAGATACAAGAATGCATCCTTAGGTAGTGGCTTTGTGAATATGTCAGCAATTTGTTCCTTTGAATTGACATATTCTAATCTGATCTCCTTGTCTTGTACCAATTCTCTGACAAAATGATATTTGATTGCAATATGCTTGGTCTTAGAATGCATCACTGGATTCTTTTATATATTGATTGCACTAGTATTGTCACAGAACATAACAACTGGTTCTTTGATTTCCATCCTCATTCCTTGCAATAACTGCTTAAGCCAAACAATATTTGAACAATTTACTGCTGCAGCAACATACTCTACCTCTACTGTAGATTGGGATGTACAATTCTACTTTTTGCTTGTCCAAGAAACCAATCTCTTTCCAAGAAAGAATGCTCCTCCACTTGTGCTTTTCCTATCATCAAGGTTTCCTACCCAATCAGCATCAGTAAATACTTTCAAATCCAAATTACCTCCAAATTTATACCATAGCCCATAATCTTCAGTTCCTTTCAAATATCTTATTATTCTTTTGATTGCCATTATATGAGTTTCTCTTGGTTTTGCTGAAAATCTTGCTACAATACCGACTGCAAGGGCAATATCTGGCCTAGTATGTACTACATACTGCAACTTTCCAATCATAGATCTATACAGTGTTTGATCCACTTCTTTGGATTCATCTTCCTTGGTAAGTTTCAATCCAGTACACATAGGGGTTCCAACTGGTTTACAATCCTCCATACCAAATTTTTTTTTTAATATCTCCTTGATGTATTTTGACTGTGTGATGAAGATGCCATTCTTACTTTGTTGGATTTGAAGACCTACAAAGAATTTAATCTCACCAAACATAGACATCTCAAACTCCTTGTTCATTTGTTCTGAAAATTCTTTGCATAGATCATCATTGCCTGTGAAAACAGTGTCATCTACAAATATTTTTGCCAAAACAATCTTATTATCTGGACCTTCTTTTATATACAAGCTACTGTTATCATTAGTCCTTTGAAAACCAATCTGAATAAGATAGTTATGCAATCTTTCATACCATGCTCTAGGAGCTTGTTTTAGACCATACAGCGCCTTGTGTAATTTGCAGACCATGTTCTTCTTATCTGGATCAACAAAACCTTCAGGTTGTTCAATGTAAACTTCTTCATCCAGTATTCCATTGAGAAATGCTGACTTGACATCCATCTGATAAACTTTGAATCCTTTGTGAGAAGCATATGCAAGTAAGGTTCTTATACCTTCCAATCTTGCAAGAGGAGCAAAGGTTTCTCCATAGTCTATACCTTCTTCTTGAGCATATCCTTTGCATACTAGTCTAGCTTTGTTTCTTGATACCTTGCCATCTTCATTTAGTTTATTTCTGAATACCCATTTTGTTCCAATCACATTCTTATCTTTGGGTCTAGATACAAGAGTCCATGTTTTGTTTTTCTCTATCTGTTCTATTTCTTCATTCATAGCCTCAATCCAACTATCATTTGCCAATGCATCTTTGATATTTCTGGGTTCAAAATCAGCAAGTAAACAAGTTCCTTTTAACTTACTTCTTGTCAGAGTTCCTTCAGATTTGTCTCCAATGATCTGATCTGGAGCATGATGCCTTCTGACATATTTAGCTAACACAAGTTCTTTACTTCTTGAATGAGTTTCATTGTTGTCCCTTTGTACTTCAGATTCTTGCTGTTCTGGCTCGGTAGATTCAGACTCGGTAGATACTTGCTTGGTAGAGTCTGAAAGTGACTCGGATTCTTTTAGCTCGGTAAAAACTTCCTGTGTCTTGGTTTGAACTTCTAGCAACTCGGTCATTGATGACTCGGGAGTTGAGGATTCCTGATTAACCGGAGTACTTGGTATAGTATCAGGTTCAATGTAAATAAATCTTCTGTAGTCTTCAGGAACCTTCTTGCTTTCTTCTTCTAATTTCTCTACAAACTCATCAACTTTCACATGTGCACTTTCTATGACCTTGTGAGTAGATAGATTTAAACATCTATATGCTTTTCTTTTACAAGAGTAACCTAGAAATATTCCTTCATCTCCTTTTACATCAAATTTACCTTTTCTAGATTCTTTCAGAATATAACATTTGCTTCCAAATACTTTCAGATAACTTACATTGGGTTTGTAGCCATACCATAATTCATAGGGAGTTTTGAATGAGTCCTTTTTCAGTTGTACTCGGTTCAAGGTATGAACTGCAGTGCTAATAGCTTCCTTCCAGTATTTGATAGCAATGTTCTTTTCAATCATTAGGGTCCTTGCACAATCCATAATGGATCTATTTCTTCTTTCAGCTATCCCATTTTGTTCTAGAGTTTCTGGTGCTAAAACTTGTCTTTTAATTCCTCTTTCAATGCAGAAGTTATTGAACTCATGTGAAATGAATTCACCACCTCTGTTTGACCTTAAGCATTTCAATCTTTTTCCTGTTTCTTTTTCTACTCTTGCCAAGTACCATTTGAATTTCTCAAAAGCTTCTGATTTATTCCTTAGGTACATAACAGTCATCATTCTTGAGTAATCATCAACAAAAAGAATGAAGAACTTTTCTCCAGTATAACTTTCAATTCCAATGGGTCCACATAAATCAGTATGCACAATTTCTAATATATCTTCAGACTGATAGCTTTTACTTTTAAAACTAGTCTTTCCCATTTTTCCAATCTGACAATTCTTGCATAAACCGTCCTCAGGTTTCTTTATATTAGGAATGCCTCTTACCTTTTTGAATTTGCTTATCTTCACCAGATTATCAAAATTGACATGAAAAAACCTCTTATGCCATAACCAACTTTCTTCAATTTGAGCAATAAAACATGAGCATTCACCAAGTTCTAGGTAGAACAAGTTACCTTTAGTTTGTGTGCCAGATCCTATCAGCTTTCCTTGCTCATTCAACAGTCTTGCCTTTCCATGCATGAATTCCACCTTAAATCCAGTATTGAGTAATTGTGCCACACTTAGCAAGTTATGTTTAAGACCTTCAACCCAATAGGCATTGTTGCATATAAGTTCTTTGATTAGAGAAATTCTTCCTCTTCCTTTTATGAAACGAGGTTCATTATTACCAAACCTTACACTGCCACCATCATAATCTTCAAACTGATCAAACTTAGTTTTATCACCAGTCATATGATGAGAGCAACCACTATCTATAATCCATGTATCATTCATACTTATATGAGAGATAAGAGCCATTTTATCTTCCTCATCACTATCAGAATCATCTTTCACAGCAATATAAACAATTTCATCTTCACTATTATCATAATCCTTAGAATTTTCAGCCATGAAACATGATTTCTTACCTTTGTTCTTGAATGATTTGTAATCTTTCTTTCTATTCCATTTATGACCCTTCTTTTCATCATTTTTCTGCTTGTTTGGGCACCTAGCTGCAATATGACCAATTTCTTCACATGAAAAACATATTAGAGGAACTTTACCTTTATATTTTCCTCTGCCTATGGAGTATTTCTTTGCCAGTAGAGCTTCAATTACTTCAAGATCACTGTCTAAACTATGGTCTGATTCATCATCACTTTCTGACTCTGATTTCTTTTTGCCTCTATCTTTGAGTGAAAGTTTGGCCTCAAATGCTGATTCAGTGTTTTTGGAAGCTGGAACATAGTTGTCAAAATTGTCCAGTTCAAATGCGGTTAGTCTTCCAACTATAGCCTCCAAATTGATATTATGATTTGCTTCACACCTTCTTTCTTGAATTGCAGAAACTCTGATTGCATAGATGGGAAGCAAAGTTCTGAGAACTTTGCTTATAACCGTTTCTTCTTTGATATCACCTCCAGATGCCCTGATTGCACTAACACATGCTTTGATTCTATCAACATATTTTGCAATGTTTTCATCTTCTCTCATTCTCATTTGGTCAAATTGTCCTCTTAGACTTTCTGCTTTTGCTCTTTTCACATTGTCATCTCCTCCATAGATTTCTTTCAGCTTGTTCCACATGTCAAAAGCGGTTTGGCAATCCTTGATATCATCAAATTCTTCATAGCTTAGTGCAGATGCAATGTCTATCATCATATTGTTATGAGTCTTCTTTTCAGCAATATCATTGACAGATAATGTGCCGGAAGGTTCTTTGTATTTTCAATCAAGATATTTCAGTCCTGTATCACCAATAGTAGCCAAATGAAGTTTCATCAATCCTTGCCATGCAAAGAAGTTATTTTTGTTGAGTCTTGGAATTTCTCTCTTGTAAGACATCTTGATCTTTGGCTTAGATCCTTGAAATCTTTTCCTGCAAGCACCAATAAGCTCTGATACCAATTGTTGGAAATGAGAATGGAGTAACTGAGAGGGGAGGGGTGAATCAGTTACTACAAAAACTTTTCCCACAAGTCCCTTAAGATGTCAAAGGAAATACTCATTACTGATACTCATATAATCAAACTGAAAACACAAGAAACAAGAGACAAGAGACACCAGATTTAACGTGGAAACCCAATATGGGAAAAAGCACCAATGTAACTAGTTACTGTTTTTCACTCTTCTGAAGTCAGCCCTGTTAGGAGCCAACCTTGTTAAAGGTTACAAAACACACTATTAGGTGCGACCTTGTTAGAGGATTTAATCACCCTGCTAGGAGTAGCCTTGCTAGAGGTCTTTAGATCAATTCAACTGAATTGCCACCTTGTTAGAGGATTTTATAAAAGGCTGTTAAACCCACTCTGTTAAGAGATTTGAAAACACTGTTACAATTGTTAGAAAGTAACAATGAGTGATCTGAAATAAATATAACTTATCTTTGCTGATACAGATCTCTGTTCTGTTCCTCTAGATCCTCTCTGATCAAATGCAACTCTGCATCTCTGATCCTTCAAAAATTTGCTCTGACCTTCCTTATAATTCGCATATTAGATATTCAATCATATCTGCTAGCTTTTTCACATTCATACTTCCATACTTGAATTCGCAACTTGATCCTTCATATATACCTTTCAGATTATCAAGTTGGCTCAAATACAAGTTACAATTATAAATAATTGTGCTATAAGTCGGCTTCATACATTACATAAAGTAATTAACTTTAATTACTTAACCTTCGAGAAATCCTTCGCTGGCCGACTTAACTCGGTAAATACTGCACAGAAAATAATTCCTGTGGTAACCGACTGAGCTCGGTTAATACAGAGAATTTTGTGAAATCCTTCAGTCGCCGAGTGAACTCGGTAAACACCGATTTCTCCGACTTTCCTTTGATGACCGAGTGAGCTCGGTTAACACTGTCTGCTACTTTTCTTTGATGACCGAGTGAGCTCAGTTAACACTGTCTGCTACTTTTCTTCGATGACCGAGTGAGCTCGGTTAACACTGTCTGCTACTTTTCTTCGATGACTGAGTGAGCTCGGTTAACACTGTCTGCTACTTTTCTTCGATGACCGAGTGAGCTCGATTAACACTGTCTGCTACTTTTCTTCGATGACCGAGTGAGCTCGGTTAACACTGTCTGCTACTTTTCTTCGATGACCGAGTGAGCTCGGTTAACACTGTCTGATGACTGATATGACATTTGTGTAACATCAAAGACAATCATGCAATTATCAATTGTATCCAACAGATTCAATCATATTGAATCTTACAATAATAAATTATTTACTAGTAAAGTAAGAAGTAGCTCTAGAAATTTTGTTTATTATATGATATAATAACTTAAATAGGAATGGACTGTTATGAGCATTAACAAAGTTGTTTATAAATTGTATCCTTGCACTTATAGCTTTCATTTCTCACACTAATATTAATAAGTTATATAAGATAACTCTAGTGTAAATTTGATGTTAAGAGTTTTTAATAGATGCACGCATTTAAGATCACATATGAGTATGACATACAAGTGAAGTAGTTAGGTACAAGATCTTGTTCACACCAATAGCTGGTTTTTATTTAGCCTAGTAATAATATTTGGGGTTAAATTTACCTTAGATACAACTACAAATTTCGCATCTTTTATTTATATTACATAGGATACCTCTAGGATCATCCTCATAGGTATAATTGAGCCTAAAGTGGATTAGAGTTTGTCCATTCTCATTCATTAACCTAGAGCCCCCTTAAATCTATTAATGAACCTTCATTTTACCCTCACAAAGAACATCTTTTAGCTTTGAGGTTTAATTATTCTCCAAGGTGTAAGTACATTAATTTTAAGACCTAATAAATTTGAGGCTACCCACATTATCAAAGAGGTTATATCCCTCATCTTGCAAGGAATGACACATCTACTTGATTAAATGGTATTTTTTTTGTGTATTTTGTATCTTTGTATCTAAAGAAATAAGATCATCCTTCGCACTTTAATTCCAAAAGGGAGAGATATTACTATTTTAAACTACAGTCCCCTCAAAAGTATTCCATATGTAGCCTAAAGTCTAACAAAAAGGCATTATGAATCCATGATTCCCCTTCAAACATAATGATGATGATGATGACAACATTGATGACATGTAAATTATGATTTTTTAAAAAATAATAGAATTATATATATATATATTCTTTACAAAATTATCTTCAACAAACTAGCTTGTAGTCATGATTACCTAAGTATAAATCATCAAAAATCTTTAGCCCAAGATCCTCACACAAGCTACCATGTAAACCTAGGTACAAAATCCATTGGTCATCTATATTGAAAGAACACCCCATTATACTATATCCTAAATCAAATTAAAGATTTTGTGGTCGAATACATAAGTATTAGAGCCAATTTTCAATCAAACTGTAACATTAAACACCTAAGTCCTAAGTAGGGGGAACCTTTCAAACATTTAAATGTTGATTCATGAACCTGAACATGGTATGATATCATCCATTAAGTTTGATCCCTAGTACATATAGGAGTAAAATCCCTTGGAAAAAATGCTCTATAGCTTTCTTAAATATTTAGTGGTACAAGTGGTAGAGAGAGAGAATAAAGTGGATGGAAGATAGAGAGAGAGAGAGAGAGAGAGAGAGAGAGAGAGAGAGAGAGAGAGAGAGAGAGAGAGAGAGAGAGAGAGAGAGAGATTTGAGGTTTAGGGTTTAGAATTGTAAGATTTCAGGCTTAGGGTTTAGAGGGGGGAAGGGTGGGGAGAGGAAAGAGAGAGGGATATAGTAAGAGAGAGGGCGAAAGGTGGGGAATAAATAGATAAGTGAATGAGGGAGAGGGTGAGAGAGGGGGATGGAAACATTTGGAAGGGGAGAAAGAGTTTAGGGATCATGTTTTAGTGTTTAGAGAGAGAGAGAGAGAGAGAGAGAGAGAGAGAGAGAGAGAGAGAGAGAGAGAGAGAGAGAGAGAGAGAGGGAGAGGGAGAGAGAGAGAGAGAGAGAGAGAGAGAGAGAGAGAGAGAGAGAGAGAGAGAAGGATAAAAAAGGAAAAAAAATGATTTAGTGAGAGATGTGGAGGAGAAGGGAGAAGGATCAAAGCATAGAGTGTGAGATAGAAAGAGTGGGGGAAGTGAGGAAGGCATAAAGGATTTAGGGTTTTTTTTAAAGAAAAGAGATAAGGAGAGGGAGATAGGGAAAGAGGTAGGGAGATGAGGGAGACATGGATACATTGGGAGAGTTGGAGAGAGGTGCAAAAGAGGGAGAGAAAGAAAAGGAGAAAGTAGGAGAGGGGGAATAGAGAAAGGGAGATTTTTTTTAGGATTAATCAATATCGGGTTTAGGATTAAGAGATTAGGGATTATGGAATAGGGCTTAGAAAAGGAGAGAGAGTAGGCTATAGAGATAATTAGAGAGATGGAGGAGAGAGGGGAAGAGAGGTACAAAAAAGGGAGAGAAGTGAAAGAGGGAGAGAGTGGAAAATAAAGAACGCGAAATAGAGAAAGGATTGAGGGTCGCACATTATACACTTTTTTTTTTGTGGGGCGAGGGGGGGGGGGGGTGGAGGGGTGGGGGAATATGAGTTGTATCTATTGTGTCACCCATCTTTGTGTGCTTACCTAATATAACATGAAATTTACGAGAAAAATCATCTACAATAAGGTCTACAAGGCTGATCTTGGTTCTATGTTGAACCATATTTGGTAGAGCATTTCAACCTATAATATCTAACAAAATTCTATCCATGAGGCTTTGATAAACATCCCCCTTTCACTTTGTTAAAGGAATCAAATGCCATTTAATTGACATGTAAGTCATATAAATTTTAATTTGAAGTAAGATATGAATATGTCTTGTCTTTGAAGGTTTATGAAACTCACTATTATATTCAATGAGATTGCATATCTTTAATAGTTGTCATTGTGGCTTTGAATGTATTTATATCAAACATTTGGCTAGTTATAAATCCATTAGTAAGAGAATTAATGGAAAATATAGAGGGAATATATATTATTTTTCAATGGTATTCAATTTAGTGTGTAAGTAAACTCAATTTACCAACCCACTCATGTTATTTTTTATAATATTTTACATGAAGTCATAATGATCACATCTTCTATACTAGAAAACAACACATTATCATAATAAAAAAATACACATACCTAGTTTTGTTAGCAAGCCAGGCAATTAACCTATCACTTAATTATATGAATTTCTTTTCCATGCAATTCTAACCTCACAATTTCTTACAAACAAATATCTACACATTACTAAAATATAAACATATGTATATCCAATGAGGTTTAGCCTAAATGATTGGTATGAAAGTTATAGGTTCCTTAAAATGAAAGGAAATTTAACTAGTAGGTCTTGATTTGTTGCAATATGAGATCAAACACTAAAACAAGGTAATAGAAAACAAATTAGAAGGTTGTGCCATGAATGTTTATGGTTATATATATTAGGTTTAACAATTCTATTACAGTCTTTGGGCTAGATTGAACCCTTATAGTCTAGTGTACCTATTGTAATGAAGTCTCTAAATATGTGTTTTCTTGTTCTACATTCATTCATTTAGAGCATGTGTTGAAATCATGGTAGAGTATCATGTTAAAGATCGAGGAAGAAAAATTGACTACCTTAATAACAACCAAGCCTTTCTTGTTCACTTAGAAATATAATTTCACACTAAGTAGAGATGTACATGCTAATGTCATAAATAATTAAATTATTATAGTTTTACAATCAAATGATCTAAATGTGAATGCATTTCTAATTTAGATGGATGATCCTAAATGAACAAAAGGATATTTGTCTATAAGTCTTAAATGATCAACTTATGACTTTGAAACATGAGCTAAGTGTCAAGTCATAGAAAACTTAATTTTGTATCAATGAAAGATGTCTTACATCTAGCCTAATTAATTAAATTCTTCTAAAAATGGACTTATTGCAGTTATAAAATTTAAAAATAAATAAAAATTGTAAATAGACTAGAATTAATTAGAACATCAAATTCTTATAAATTACATTTATATAAAGTTGACATCTATATTAAATGACACAAAACAGATGATGAAAAAATAAAAAAAATCTGTCTCCTGAGAGGAGGTAATTGGTTTCAATTTTAACTCAAAAAAATAGGGAATGCTATACTACATAAAGAACAAAAGTTCCTTTGGATTTGATGTTACAAAATGTTATATAAATAACCTAGAATTGTTCTTGTCTAGATTTTAACATGCGTATGAGCTTTCAAATTTACATTTATTTATATGCCAGGGAAAATGAAGCATTTAGTTTTGGTGAATTTATCCATTTCATAGTGTGACAAGCTTCAATAAGTTTTTGATGGCAGTTCTTTAAGTTCTATTTACGGTGGATAATTTAAAGATTTATGATATTTGATAAAAAGTTAGATTTTGAGGAATATCTGGGAAACTAAATACAATCCTAAGCATGGAAGAAAATTGCGCGTTTACCTTTTATGAGTAAAGGATTATTCATTTAATTAAACAAATAAATTTGTGATACGTTAATAAAGTAATGTCTTATAAAGTAGAGGATTGTTTAGCTTTATTAAAGTAATTATATTTGAGAAATTTCAAATGATTTAAGAAAAGAAATTAGAGGATGAAATCAGAGTAAAGAAAAGAAGATGCTATGTTAAAAGTATTTAGGAATAAGATGCATAGAGATTAATTTCTGGAAGATTAGTTTAATTTTATAGGATTAAGTTATCTTATATTTAAAATAAAATTATACATCTTTTTAAAGTATAGTCATATGTCCTTAGTTAAAAGAGTGGAGAGTAGACTACACCTTACTTTTGAAGTATAATTAGATGCATTTTACATTCTTAGTGTGGGATTCTATTGCACATATTATATTTGAAGCATAATCAAATATCTTTTACATACACAATTGTATTTAAAAGACTTCATATGATTTAAGAAAATAAATGAGAGAATGAAATGAAAGTAAAGAAAAGAAGATGCCATGTTAAAGGCTACTTAGGAATAAGATGCAAAACAATATAAAGCTGGTAAAAGGATAAATTTGTTAACAATTGATTTAATTTTATAAAAGTTAGTTATGTACATCTTATATTTGAAGAGAAATCAGATATCATTTATATAGTTAGTGTAAGGTAGGTTATACACCTTTTTTCAAAATGCAATTAGAAGTATGTTAGGTTACATCTTGTTTGAAGTATAATTAGATGCATTTTGCATTCTTAGTGTGGGTTGTTTGGCACACATTATATTAAAAGCATAATCAGATGTCTTTTACATTTTTATTATGGGGTAGGTTAGTACATCTTGTATTTGAAGCATAATTAGATGTCGTTTACATTCTTTGTGCAATGTATGTTATGTACTCCATTTTATTTGAAGAATAATTAGACCCCTTTTTCTGCATTCTTAGTGAGGGGTATGTTATGTTCTCATTTTCTTAGAATCACAATATTGTGAGGTATGTTATGTATACATTGTATTTGATTATTGCATTTTTATTACCAAATTTGTTCTGTACACATAGTATGTGATTATTGCATTCTCAGCCCAAATATGTTATGTACACATTTCATTTGATTATGAAATCTTTGTGTGAGGTATGTTATGAATACACTATACTTGAAGCATAAGTATATACCTTTTGTAAGGTACACTATGCACACCTTAAAATCCGACACCTTTTACATACTTAGTATAGGGTAGATTATAGACACCTTTTATTTTCAAACACTATTTTGAAACACAATTATATGCCTAATAGATTATGGATAGTTTTAAGCTTGCAATAGTGGAGACAGAAGGCACAATTCCATTAAAGGTAGGGGAGGAGGTGGAATTCTAGATAAGAGGTGCAACATGTGGAAGTGTAGGTAGGCACATGTGTCGAGAATACCATGTTAAACTACATCATGGCAATAGAAAATCATCTTTTTTAGTTTTCAGTTCGTAAAATATTTATAGGTTCAATTCTCATTGGCAAATCTTTTTAATTTCAAATATACAAATAAAAAAAAATTGATTTATGAGAGAAAGTATGATGTGCAGTTTTTAACCCCATACATAATGCAATTGTCAAATAGTTTTTAAGCTTTATAGTCCAAAATATAATTTTTTTCACAAATACTAGGGAACTATAGGTGTAGTTTGGAGAATAATATGGTTGTACATTTACCCCTTTCATGACCTTCTTGGAATTTCATTATTTTTAGGAATCACAACATTTTCTATTGCCTAGTTATTGTATTAAATCCTATTATACTTTCACAAAATAAATGACCTTTACCATCTAATTTAGTTATTTGAGGATCTAATAGGACTAGTTCAAACTCAATTGTCGAACAACATTTATAGTTTCCCATCTACCATGATCTCAAGAACAACATAATTTGACTAAAAAAAATTACAATAAATAAAAAATCATATTGAAAATGTATTGTATATGTCAAAATATAGATTTGCAATCCAATTCTTAATAGGAAATTACGATTATAAAAGACTAGAGCACCGAAAAATCATCGAAGGCAACAACTAAGTATCAATCTCTGTATTAAACCTGGCTAAAGAAAAGATGATGAACTTTGTGAACTAATTTGAGCCTAAAAGAAAAAAGTTGTCAAAAAAACATTTCAATCATATTTACACCCACATGTTCATAGATGTCTATAAAGAATTGGGAGCACATAAAAGGCATGTGGGCTTGGTAAAGAGCTTGAAGCACAGACAAGGCAAGTGGACTTTACATTATAAGTTAAAATAATAAATTTTACTAAAACATGTTTCCAATATTCCCTCCCCAATATCAAGGTTTTTCCCATCTATAATTTTTGAAAAATATTTCAAGATTGAGATTGATGGCACATGCAGGTGTAGGTGCAAGTGCAGGTGAGGGCACAAGAGTTAGAGATGGCGTAAGCACAGGCTCAGGGGTAAATGTTGGTACAAGAGCAAGAGATTGCATAGGTACACACTTAGGCACACATGGCAATTTAGTACTAGACAAACATACAAGTCTTCATTCAGGGATTAACACTCAAAACCAACCTAGGGTTTTGTATCTCAATGCCCTTTCTAGCATTTTTTCTTCAATCCTTGTAGTGCAGTCTGCTACGAAGCATCATAAAAAACTATAATTCCAATGCTGCCATTTTTGGGAAACCCACTTATACTCAAGTGAAAAATCAATATTCCAAGGGAAAGTGGTGGTCCAACCAACTGAACCCTTCTTTGTGAATCCTAGGTTTCATGATGCTTGTCAATAGGAACCTCGGGAAAAATTGTGAGTTTGGTATGGTTTGAGCTTTGAAAAAGGAGAATCTTCAAAAAAAGATTCAAAATGAGTCCAGCAACACTTGGCACAAGACAAATATAAGACCAAGTCTTCAAAGTAGGCTTCAGAACGTAATCAGTAATAGTTGTTACAAAATAGGTACAAGACCAAGCCTCTTATGAATAAGAGGCCATCAAATCAAAGCTAGAAGAATAGATCTAATCATCATTGGCAACCCAAACAACCAATTTTTGATATCTATCAAGGGTTTCCTCTAGAATCAACATATCAGCCTTGGCTAGTCACAACCCAAGCTAAGGATTCAGGTCAGGAAAAAATGACTCCTTCTACAGATCCACCTTGTATCTTTCATGATGTATCACATCGTATTGAAGGATCTAAATTCACTCTTGCTACCAGGGTTCCTAAAGATATTCAAGATCCTCCTAGGGCCCCCTTCATACCAATTAAGAAGCACCAAGTATGGAGAAAGAAGAAAGTGGATGATCCCATTAGAAATGACACTCATGCACAACCTACCGATAGGTTGATGATCACACTTCCTAGCCATATGTTACAAAACTTTATCATCCTACTTTGGAAAACTAATTTAATTGGTAAGTTTTCATCTAACTCTCTACTATTTTCTGCTATTAAAAACTGGGCCCATGCATCTTGGTCAAAGTTAAGGGATATCTTCTATATTGATTTAGAGTCAAAATGTTTTGTAGCTATTTTTGAGTCAAAAGCCACTAGAGATCTAGTGCATAAACAAAAAGGTTGGTTTTTTTGTGGGTCTAGATTATATACTTTGATTTGGATCCTTAATTTCAAACCTCAATCTCTTAAAATTATTTTTATGCCACACTCGATATCCTTCCCTTCTTTACCTCTTGAGTATAAGGATCCCTATATTATTGATTTTTTTGTAAACAAATTGGGAATTTTCCTATTACATGGTCTTATACCTTATGATCAACCACATTTGGATGTGAGAGTCTATTTGTTGTAAGATATGTGGAAACCTCTTCTCATTTGGTTACAAATTCTCAATCGGGCTTATGGGATTAGTCAATCACAATTCAAAATGAGCAAATAGTTCATAAGTTTCAAAATAGATTGGGGCATTTTAATACTCAATGTAAATATTCAATCCATAATGTTCAAGAAGTATGTCATGATTATATCACTAATCCCAATTTATGTGCCCACAATGCTCCTTCAGATCCATTCCATAATAAGGTCACTATGGCTTCTTCTCAGTGTGCTTATCCTCCAGCAAGTAATTAGAGTTTGGTTCTTTCCACAACAACCAAACTATCTATATTTTTATAGTTGGTCTTTCCTTATATACAATGTTTTCTATCTGGGAAGAAGACTTCCCATGATCTACCAACATCAAAGCCTTCTATGCATGTCCCATAGTTGGATGATTCAAGCCACCTAAATTTAGATATGACATTAGTCTATCACAAAACAACTATTTTTTCCAAAAGTCAATATGCTGATTGGAAAAATCTTCAAATTAGAGATCAAATTGCTTCTACAATTGCTAACAATAGAGTATTTAGTATTGCTAAGGAAGAAGGATTTAATATAGTAACTCAGGAAAATAGTGACCTAGATGTGTTACTCAAAGAATTTCAGTATTGGAATAGTCAAATTTCCCAAAAGAAAGCATCTACTTGTAAGAATGTAGAAGTTATAAAAACTACAAGCCAAGCAGAAAAAATAGGCTCAGTATTGGAATCATGCATTGACCAAGATCCATTAGGGGGTTGAGAAGAGGATTTTTCAACAAGTGGCAATCAATTCAGATTTTCATGTAGAAGAGATACATTTGAGGGAATTTGAGACTGATAAGGATCAACCTAAGTCTAAATCTTAGAACATCCCAAATAGCATGGAGGATTTTATTTTTCTTTAGGTGGTCGACCAATCAGAGTTTCAATTTCAAGAGATAATTTTGAAGGAACCTGAGGCTTGTAAGGATCAACCTAAATCTATTTTTTAGAATAATTTTAATAAATTTGATCATCCATCACACTTTCTCCATTGTTTAGTCTTCTTCTCTTTGATCTCAAACCTTCAAGACATTGAAATCTAGAGGGTGCCCTAAGCGTTCAAAGACTAGAAATGAGATTTCCTCAAGTATTCAAATTACACTAGATGAAAAATTTGTTGTGAACAAGAGAGTGATGAGAAGAATATCTAGTTCTCCTTGTCAAAAATGAAAATTGTATCATGGAATGTCACAGGCATAAATGCATCTGACAAGAGAGGTAGGATTCACCAGTTTTTAGAATCTACAAAAGCTGATATTGTGTTGTTATAAGAGACAAAATTATCACAAGATACATTTCAAAAATCTATGGCCAAATGGCCAAGGTGGTCCTCAATACACTCCTCTAGTATTGGTGCTTTTGGTGGCCTTTCTATTCTTTGGAATCCATTAACAATTCAAGGACACCTTATTCAACAACAAGCAAATTGGAAAATGCTATAAGTGTTAGATTTTGATGTCTCTTTTACCTTGTTTAACGTCTATGGTCCTACCTCTACTCAAGACAAATTAAAAACTTGGGATCAATTAGCAATGTTAATTCAATTTCAAAACTCTCACCAAGTTATTCTTGGGGTGGATTTTAATGTGATCTTGAATGAAAATGAGAAATTTGGTGGTGTTTGACCACTCATTAAAACCATTAATGATTTTTCTCAATTTGTTGAGAACAATTATTTACTAGATATTCAACCTTCTAATGAAAAGTTTATACGGACAAATAGGAAATCTAGTTTTGCACAAATTGCAGTTAGATTGGAAAAATTTCTTCTTTCTCATGAATGAAAATTAGGTAATTTTTGTTTTCACTCAAAAATATTGTCTTCACTAGAATCTGACCATTTTCCAATTTCCATAAACATTGATCAATCTGCATATATAGATCATAATCAACATAAGGCATCATTTAAATTTGAAAGTATGTGGTTGCACCATCCATTTTTTCTTCCACTTTTAAAGCAATAGTGGGTCGGTGCTCCTTTTTCTCTGGATGTAAAATGCATCAATTTTCTAGTAAATTGAAGCATGTCAAAAAGTAGATCAAAATTTGGAATCAACAAGTTCTTAAGAATGTTTTCAAGTAGAAATAGGTTCTTAAGTTGTAATTGGAGGATATTTAGTGCTCCATTATTCGGAATGAGATGGATAGTGATACTAATGTTAAGCAAAAAGAGTTGTAGCATGAATGGGAGGAATTATGTAATAGGGAGGAACAATATTGGAGACAAAAGTCTAGGGAAGTTTGGTTACAACAAGGAGACAAGAATACAAAAAAAATTCATGCTTCTGCCTAGCAAAAATGGGCAGCTAAATCAATTTTTCAAATTTTGGAGTTAGAATCGAGCAATATTTTAACCAATGCTGAATAGATCAAAGATGAAGGTAATAAGTTCTTTCAAAATCTTCTTGCAACAAAAAATCACCCTTCACCCTTGCCTTCACAAGTTGAGGATTTCATTTAGCATATCCCTACAATGATATCCCCCATGGACAATATCAAGCTCTTAGCCCCTTTCACCATTCAATAAATTTGAGAAGTAGTATTCTCCTTCCCTCTAGACAAACTCTAGGGCCAAATGGCTTCACAACACTCTTCTTTTAGAATTTTTGGGAGTTTATTGGTTGGGACCTTCTAGCAACCATGGAGGAATCTAGAAAGTTTGAATCTATGCTTAAGTACTTCAATTCTACAAATATTGCAATCATTTCAAAAACCAAGGAGCCCAAAACTTTTGTAGATTTTCACCCAATCTCACTTTGCAACTTGACATAAAAAATCATTATTAAAGCTATTTATTTGTGACTTCAAAAAATTCTTCCATTCATAATTTCTCCTGAACAAGGTGGCTTTGTTCTTGGTAGAGAAACAATGGAGGGTGTAATGGTAGCTTATGAAGTCCTTCACTCCATCAATAGTAACCAGTCCTCCAACTTTGTTATCAAGTTAGACATGCAAAAGGCATGTGATATAGTATTTTGGAATTTCCTTTTTCAAGTCCTTCAGATAATGGGTTTTGATAATAATTGGTATAAGTGGATTAAAGCTTGCATTTCAGGGGCTTGGTTCTTAGTTATTACTAATGGATCTAGGTTAGGCTTCTTCCCTTCCATGCAAGGCCTTGGACAAGGTGATCCTCTTTTTCTAGCTTTATTTATCATCATTGCTAAAGCCTTTAGGATGATTATCAAGCACCACCATTTATCTGATAAGTGGAAAGGAGAAAAAATTGAAGGTACATCAATATCAGTCACACATTCTCTATTTGTTGATAACACATTACTATTTGGTACTTCGCTAGTTTCAGAGGCTAAGTAGATAAAGAAAATTTTATTGCAATATTTACAAGTTTTAGGGTAGAAACTAAATCCTCCAAAGTCAAAAATCTTCTTTTTTAACACAAACAAAGTCATATTAAACAAGATAGTGCATATTTTGGGGTTTCTTGAGGATTTTCTACCATCCACTTATCTCAGGATTGCTTTTTTTATGAGATCCAATAAGAAAAGTTTTTGAGATGGTGTCTACCAAAGAATTAAGAGGAAAATTGCCTCCTAGAAAGTTGGATGATTGTCATTATTAAGTAGAATATTGCTTATTAAGTCAGTCCTTTCTATAATACCAAATTATTATATGGCTATCATGCAAGCACCATTTTCTATTATTTCGCAAATCAAAAAATTTATTAGGGGCTTTCTATTGTCTAGAATTTGAAGAATGAAAATAAACTTCCACTTATTTTTCTCCAAGATATGGCACATACTCCTGCTCTAGGAGGAGCTTGAATTCATGATTTGACAACAAGGAATAAAGCATTTGGTGGTAAGCTAGCGTGGAACATGTACACTAAATCATATTCATTATAGTGTGAAATAATGCAAGAGAAATGCCTAGACAACAATGAGCCACATAGAATATTCTCTATGTTGGACCCTCCTAAGGGATTTGTTATTTGGGATTTCATGATTGCATCTAGAGACATTGTTCTTAAGTACATTTCTTGGGAATTAAATTGTGGGGAAAAGATCAACCTTTGGGGTGATTCTTGAAATGGACTTCCTCCCCTAAATACAATGCCAAATGTACAAAAAAAAATTAGTTACAGAAGTAGAATGGGGTAATCTTGTTATTCAATTTATGGATGCAATATTTTTTTTTCAAGGAAAGTAATATGGAAAGACCCAGACCAAATCCCTCTAGATCCTCAATGTAAAAAACAATTTCAATCTATTTTCTTAGAAAGATAGGCTTTTTTGTCAAAGGTTGAGGACCAATTATTGTGGATTCTAGCTAAGAATGGAAATTATTCAATTAAGGAAGGATACAAACTTCTCCAACAAGTTGAGTCAGAAAAATCCCCTTCTCGAGCCTTCATGTTCCACTAGAATAAGATAATGCTACCTAAGGTTGGGTTCTTTGCGTGGCTAGCAATTAAGCATAGGGTTCTAGCAAGTGATCGGTTGGTTAGGCTAAGTATTTCTTTTCCTTTTAAATGTGTTTTATGTGAACAGGTGGATGAGTCAATTGACCATTTGTTTGTAAGTTGTCAATTTTCATACCAGTGCTAGATATTCATCTTTAAAAAATTAAATTATTCTACTCCATTACAAAATAACGTATGGGACATCTTTCAGGCATGGCCAACTCTTTACCCCAATGCCCTTTCTGTAGGAATCTAGAAATGTGCACTTGCATTAGTAATTTGGGCAATATAGTGGGAAAGAAACAAGAGGATTTTTAGGAAAGAAGTATCATCTATAGAGAAAGTGTTCCAAATCATTGAAAAATCAATCTCAAAAGTTACCAATGCAAGTGT
The DNA here is from genome assembly GCA_028749045.1 of Cupressus sempervirens. Lineage (NCBI taxonomy): Eukaryota > Viridiplantae > Streptophyta > Pinopsida > Cupressales > Cupressaceae > Cupressus > Cupressus sempervirens. Next base: position 254,561,961 of record CM053784.1, on the reverse strand, counting down.
TCATAGATGTAAATCTAATCTAGTTATCACTTCCTAGAATGGAAGTATTATTCAAGAATGGAAATCAATATTCATACCATTAGGATTTGGCACATCTTCAAAATTACAAACATCCACAGACAGAGCTATAGTTAAGTAGCAAACCCCTATGCCTAGATTTGTCAAGCTCAACTTTGATGGAGCATCTAGAGCTAACCCAGGACAATCAAGCTTGGGAACATGCATTAGAGATTGCACTGGTAAAGTGCTAGAAATTACAATGGAACCCTTACCTATAGGAACTAACAATATGGCTAAGGCTCAGTCATTGCTTTCTGGATTAATTGTTGCAAAGAAAGGAATTTTCCATCATGTCCAGATTGAAGGTGAATCTCAAGTTATAATCTTAGCTTGTATCAAGAGACATTTGTCATCTTGGAAACTCAAATATGTGCTCCAACAAATTTGGAATATTATTGATTAGTTTCAATAGATTACATTATCACACACATATAGAGAGGGTAATAGAATGGTTAATTATCTCTCCAACTTAGGTTGCAATGGGATTACAACTTTTACATTAAAACCTTCCACATTCATGGAGCATTACAAAGACTTGCAAAAATTGAAGGCTAATGATTCTATGGACTCTTGGTAGCAATTGGTTATCTTTCCCATTTGTATTAAATGGTGAAATGCCCTATTATAGTTGAACTCTAGCTTTACTGTCATATTTCAACAACTACCATGATCCAACACTTTTCAAGATTCAGTATATGTCGAGTTAGGTAGGGGGAAACATTTTTCAAACTACATGGGTATAGTGTTTATTGTGTAAGCTTAGGTTTAGTGTTGCCCGAGTTGTCTGAGTCTTACTGAGTAACTCAGATCAGTGACTACTGAGTGCCTACCGAGTGTTGAGCTCCAGTATTTATATCATATTTCAACAACTGCTACATTCCAATACTTGTCCAGATTATGTACATGTCAGGCTAGAAAGGAGAAAACATTTTCCAAATTACATGGGCTTAGTGTTTACTGAGTAAGCTTAGGTTTAGTGTTGATCGAGTTGCAAGAGCCCTTACAAGTTACTTAGATTAGTGACTACCAACTATCTACCAAGTGGCTTTTGGGCATCAAGTGGTAGGGTGTTGACCGACTTCCAGTTAGGTGTTTACTGAGTAAAGTAGGATGAAAATCATGCTAAGCTACTCGGACATAGTGCTTACTATGTCCTCTTGGGCATACTGCTGATCAAGTTGTTTGATCTTGCCAAGTGATTCAGGTCAATAATAATCGAGCATCTGTTGGGTACTAAGTGGTGGTATGGTGTCCAAGTTTTTGATAGTATTAATGTGGAAGTGTAGTCGCATTGAGCTACTTTGATGATCGAGGGGGTAAGGTTTGTCGATTGATTGGTTATCATCAAGCTTCAATCACATTGGCAATTTTAGTATGGGCCAATATAAAATTTCATTCATTAATTAATACATTTTATAACTTAGGCTTGCATGTGCAAGATTATTGTGATGTCATGCTAAATCCTTGCACACTATTTAGCATCATGTTTGTTGGCATCACTTGAGTACAATTTTGCTTCACTTTGGATGTGCGGTACTACATATGGCAAGATCAAATCAACATTTAAGCTGAAATCATTTATTAATTAAAATATAAATTCTTTGAGTATTGATCAAGAATGAAATTAATAGATGTTTATAAAAAAATTATAACATTCTAGTACATATGGCTGCAAAACATTTGTTCCTTCATCAATTTTGGGGACGTCAGTCTTGTACTTTGCCCATCACAGTTGCAATTGGGCTTTGATGTAATGGCATATTATTTATTACTCACATGGGAGCAGTAATTCATACCTTTTGAGTGTATGATGGGGGATTTAATTATAGGTAAAAAATGGATTTTTTTTTATGACTTCATCTTTCCTGCTTTCTTCACTTGCCATCTCAATTGTTTCCCGAATCTCACTCCCATATGATGCCTATGTGAAATGTGATTCTTTTCATTAGTATCATAGAAGAATCCTCCCCAAAAATTATAGAATTATGCTTCAATCGATGGTGGATGAAGATGCACTTTCTCATCCCTTAAATGATGTAGTGTTGGATATCATGTTCATTGTGCATTCTTCCTCCACTCACTGTGCAATTCAAAATGTCATTGGGGAAGACTTCTTCTTTGCAACCTCAAGACATGTGCTACATCCTTCAAACATGGTCTTCATATTTTTTTCTAATGCTATGGATCTTCTCCAATCTACATCATGATAGGAAATTATTGCATTCAAGATGGTCTGACCAAAATTTTGGAGTGAAAATAAATTGAAGTGGGCAATGTAGAGCTATGATTTATAGTCCAAAAATGGCTTGGTGGGAGGACTATTTCCAAGGACCATACTCATGCAAAAACATGAGGCTATGTTGACTTTTGAGGCACTACATAAGTCATGTGAAAAAGAACAAGTCATGGTTTTTGACCAAGACCTTGCAAGTCATAGTACGAGTTTTGGGTTATTAGATGATTGAGGGTGTGAAGAAAATAGGATTTGCATTGCTTGACATTTTGGGTCTACCAATTTTTGATGCACATGCAATACCAGCTCACAAGATGACACCTTTGGCTTCCCCAATTCAGTTGGTTCGTGAACCTGGTGACTGGTCAATTTTTGCTCAAAGTTCTCTTGGGTTGGGACACCCTGTCCTGAAAGAAATTACTTGTCCTCTCCAGTTGGACCACTCCAAAGCAGTAGTTTGGGGCATGCCTCTTTCCACTAGTATTTCGGATGTCATCACTGAAGGCTTGAGTTTGAGATGGGAGGTGACTTCACTACCATGCTCAAATTTTGGATGGGGTTACTTGATACAACCTAGTTTGACTTCCACTTCTATAGAGGGTGCCCCATGTGAGGACATGGAAGAATGATAGTACAAAGGCTTTCTTCTTCTTTTTGGTTTTTTTCTTCCAACTTCAAGCATGTTTTATAAAACGTTTGATGATTTCAGTTGAATTGAGTCTTTCGTGCCTGTTGTTTTAATATGTTCAAAAATGTAAAATTCAATAAGTTTCAAATTTTGGTAGAATTGCATTTCTACATTATAAATATTGATGCCTATAATTTGTACATTGCAACGATGATGGGTTTTCTCTTCTAGTTCTTTCCTTGTTGAGCTCTTGAACCAGTTTTAAATTATATATATATCCAATGGCTCGTCCACTTTTGCTGAATTTTTTTTTTTTTTAAATTGAAAAAAATTATTATTCTTATTGGATATAAACATATATTTGGTCTACAAGTTTTATGAAAGATTTTTTTAGAAATTTGAAGACTTTGTTCAATTCGTGCTCAAGGAAAGACGGAGATTTTTTACTTCTCCATATTGAGAAAATGTTGGAGATACTTGTAACAATTTGTTTTCTGCTGCATTATCACCCATTTGCACAGTGTTGTAGCTCAAGGATGTTGTATCATTATTGGAGTTTTGGACATCTCTAGAGTCTAAAAAATAAAAGGGAAAAAGAAAATTTCTTGTTACTTTAACAAAAAATAACTATAAATGTTTTGTTTAAACATAAACTCAAGACTCAAGATAGATTTTGTACAGGACAATCTAAAACATATATCAATAACTTCACTCAAAACCTTAGTCTAAAAATCACCCCACCAAAGGCAAGAACTTTGGTGCTTGCACCCCTTGTTATATATTGCACCTTAGTAGGTGATCTTATATCCTCAATCCTTTTTTTTGGATATGTATCTCTAATATTTAATTAATAGAAAAGTTCTATTCATTAAAAAAGACCTATGTAGAATTTGTGCACAAAACTAGTCAATGAAAAATAAATAATCTTAATTCCAATTCGATTTAATTTTATAGGACCTCCTTTTGGGAGGTTTTTATATTGTTTGTTTTTTGGGAATACAAATATTAAAAAATAATTACTACAAATATTTTAATTAAAAAATAAAATGAATCATTTAATGTAAGTATTTGATAATGTTTTAAAGAGATTTTTGAGAATATTGGATAGATTCAAATTCAAATTTCTTTAAAAATATATTTTTTGATTCAACACAACTTCATTATAATAAAAAGGAATGTCTTCCGATGGGGAGCAGGAAGACAATGTGCTAATCACATAAATCATTTAACAAATTGTAAAATAGTACTTAGTCATATAGTATTGGCCATGTTCATAAAAATTGTAAAAGCACTATTTTCTATTTAAAATTGTAACCTCCTTGTTGGGAGAATGACTTACATTTATTTTTCATTCAATTATCTATCAAGGATCAAGCTCAATGATTTGGATTAAATATGTGATTATAGAATCATCTTATATCTCTACATATAGTCTTATGTAATTTGTACTACATTTTTCACTTGTCAAATCTGTATTTTAGATAGTATAAAACAATAATGATTACAAATAGTTACCCAAGACAAACATGGTGGTGAATTCTACTCATCGAACAATCTTCTCTTGAAATTAGTAAATCTCTATGTTTCAAAAGACATGCCTCACTAAAAAATCATCTAAGAGGACATTGATTAAATAAAAGTAGATAGGCATTTAAACACTATTAGAACAATGCTAGTGCCTGACATCCAGGTTGGTTTCATAACCTAACTACTATATAAATCTCATCTTTAATAATAAAAATTTACCATATATTGAATGATAACCATGACATTTCAATTTTTAGAAGCAAAAAATAAAATAGATGTAATTCTATATGATAATTAGTATTAATTAGCTTAAAATGAGCATCAAATGGAAAAGTATACTAAAGAGATGGAGGTTTTGATCACAGTGTTAGCCCTCATCCACCTGGTAGAGATAGCTCCACTTCCAACTATTCTTTTGGGATGAATTGTAATTTTGGAATTGCTATGGAAGAATCAAAAAATCAGGGTGATAATGGGGACAAATATGAGCTAGATGGAGAGAATATCTTTGAAAAAAAGGTTTTTTGAATACAAAGGCCTAAATTTGGGAGATATTAAGAGTAAGACCTTTGAATTGGAATAAAAAATGGGTGTCCTTATTTTGGATAAAACCTTCAGGTAAATCCTGTTTATCATAAGTTAATTATGTCATTTCTGATCCAAAACATGGGGAATACACCATTATTGTTCCTAGTCCTCTTATAGACTATTCAATTTCATCTATGGCCCTAACCTTGGATGGAAAGTTCATAGGGCCTGGACTTCATATTGATGTTTTTAGATCTTTCATTAGATCTAAATGGCATCTAAAAGGTCAAGTGGACCTTGTGGCTCTGCCTAAGGGTCTTTTCTCATTTGTTTATTTGAATGATGAAGATATGGCTAATACTCTTTGTGAGGGTCCATGGATGATGGGAAAAGCTACTTTGGCCCTTTAGAAATGGTCTCCTAATCTTGATATGGATGAATTATTTTTTGAATACTCCCCTGTTCGGGTTTTCCTTCCTAGGTTACCTCTCAAATATTGGAATAAAGATGTTTTCAAATGTCTACCCATTTCTTTAGGGGATATTCTTTCTATAGATCCTATGATAGCCATTAGATTCTATTTCATTTAAGCTAGAATCTATATTAATATCAACCAAAAGATGAAGATTCCTCATGATATTGTCATTCATTCTAAGCTTGACAAATGGAAGAAAGTATTGGAGCATGAATCATTTATGCTCTACTATTTTTTTTTGTGTAAATAGACTATTCATTGGGATAAATAGTGCCCCCATAGAATCTTAAAGATAAGCAGTGTATTATTCACCAATAGATTCAAAAAGAAGTTAAGAAAGGTTATGACCATAAGAAGATAGAGTTTAAAAAGAAAAAGAATAAATATTGGGAAGAGTTTACCAAGGATAACACATCTAAAGGACCTTTGATTATTCTAGCTAAGATTATTGATACTCTAAAAGTCTCTTGCCTTAAAGGTAATCCTAAAGGTCCTAAAAAATCAGCCCAAGTTATGTCCTTTTATGAGGCTTGGAGTAAGGATTCAATCAATAGTTCTTAGCTTCAATCTAGTAAGAATTAAAGTCTGGTTTCAATTGTTAATTCTAAAGATACTCAAGGCTAGTCAATAGTCTCTCCTATGGTCTTTGATCTTGTCATTGAAGTTCAAATTACTATTCAAGGAAACACTAATGGAGGATCAGAGGAGGAAATTGTTTTTCCTATCGAGGAAAAAAATTCCATTCTTTCGTTCTGTTCCAATGGAGTGATAGAAAGAAAAGGAGGTTAACCCTATTGTCATAAGAGATCAAATTAAATATGATTTTATTAAGTTTAAAAAGGTTATTTTTATTCTAGGTCTGCTTGGAAAGAAAATGGACTTAGGAGACATTGAATATCCAAAAATTTTGGGGGATGATGAGATGGATTATTCCTTTGAAGATGCTATGATACCAGATTGGATAAAACTAGAGAATAAAAAGAAGAAAGGAAGAAATAAAAAATGCAACAAAAGCAGTGATCCCATTTTAGTTACTCATGCCTCTCAGATAGGTGTCACTACTAGGATGAGAGTAGATAAATTGGAACCCCTAACAATCTAGTAGGCATGAAACTAGATAAAATCATCATAGAATTAGAAGGTAAACAAAAATATTGTGGATGGAAGCAATCGACCATCCAAGAAGCTTTTTCAAGATGTAAAAGATGAAGATAATGTCTTAGAACATTAGAAGACTCAATAGTCATCACACATAGGATGTTATTAGAAATAGTGTTAGAGATCACAAACCTAAGATTATTATGATTCAAGAAACTAAAATTCTTAAGGAAAATATTGTGAGTATTAAAATTTTCAAAAACCGTGGTGTGGTTGGTAGTGACACCAAAGTAGTGTTTAGAGCGACTTTTATTTTTTGGATCTAAACTATATCAAAGGTAACCCCATTTTCATGTTGGAGTTGAGGAAAGTCAACTTCAAAGATGCCCAAGATCACCTGCATGTAAAACCTGTCAAAGAGAAGCCAAGGAGAGGAAGAGCATGGAGCAAGGGTAAAACCCTAAATAGACATGAGAGACCACATATTCAAACACAAGAGAAAAATGTATTTACAATGAGAATTGATGTGATGTGATATGAAAATACAAAGAGGGAGCTCGCTTATAAAGAGCTCAAGGAATCTTCTAGAATAAGCTAGAAGATGCTAGGAGATAAGTGTGACAACTAAGCATACATCCACATAAGGTGGAAAGCCCTCGAACAATGTGAGAGGATAAGTATGAATTAGGAGAGAACAAACTTTCGTATTGTCAACCACTTATAACTAACTCCTAGACTACAACTAATAAATGAATGCATTTACCTAAGTAAGCTTAAGTAAATAGAATAAATAATTAATAATTAATTATTTACTCTAACACCCCCCCTTAAGTGCAACTTAGGGAAATGCCTTAAGCTCACAAAACTAAGATGAAATGCAGAATGGGTCCCAACAACAAGGCCATTTTAGGTACTGTTGTCACTTAGGTTTGCACCCTTGTCCAAGGCCTATGCGCGAGGACAACCTAGTGAAACATGGAAACCACCTCCAAGCTATGGGACTTGAACTACGTGGTTGAGTCTCCGAAGAATGCCAGCTTCCTCTTACTATCAGGGCACACCTAATTACTCTTGGAAGGAAAAGGGGAAGAAGGAGATGCAAAAAACAACTCTACCCTACCTAAACTATGGAGGTGATGCACCAAAATAGAGTGTTCAGACCCATTTCTGCCCATATATGCACTATTGAACCAGAATGAAACTAAGGATATATACATATGGGCTTTTTTTGATCTAATAACCTCATGCAGATCAAGAAGCACAACTAAATAACATAAGGAAAGAGGAATCTCACTTATATATTATCCAATAGGCAAGAAACAGATACAGTATGCAGGTTACAGATCTCGACAATACACCAATGAGAGGCAAAAGGGATGCACATACACATCAATGGCTGAAAGAGATAAAACAAAGAATCATTCGGTTCAAAGGCACAGGGAATTTTACACTAAGAGTTGCAGAGCAATATCAGAGAAATCAGAAAGAGTTGACCTTTTGGAAAAGATTACAAAATTGCCTTTATAGTTCGGGCATAACTGAGGGAAATGATTATGTATTAACTACTTCAACTACTGCCATTGAACCCCAAAATATCTGATCAAAGATCACACTCAAGTATGGTTTTGAAGTACAAAATTAGATTTTTGACTGAAGGAACACCTCGAGTAGATAGAAGCGGCGCCAATGAATGATCTTGACACAGTAGATGGATCAGCTGAGATAGTGGAGTGTTTCCCTATGCCTTGCATTCATTTCAGGTAGGTCAGAATTGATCATGAAGATTAGATCGCAAGATAACCTTGATCACCTTTGCTTCCTAGATCATGAATCAACAGGGTTGAAGCAAGTCAAACAGGCTATACGAGCCAGCTGGGTCATGTGGGCCAATTACCTTTCTTTGTTCTGCCACTTGGGGAAGTCTTCGTGGTTGACCTTCCGTCATCGAACTAATTGCGCCACCCTTGTAGATATTCATATTAACTGTGATGATTACATTAACCACCAGCCACCAATCGTCCTTTCTGATGGGACCAGTGAGACATGTGTCAACAAGGCGCTATGTCGCCAACATAAGCGTCGAGTGACTTACCCATAGCGAGGTGGAGACCACCATCGATTGGCCTAGATCTGACGATCATGAAGACTCATCATACTCCATGTTGTCCTTACCTCGGGCCCATCATATTTGGTGCCACCTTTACAACCTTGTCGTATCCAACCGACACCTGGCAATACCTCAGTGACCGCACCCTGGCGAGACCTGGCCCCACTGACACATGGCGACATATCGCTACGTCGCTATGGTAAAGATTGCACATCTTCACCATGGTGATATGATGACAGTCGTTGATCCTCTCTGATCTAATGGTCACGAAGACTCACCTTCCTGCAACCTTCCTCCCTCATAATTCGCTGGGCCTGTGGTACATATGGCACTTCCTTGTTGGTTCATCAATCATTTAATCCCTACTACACTGGTAGGATGAAATATGGTCCCACCAGGACACGTGGTGCCCTGTCGCTATGTTGCCAATGTTATCTCCTAAGCAGTTTTTGATGGCGAGATAACGCTAGCCGTAGATCTATGCAAATCTGACGATCGTAAAGACTCGCCTCTTGACTGTGTTGGATGAACTGAAGATCTGGCGCACGTGGCTCCCTCTAATTCACTGCCATGACACCGAACTCTACGAACTAGGTAGATGAAGTACATGTCATAACCCAACTGCTTTCCTAAAATCTCGCCGCTATCTTCTTCGTCTCGCCAAACCTTACCGCCAAACATGCTGACTCATCATCGTTGGCACATCTTTTCTGATGGGTGCTATGTCGCCATGGAAATTTTTGGGCCAACGTGTGATAGTGATATAGCGCCTACGACACCGCAGAACATTTCTGACCTGCACCATCCTCTGCCCTGCAAGCTAGACCCACCGGACACGTGGCACCCTGTCGCTACGTCACCATGGTAAAGGTCGCACATCTTCATCATAGCGAGATGGTGATGACCATTGATCGGCCCTGATCTAATGGCAGAGAACTTGCAAGGCGTAAAAATATCATAAGGTTCAGAACTTAGGTAATTTTGATATCTTCGTGGGTATTAAAATATTAGTAATTGGGGAGGTGACCATTGGGCAGGGTAGCATTCAAATTTTGAAACTTGGTAGGGCAAACAAAATGTGGTAACAAAATGTGGTAACATTCTGGTGACTCACAGGGGGCATGAGCCTGCTCGATGCATAAGACCAGTGCCTGTAAACAATCTATTGGGCTACGGAGTCAAAAATAGGTCTGAAAGGTACAAATTTGAGAACTAAAAAACCCTAACCCTTTTTGCAAGGAAATTGAAACATTAAAAACCCTAGATTTGCCTCTGTAACTGAAGCAAAAAAAAAATTCCTCTGCAACCTGAGACTGTCAAAACTTTGGAAGCTGGAAACTCAAAAGGAGAACCCTATGCACACGCACTTCTTGAAAGGCAAAAAATAACAGAAAAGGAACTAGACTAACTATGTACATGGATTCACAATCTTCATCAGAAGCAAGCTTTAAGATAAATCTCATTGGCTGGGATGGGCGGAACTTCACCTTTGGGCCTGCTTAGTTGGAATGCATTAGCCTGTTTGCAACTGGCAATTAGGTAAGGGCCACTCCATAATGCATCAAACTTAGAATGTCTTCCTAGTTTCACTCTTTCTGAGTCCCACTTGAGGACTAAATCTCCTTCTCTGAAGGTCCTGGCCCTTGCATTCTTATCAAAACTCCTTTTCACCTACTGCTGATGCAACTCCAGGGTCTTCATAGCTTTATCCCTTTTCTCTTCTAGCTCCATCAGCTCTACCATTCTTACTAACATGGCACTATCTTCAATCAATTCCAACTGATGAGCCAACTCCAAGGAAGGGAATTCCAACAAAATTGGGAGTCTAGCCTCCCTACCATATACCAGCACAAAAGGTAAATTCTTGATAGATTTCTTGGGTGTTATCCTATCAGCCCACAGAGCAGTTCTTAATTTCTTATGCCAGACCCTCTGATTGTCTTCTATTGTCCTCTTCATGATTCTGATCAGATTCTTGTTGGAAGACTCAGCCAAACCATTGCCCTAGGGATAATAATTTGACGATGTGCTTAGGTAGATATTGTGATTCATTTCCCATGCACAAATCTAGGTTCCAACAAAAGATTTAGCATTATCCGAGATGATAGTAGAAGGAGCACCAAACCTAGATACAATCCCATCAAGGAACTCAACCACTGATGGTTCTGTGGCATCCTTCAAGGAAACTGCCTTTGTCCATCTAGTGAAATAATCAGTAGTAGCAAAAATCCATTTATGACCTGCACTAGATGGAGGATTAATAGGGCCTATAAAATCCAACCCCCACTGGGTAAAGGGCTGGTCCACCTGAGCAGGATGAAGAAGGAGAGCTGCAAGCCTTTGTTTGCCTGAAAAGAAAGCACATTTTTCACATTTCCTCACATACCTATAACAATCATGGAATAGAGATGGCCAATAATAACCAACCCTCATGACCTTCTTAGCAGTTTTTCTTGTAGAGAAATGGCCACCATTAGGGCCATCATGAAGTTCCTTAATCATCCTCTCAGCTTGATCCTCTTCAATGCATCTCAACAGGGTCCCATTAAAATCCCTCCTAAATAAGATACTATCAATCACATCGTAGGGAATGGACTGCAGTCTATATTGTCTCCTTTTAGCTCTGTCCAATCCCTGAGGGTATCCATCTCCTGATAAGAAGCTCTTCATATTATTTATCTACCTCTTTGGGCCATTAACATTTCCTTCCTCCTGTTGCTCTGTTAATACCATAGCGACCTCTTCATCAGAATCTTGACCTGATAACATTTCTTTGCACAATCCTCCCCCTCTTACTAACTTGGTAATCTAAATATCAACATCATATTCCATTACCCTAGTGATCCATCCAGCTCTCTTTTCGTTGATATCCTTGTTTAACTAAAAATATTTTACATTGGCATGGGGCACCAACAAATGGATCCTATTATGGGATAAGAGGTGCTTGAATTTCTTCAAGGCTCTGATGACTGCAAGGGCTTGCTTCTCAACAAAGCTATACTTATCTTCATATTCTTTGAGCCCCTTACTAAAGAAAGCTATGGGCTGCTCCTCATCCTTGCCATTTGTCTGAGTCAAGACAGCAGAAATACTTGACTCACCACCTAATGTGTAGAGGATGAAATCTTTCTCAAAATTTGGGTTCATGAGAGTAGGGGCTGAGGCTATGGCTGTCTTCATCTCTTCAAAACTCTCCTTCCCCTCCTTGGTCCATGAGAAAACCATGTCTTTCTTAAGCATTGATGTAAGAGGTTTCATCATGGTAGCAAGATTAGGGATAAACCTTCTCAAAAAGTTTATTCTACCAAAGAAACTTTGTAGCCCCTTCTTGTGTTTAGGAAGAGGAAGGGCAAGTATTGCCTTTGTTCTTTCTTGATCAATGGTTAGACCATCCTCAGATACAATGTGTCCCAATAATTTTCCTTGGCTTGTAGCAAAGACACACTTGGCTGGGTTGAGGGAAACCCCAAACTCTCTACACCTTAGAAATACCTGCCTTAGATGATCAAAATGATTTTCTACATATTTTGAATATACGGTTATATCATCAAGGTATACTAAGAAAAACTTATCAATTAATTTTTTGAAGGCCATCTGCATTGCCTTCTGAAATGTGGCACCTGCATTTGTTAGTCTAAATGGCATCTTGTAGTAAGCATAGGTGCCCCATTTAGTAGTAAATGTTGTTTTATGTCTATCAGATTCTTTAACCAGCACTTGGTTGTAACCAGAGAATCCATCAAGAAAAGAGAATCTCCTTGACCCACTAACCTTGGATAGAATTTGCTCCATGGAAGGGAGAGGATGGTGATCTTTAAGAGAAGCCTGATTAAGATCCCTAAAGTCCACAAACAATCTAATTTCCCCATTCTTCTTCCTTACAGGGACAAGGTTAGCTACCCATGATGAGTGTTTAATAGGAAATATTATATTAGCCACTATCAACTTGGATAATTCTTGTCTCATTAGCGGCTCAATCTTAGGATTCACTAGCCTCTTTTTTTGCCTTACTGGTTTGGCCTTATCAACTAGATCTATGGTATGTTGAAACAAACTAGGGTCAAACCCTTTTAAGTCATCATATGTCCAAGAAAATACATCATTAAATGCTTGACATAAATGAATGAAGTTTTCTTGCTCAATTTTAGAACATACCTTCCCCATATTTAGAGATTTTCCATCAGCAATTGTAACTGGGGCATAATCATCATTTTCTGCAGCTAGATTCATTCCTTTGCCCCTTGTTTGATCATCAGGATTAAAAACACTCTCCAAAGTAATGAGACCCTTGGGCAACTTGTTAGAACTAAGGTGAATGATTTGATCACCATACTGATTTTGCAGCCTTGACTGGTTTCTATCTGAGAATTCTACCTCATTCTGCATGAAACTCACACTTTTCTCATCAGAGTCAAATAGTTGCCAATGAGTATTGTTGTCAGGGATGGAAGGCCTCACTACCACCCTAATTTTTTGCTTGTTCTCCTTGTCAAGATTCCCTGGTACATCATATGTTGCACCCACCACTGCAAGTCTATCAGCATGTTTATTTTATTTCGTAGGAATGCTCTGAATATTAAATGCATTGAAACCCTCAAGAAAATCCCAGACTCTATGTTTGTAAGACTTGAGTAGGCCATTTTTAGTGATATTCTGGCCTCTCACCTGATTGACTACCAAATCTCTATCTCCATATACTTTCAAAGCTTGGATTCCCCTCTTTTGGGCAAATAAGAGACCTTGAATCAAGGATTCATACTCGGCTACATTATTGGTGCAACTGAATTGGAGCCTGAAGGAGAAGTAGTATCTTATTTGAGTAGGAGAGACCAACATAACACCAGCCCTTGATCCATTTCTATTCCTTGAGCCATCAAAGTACATATTCCATATTCCGTTTATATCATCATTAGTCCCAACAAGATCAGGAGCTTGAGCCTCTTTCTCTATTATGCAATATGTACTAAGGCCTGTCTCAAGAATTTTTGACATAGGCTCAAACTGATATGCATTTGCCCACTCATCCAAGAAGAAATCAGGAATCCCTATTATGGAAGTGACAGGCTCATTTACTATGTCATTTTCATCCATCTCTAGAATAGGGCAATTCATATTGATGAAGTTGGGGGTGTAAGATTCAGTGTGATGAAGGGCTTGAGGTTTTTCTCTAATTGAGGCATTGGCTCCATATCTGGTCTTAAATGACATATATAACCAATGAGCAGATATGAATCCACCAATCTGAGTAGTGAAGTTTCTTGAAAGATAGATGGCAAAATAGGGCTTGACTTCAACAATAGATATATCTTGAATCACAGTGAAACCATGGCATGCATGTAGGGCCATCTCTACATTCCTAAGGATACCTATGGTTTTGATAGTACTACCATCTAGTTGTAACACATCCCTAACAATGGGCTCATATTTCATCCCTAAAGCATCAGCAAAACACCTAGGCATTACAGAGCTACTAGCCCCTGAATCTATCATGCAATTGTGGACTAATTTGCCTCCTATAATCAGGGAAACATAGAATGGGGGAGGTCTAACCATTTTATTTGTCTCCACATCCCCTGCTGGTTGTACTTGACTTGTGGCATTCTCCATGATAGATGCCTGATCTTTGAGTTCAATCTTCTCTAATTCTTGCTGCAGCATCCTCTTCTGCATTGGTATGGTAGCAACAACATCCCACATAGAGATATTCACATTTGTTTTCTTCATTTTCTCTGCCACATTGAAAGGTGCATTAGGAACTTTGGTAGAAACTTTGGGAGCTGCACTTATGAGAGGTTGAGGTGGGGCAACATAAGGGCCACCTACATCTTTCTTTCTTGGATCTTGCTCTTGTTGTTGTGAAGTACTTGCTTGTTCATTTGCTACTTGTATATGAGGTGTAGCACTCAAAGTTGAGGCCTACTTAGGAGAAAGAGGGGCAACATGTTCCATAGCTCTCTTTCTGCTCCTTGTGTTATGAGCAACAAAATCCTGGTTTATATTACAATGCTCCTCATCCTAATGATTCATGAAAGAGCAATCATCACGTCCTTGAATATATGATGCCTCCTTGGGATGATCCTCCTTGTATGATTGCTTTGCTGCAGGCTCTTGGACAGTTAGGGCCATATAAGATTCTACCTTCTGGCACATGCAATAGGTATAAGAAGAGTTGCAAGAAGGGCAGAAATCTTGATCTTGGGCCAAGTTATTTTGAGGGACTATAGCTCTGTTTTGATTTGAGCTTGAAGTAGAAGAATGACTATTTTGCCTACCCTGATCAAAGGAGCTATTCCACTAATTAGGAAGCCTACCACCACTTGGAGCTTGATATTGCAGTTGGGGAGGCTTGACACTTTGAGCTGGCTACCTTTCTAAGGCCACCACCTTATTACTCATCTTTTGTATCATAGAGAGACTATCCTCTAATCTCTTCCCCTGGTCCTTCAACTCCCTCCCTTGCTCTTGCAATTTTTTATCTAGGGTCTTCTCTCTTTTATTTGTATTTAGCACTAGACCTTGGAGCATTTCTTTGAGCTCATCTATCCCATTTGAGGATGTAGAAGCTCGAGGGACTGGAGTAAGGGTTTGTGATGTAGAAGTTGTAGGAAGAGGGGCCATTGCTGGTTGGTGATTAGGAACATCAGGAAATAAAGGCATAGGGGGCCTTGGAGCCGATTTTCCTCCTTGTATTAGGATGTTCTTAGCTTTTATTGCTATCTCATAAGCATTAGGCAAGGTATCCCCTCCCATAGTTTGGATTGTAGTGGCAATATCACTGTCAAAAGCTCTAAGGTAATGCAAGAAGACATTACCAGGGGTAGGTTTCACTGCAGTAGGTATTCTATCCCATGTCTTTTGGAATCTATAATTAAAATCAGTCATACACTCATGGGGGGCTCTTTTTATTGTATTCAGCTACTCTAATAGTGACAAATGGTCACTCTTATCCTCAAAATGTTTACATAATCCTGCTCCTAGTTCATCCCAATTAGTTATAGAACCATGAGATAAGCCTCTATACCACTGTAATGTGTTTCCTTTTAAAGATGAGGCTAGAAGTCTGATAGCAACATCATCCTCTGTAATACCATGAATATTACAGACATTTGCTACTTCTTAGATATTCTCTAAAGGGAAGATAGAAGTCTCACCAGTAAAATTAGGTATTCTTTTTAGTGCAGATACTGGTATATCATGTCTTTGGGCTAACAACAGAGGACTTCCACCATTAAAGGTGGCAAAAGCATGAACTCTTGGCTATGCCATATAAAAGAGTGTTCTATTGATGAGCGTTGATGGCAATCTAGGCTGAGTTCGAGTAGTAGGAGGAGTAGAGGTGGACCTTATAGGTATATTAACTGTTTCTTCACCCCTAACTTGTGATAATGAAATTCTAGTCCTCCTTCTAGGATTTGAAAGGGAAAGCTCTTGATATTGAAATTTACATCTAGAAGATGCCCTTGTTTCAGCTCTGGGCATGAATCACTACAACTTGGCCTGGAACCAGGTTTGTTGATGTTCAGAGTCACCAAGTACTTTGAAGGACCAACCCCTCAAAGGCTTGAATACTGAAGCCAACACTACCTCTTCAGCATTAATCTCTGAAATTCTTCCTTCTTTGACACCAGTAGACTTTAAATCTTCAATAGGATTGTCCCACCGGGCGTGCCAAAAATTTTTGTCACTTAGGTTTGCACTCTTGTCCAAGGCCTATGCATGAGGACAACCTAGTGAAACATGGAAACAACCTCCAAGTTGTGGGATTTGAACTGCGAGGTTGAGTCTTCAGAGAAGGCCGGCTTCCTCTTACTATCAGGGTGCACCTAACTACTCTGAGAAGGAAAAGGGGAAGAAGGAGATGCAAAAAACAACTCTACCCTACCTAAACTACGGAGGTGATGCACCAAAATAGAGTGTTCAGACCCATTTCTACCCATATATGTACTATTGAACCAGAATGAAACTAAGGATATATACATATTGGCTTGTTTTGATCTAATAACCTCATGCAGATCAAGAAGCACAACTGAATAACACAAGGACAGAGGAATCTCACTTATATATTATCTAGTAGGCAAGAAACAAATATAGTATGTAGGTTACATATCTCGACAATACACCAATTAGAGGCAAAAGGGATGCACATACACATCAAGGGCTGAAAGAGATAAAATAGAGAATCATTCGGTTCAAAGGCACAGGGAATGTTACACTAAGAGTTGCAGAGCAATATCAGAGAAATCAAAAAGAGTCGATCTTTTGGAAAAGATTAGAAAATTTCCTTTATAGTTTGGGCATAACTGAGGGAAATGATTTTGTATTAACTGCTTCAACTACTGCCATTGAACCCCAAAATATCTTATCAAAGATCACACTCGAGTATGGTTTTGATGTAGAAAATCAGATTTTCGACTGAAGGAATGCCTTGAGTAGATAGAAGTGGCGCCAATGAATGATCCTGACACAGTAGATGGATCAGCTGAGATGGTGGAGTGTTTCCCTATGCCTTGCATTCATTTCAGGTATGTCAGAATTGATCACGAAGATCAGATCGCAAGATAACCTTGATCACCTTTGCTTCCTAGTTCATGAATCAACAGGGTTTAAGCATATCAAATAGGCTATACGAGCCAGCTGGGTCATGCGGGCCAATTACCTTTCTTCATTTTGCCACCTGGGGAAGTCTTCATGGTTGACCTTTCGTCATCAGACTAACTGCACCACCCTCGCAGATATTCATATTAACTTTGATGATTACATTAACCACCAGCCATCGACCATCCTTTCTGATCGGACTAGTGAGACACGTGTCAACAAGGCGTTGTGTCGCTAAAATAAGCCTCAAGCGACTTACCCATAGCGAGGTGGTGATGACCATCGATCGGCCTAGATCCGACGATCATGAAGACTCGTCATACTCCATGCTGTCCTTACCCCAAGCCCATCATATTTGGCGCCACCTCTACAACCTTGTCATATCCAACTGACACCTGGCAATACCTCAGTGACCACACACTGGTGAGACCTGGCCCCACTGACATGTGGCGACCTATCGCTACGTCACTATGGTAAAGATCACACATCTTCACGATGGCGATATGGCGACAGTCGTTGATCCTCTCTGATCTAACGGTCACGAAGACTCACCTTCCTGTAACCTTCCTCCCTCGTAATTCGCTGGGCCCATGGTACATATGGCACTTCCCTGTTGGTTCGTCGATCATTTAATTCCTACTACACTAGCGAGATGAAATACGGTCCCACCAGGACATGTGGCACCCTGTCACTACATCGTTGATGTTATCTCCTGAGCAGTTTCTGATGGTGAGATAGCACCAGCCATAGATCTCTACAGATCTGACGATCGTAAAGACTCGCCTCTTGACTGTGCTAGCTAAACTGAAGATCTGGCGCACTTGGCTCCCTTTGATTCACCGCTGTGACACTGAACTCTGCCAACTAGGCAGATGAAGTACCTGTTGTAACCCAAGCGCTTGCCTGAAATCTCACTATTATCTTCTTCAGGCTGCCAAATCTTGCCGCCAAACATGCTGACTCACCATCATTGGCACATCTTTTCTCACGGGTGCTATGTCAACATGGAAATTTCTGGGCCAACGCGTGATAGCGACATAGTGCCTATAGCGTCGCAGAACATTTTTGACCCACGCCATCCTCTGTCCTACAAGCTGGACCCACCAGACACATGGTGCCCTGTTGCTACATCGCCATGGTAAAGGTCGCACATCTTCATCATAGCAAGATGGTGACGACCATTGATCGGCCTTGATCTGACAGTGGAGAACTTGCGAGGTGTAAAAATATCATAAGGTTCAGAACTTAGGTAATTTTGATATCTTCGTGGGTATTAAAATATTATTAATTGGGGAGGTGACCGTTGGGCAGGGTAGCATTCAAATTTTGAAACTTGGCGGGGCAAACAAAATGTGGTAACAGGTACCCAAGTATAATGCAAGAAAATGCAACCTCTGTAAATAGGGAAAGAGAGAAAACCATGTGGGAAAAACCCTCCCCCAAAAAGAGGTACCCTAGTGAAGAAATGAAGAAGCCTCCAACTAGGGAAATAGTCTCCTAAAATAGGAACAAGGAGTGATCATGAAGAAACATCACTGAAGCATGAAGAGCCTCAAATCTATCAAACTACTGATCTAAAGAACCTCCATGGAAGAATAAGGCAGAAACTGACCATGTCTATATGGTAGATGATCCATCTCACCAAAATGCATAGGTAGCCAGCCACTACAATCGCCTTGTATATAGGATCAACCATTGAATACATTGTTCACACTATCGAACCATTGAACCATGGATGCATTAGAACAACAACATTACCCCCCTTAATGCAGAGGAGGTGTGATGATAGGCAACTAAGAAGGTTGGCCAAAATCTTTTGCAAACAATCCAAGAATGACAAGAGAGGAAAAGAGGTACAGACACCTATAAAGACACGTTCAAATTGATGCTTCATGGGGCTAATTTTGTGGAAGGGACACTCACTTGACAAAGGGAGAAGGCCTAAAAAAAAAACAACTATCCCCCCATGGTGCTTTATAAAATAGTGCATGTATAACTGACTCAAAACAACATTCATGACCCCTAGAATGCAAAAGTGGCACTTTATCTCAGTGCAATACAAAAAAGTGCTTCAAAATGATATCTACAATGATCAAAACTAAAAACAAGCTATGACAAAAGAAAGTACAGCCTAAAACAAGAGAATCCATGCCAGGAAAATGATCCTCGAGCCTATAACACTCAAAATATCCACCATATAGAAGAAATGTTAAAACTATGATAGAAAGAGTAGAGGCCAAAAACTAAAGAAAAGGACCACATTTTTGAAAAGATGACAAAACCCACTTTCCAAAAATATAAAGTTATCAAAAAATTGACATGGGACGCAAAAGATATGCATGCCAAACTCAAAAATAGAACTTCACACTTTGAATACAAAAATGGGAAATAAAAAAGCATCAAAACCTAAAAATAACTACACCAAAATCTCCATTTTGGAACTAGCTTTTCGACGCTTCTTTCGGATCGGAAAAATACCTTTGTATGCAAAAGTTATGGCCAAAAAACCACAAGTAGCTCCAAAACAAGACTTCAATGAGAGTGCAAGCAAGGATGATGATGTAGGGATGACATCATGTTGACGTCAACAATTCAAGGGAAAAAATTTAATGGCTAAACCACCATCGCAGCAAAAAAGAGTGCTACTTGGCATGCCACATGGTAGCCACATGGCAAAAAGTTGACGTAGCAGGGTCCACATGGCAATGTGCCATGTGGCACCCCTGCCACGTGTCTCTCATGAACTGGCTAGTTAGGAGCTAACTAGAACATAGAGCTAGTGCTGACAGGGAGGTGGCTATAGAGCAGAGACTGCTGGAGGAGTAGAGCTGAGCGACAGAATCAGCCGGTGCAGAGGTCGGCGGAGAACAGGTGGAGGCAGCGAGAAACGACGAAGCATCGGCTGAGCTAAGCAAAGAACCTGTAGAGAGTGGAGGATTGGTGGCAGCCAAGCCATGGCGGTCCTAGGGTGGCACTGCCCGTTGTTGCCACTGTGGGCTGCACGTGAGTGGTGCGGTGGTAGCCCCATGATAGCACGGTAGTGGCACACCCGATTAATTTTTTTTTCGCTCAAAATCGTCTGTACGGCAGCATCCAAGAGGCCTAAAAAATTCTCCAAAATGCCCTATGTCCAAAATCAAAAAGTTTTATATGAATCTTGAGTACAAACGGCCTTTCAGATCCAATGGTGATGTCTGTTTGGGCCCAAAGTGCTCTGAAAATATGCTGATCCCCTGATTTGAAGAAAAAATACACAAACAAACTAGGGTTTGTGACTCCAAATCACGGCTTCAAAATTCTTCAACCAAGCAGTAGTAGGAAGGCTCTGATACCATGTTGGAGTTGAGAAAAGCCAACTTCGAAGATGCCCAAGATCACCTGCATGTGAAACCTGTCAAAGAGAAACCAAGGAGAGGAAGAGCATGAAGCAAGGGTAAAACCCTAAATGGACATGAGAGACCACATATTCAAACGCAAGAGAAAAATGTATTTACAATGAGAATTGATGTGATGTGCTATGAAAATAAAAAGAGGGAGCTCACTTATAAAGAGCTCAAGGAATCTTCTAGAACAAGCTAGAAGATGCTAGGAGATAAGTGTGACAACTAAGCATACATCCACATAAGGTGGAAAGTCCTCGAACAATGTGAGAGGATAAGTATGACTTAGGAGAGAACAAACTCCCGTATTGTCAACAACTTATAACTAACTCCTAGATTACGACTAATAAATGAATGCATTTACCTAAGTAAGCTTAAGTAAATAGAATAAATAATTAATTATTAATTATTTACTCTAACATTTCATTCATATAAATATTGTGGTTGTTAAGTTTCTTCAGATTAGGAATAACTCTGAATGGCTCTCGTCAAATATTTATGCCCCTATTTTGAAAACTGGTCATGCTAGTTTTTGGAGAAAGTTAGAATTGTCTAGGAATCTCTTTCCTAATGACTATTGTATGATTATGGAAGTAACACTCCTCTGAAAGAGACTAAGAAAGTTGGAGGGTCTATCTCTCTTCTTGAGAACATAATTGATCTTATTGACTTTATCAATAGATAGGCTTTTTTGGATGTTGATATGAAAGGTATTAAGTTTACTCTGTCTAATAGAAAATTTGGTAGTGATCTTAGTCAAGTGAGACCAAAGAAAGCTCTTCTTTCCAATGAATGGTTGCAAAAGCATTCTTTTTCTCTATCTTCTTTTGTTTGAATTGGTTCAAAGTACTATTATATTATTTTTTTAGTGGATCCCTTCTTGGGTAACATCTCTAGACCCCCTTTTAGATTTGAAAGGATGTGGACTACCCACCCTAATCTTGAAAGGACTATCAAAAGATGGTGGGACATTAAAGGGATAGACACAAACCTATTCAAAGTTTCTAAGAAACTTAGTAATGTTAAAACTATTAGAAATAGAAAATAGTGAGACGTGGGGAGGAATGTTGAATAGTAAGTAAAATCATACACAAAGACTAGGTAAATCCCATTAGAGTAGTATTTGTGCATAGTTTATTTATTGTATTGCATAATTCAGTTTTGTATTCAATGATTGCATATCTAATTTTTAATTAAATATATTATAAAAATTATTTATCTCAATAATTATTATTTGGTGAGGCTTTACTTAGTTTGTTTATTTTTAACTAAGATATATATTGATAAGTAGGAGATAATTTCCACAGCAAATCAAATTGTGATATTGCTATCAAGATTTAACTGTGTGATTTTGGGTCAAACTCATTGACCCATGTTTCATGAGTAGTGATTAAACATGAATCCATCTCTCATGAGAATAAATGGAACACTTAGCACTCATTGGATCTAGGTGATTCTCATAGGGGTGAAGCACCGGGTTGCAAGCTTTGGGTTTAACCATGGAGGAAACTCCATAGTTAAGCGCACTCAAGCTGGAGTAGTATTGGGATGGGTGACCTCTTGGGAAGTCCCATTGCTTCACCCCTGTGAGCATCACCTAGATCCAATGAGTGCTAAGTATTCAATTTATTCTCATGAGATATGGATTCATGTTGAATCACTACTCATGAAACATGGGTCAATGAGTTTGACCCAAAATCACACAGTTAAATCGTGACAGCAATATCACAATTTGACTTGCTATGGAAATTATCTCCTACTTATCAATTGATGAGTTTAAGGGGCTTTCTAATGAATGGTTCATAAGGCACAACACTTGGTGAAGGTTTTTCAAATGGGGTTGCAAGCTTTGGGTTTAACCATGGAGCAAACTTCGTAGTTAAGCGCACTTAGGCTAGAGTAGTACTGGGATAGGTGACCTCCCGGGAAGTCTCGATGCTTCACCCCTATGAGCATCACCTAGATCCAATGAGTGCTAAGTGTTCCATTTATTCTCATGAGAGATGGATTCATGTTGAATCACTACTCATGAAACATGGGTCAATGAGTTTGACCCAAAATCACACAGTTAAATCCTGATAGTACTATCACAAAAAGATATATATTTTTAATAAATTGTTGAAAATATTAAACAGATTCACATTCAAACTTTTTTATTAGAAATATATTTAACTCAACACAATCTCTAATGAATTAGTAAAAAATTCAATTATAATATAGAATTTAAAGTTAAAATTATATGATTTTATAATTTTATAACATCAACTAATATTTTAATATCCTTTTAACATAATAAATAATCCACATAACTTTTATCTCTATTGTCAAAAACTAAACTTGTCTTCACTTCCTCCAAAAACTATATTAGTTTCCACCATTCACATGTTTCTGTAATTGATTAATGAAAATGTTTCAAAAATTTTATTAACCATTTATAATTTTTGTATATTATTATATAATTTATATGTTTCGTTGAATTATAGAAAAGCTTGCTAAGTACACTTAATATTAATTTTTAATTAAATGAATAAATATTTAATCTATTTAAACTATAGCTAAGTACAAGTACATGCCACTATGTGGCACTCGTTATCTTTTTCAATTATAAGAAAATTTCAATTCTACTATTCACTAACACAACAAATTTAAATTCTACTCTATTTAACATCATGTGGCCTTTAGTTAGGTTCAAGGTTAGGGTTGGATTTTACTTAGCTTGTGTATTTATTATAGTTTTTATAAAGGTTTAAGATTTAGGTGCATATTAACTTAGTGAACAATTATTTTTTATTTTGATTCATGATCAAGCTCAATTCAGTTTAGTATTAGATTTAGATTAGGTTTATAGAGTTACAACTTAATCTTGCATGGTAAGAAGTAACTAAGATTCAATATTTAAAATTTAAATTATTTTTATGGTTCAATGTGGTTTAGTGTTAGGATAATTGTTTAATTGGATTTTGTGTAGTGTAGTCATGGTTGATAAAACCTAGGACTATGATTTAATTTACTATAATTAAAGAGTTCAATTTGGTTCATCATTTGTTTAATTAGCTTCAGGTTTTTCACTTGATTTTGATTATAATCAGGGTTCAAGATTGATTTGTGTTTGTTTTAGGGTATAATTTAGTTAAGAAATGGGATTAAAATTTCTTAAATTATTTACTTTGGTCCAAGACTATAGTTTATTTTTTTTAGTGTTTTGTTTGGCATAGAGTACAATTTGAACCAATGTTTATGGTTTAGTATAGGTTTAATTTATGTTTAGTATTAGAATTAAGATATATTTCTTTATGATTGGGGTTATAATCCAATTTGATTTTGAATTTAAACTTAAAATGTTGTAGGCTTATGATTTGATTTGGTTTAGTTTCATATATTTTCTAGAATTTGATTAGGTTTACTTTGGTATAGTAAGGTTAGGATTTGGTAATAGGTTTTATAATTTAAATGAAGTTAAATTATTTTTCCCAAATTATTCGAGATACAATTACTCTTACTCTTATTTATTGGATTAAACTAGAGCTAAAGTTATAGCTAGGATCAACACTAGAGTTTAGGCTAGGTTAATATTAGAGTTGCAATTAGTTTCATAGATCTTATGATAGCCTCTAGATCTTGTTTCATTTATTCTAGAATCCATATTAATAAAAACCAAAACATGAAGACTCCTCATGATATTGTCATTCATTATAAGATTAAAAAATGTAAGAAAGTATTGGAGTATGAATCATTTATATTCTATTTTTTTTGTGTAAATAGACTAGTCATTGCGCTAAATAGTGTATTATTGACTAGAAAAATCAAAAGAGGTTAAGAAAGGTTACAAGCATAAACAGATAGATTTTAAAAAGGATAAGAATAAAGCTTGGAAATAGTTTACCATGGATAAAACATCATAAGGACCTTCAATTATTCTACCTATTGTTGTTGATACTCTGAAAGTCTCTAGACTTAGAGATAGTCCTAAAGGTTCTAAAAAATCAACCCAGGTTGTGTCCTCTTCTAAGGCCCAGAGTGAGTATTTGGTTAGTAGTTCTCAGCTTCAATTTCATAAGGATACAAGTTTTGTTTCAGTTATTATTCTAGAGAAAATCAAGGCTAGTCAACTATCTCTCCTATTGTCTTTTCTCTTGTCATTGAAGTTCAAGTCAGTGTTCAAGGAAACCCTAATGGAGGATCAAAGGAGGAAATTGTTTTTCCTATTGAGGAAAATAGTTCTATTTTTTCATTCTTTTCCAGTAGAGTGAAAGAGAAAGATAAGGAGAAGAATCCTATTGTCACTTTAGGAGATCAAATCAAATATGATGATATTCAATTTTATAAGCTTATTTTTGTTCTTAGTTCCCTTAGAAAGAAAATGGACACAACATACATTAAATATCCAAATTTTTGGGGGGATCATGATATGGATTATTCCTATAAAGATGCTATGATATTGGATTGGATAAATACAAAGAATAAAAATAAGAAAGGAAGGAATAAAAAAGATAACAAAAAGAGTGATCCCATTTTAGTTTCTCATGCTTCCCAGATAGGTGTCACTACTAGGATGAGAGTAGATATTGGAACCCTTCAAAATCTAGTGGGAAGGAAACTAGATAAAATCATCAGAGAATTAGAAAGTAAACAAAATATTATGGATGAGAAGCAATTGACCATC
This sequence comes from Cupressus sempervirens, assembly GCA_028749045.1. Taxonomy (NCBI): domain Eukaryota; kingdom Viridiplantae; phylum Streptophyta; class Pinopsida; order Cupressales; family Cupressaceae; genus Cupressus; species Cupressus sempervirens. The sequence goes on along the minus strand of CM053784.1, from coordinate 254,536,667 downwards.
TAGATAGCTTGTTCAGGGGGTAAAAGATGAAGATAATATCTTGGAACATCACAAGACTCAATAGTCCTCACAAGATGGATGTTCTTAGAAATATAGTTAGAGATCACAAACTTGATATTATTATGACTCAAGAAACTAAAATGCTTAAGGAAAAATTTGAGAAGATTAAAAATTTCAAAAACTGTGGTGTGATAGGTAGTGATTCTGAGGGAGCATCTCAAGGAACTCTTATTTTTTGGAATCTAAACTATATCAAATGTAACCCCATTTTTATTAATAAAAATATTGTGGCTGTTAAGTTTCTTCACATTGGGAATAACTTTGAATGGGTCTTGTCTAATATTTATGCCCCTAATTTGAAATTTAATTGTGCTAATTTTTGGAGAAAGTTTGAATTGTCTAGGAATCTCTTTCTTAATGACTATTGGATGATTATGGGAGACTTTATCATTCATCTAAAAGGGACTGAGAATTTTGGAGGGTCTATGTCTCTTCCTGAGAATATAATTGATCTTATGGACTTTATCAATAGATATGCTTTGTTGAATGTTGATCTGGAAGCTATTAAGTTTAATTGGTCTAATAGAAGGTCTTCTAGTGGTCTTATTCAAGTGAGACTAGAAAAAGCTCTTCTTTCCCATGAGTGGTTGCAAAAGTATTCTTTTTCTCTATCTTCTTTTGTTAGAATTTGTTCAAATCACTCTCCTATTGTTTTTTTAGTGCATCCCTTGTTGGGTAACATCTCTAGACCCCCGTTTAGATTTGAAAGGATGTGGACCTCCCACCCTGATCTTGAAAGGAGTATTAAAAGATGGTAGTCATTTTCTTCAAGTAAAACTAGACAAAGCTCTTCTTTCAGATGAATGGTTGCAAAAGTATGCACACTTTTTATCTATCTTCTTTTATACGAGTTGTTTCAAACCACTATCCTTTTATTTTTTCAAAAAGTCCCTCATTGCATAATTTTAAAGAAAATGTTAAAATGTTGAACAAGGAAGTGGTTGGGAATATTTTTGATAACAAAGATTGTGTTAAAAAAAATTTAAAAATTATCCAAAATCAGATTCAAGAGTTTTGGTATTCTAACTAGCTAAAGGAGAATGAAATTGTTAAATTGGTTAAACTACAGTAAATTATTTCTAAAGAAGAAGTGTATTGGATGTAGAAGTCTAGAGCTCTTTGGCTTGAAGCTGGGGACAAGAACATAAATTTCTTTCACATGAAGACATTTAAACAAAAAGAAACTAATAGAATAAGATCTATTTAAGTCCTTATTGGTAATCTAGAAAAGGAGGAAGAAATTAAAGAGGAAATGGTGGTTTACTTTTCAAAGATTCTATCTTTTGATTTCAACTTGAACTTTATCAATCAAAATGAGCCCCTCTCAACTATCACTTCTTCTAAATTGATTTTATCCAAAATAAAACTTGAACTTCTATCCCTAATTCCAATGAAAATCTACTTTTTGTGTCTTCCTTTGAAGGAGAAAAACCCCTTGGTCCATATGGGTTTCGAATGTTCATCTTATAGCTTTGCTAGGATGTTGTTTCCAAGGATGTAATGGATGTTGTTAATGAATTTTTTGGTTCTCAGACTTTTCCTAAAGAAATCAATGCTACTTTAATTTCTTTCATCCCTAAGACTCATGGTGCTATTAACCCATCTGGTTTTAGACCATCCATCTCTACAATTATTTATATAATATTGTTTCAAAGGTTTTGACTTCTAGGTCATCAATTCTTCTCCCTAGCATCATTTCCAATGAACAAAATAGTTTTTTTTTTGAGAAAACCAATATTGGACTCTATTATAGTTCTACATGAGAATGTACAATCCCTTGAAGCATTGACCAAACAAGGTTTCTTAATCAAGCAATACCTATCTAATGCTTATGATAGGATGGATTGGCAATTTTTATGTAAAATATTAAAGGCTTTTGGCTTCAATTCTAGAGTTATCACTTGCTTATCTAATAGCTTATCTACACTATCTCATCTTTTTTTGTCGTGAACAATTCCTCTTCAATTTTTTTCAAACCTACTAGACGACTTAGATAAGGACACCCTATTTCTCCCATTCTCTTTTCTATTACTGATGCAAGAGTATCCTGGTTTGTGTGGCTATCTTGCATATTTTCCTTCTTTCTTGTTGATTTCGAGTTGTAATGTCTTGCATTGTCGAGTTTATTAGTTGTTTCCAAGTTCACAGTTGGTGCTGAGTTCGTAGTGGTTTTTGAGTTAGTAGTTGTTGCTAAGCTCTCTATGTTTTTCAAGTTCATAGTTGTTCCTAAGTTATCCTTTGGTCATCAAGCCTTATTTGTCGAGTTATTCTTTGGGTGTCAAGTTCCTTTAGTTGCTGAGCACTATTGAGTTTCTTTGGTTGTCAAGTGTTCCTAAGCCCACTAAGTTGCAACATTTTGTTGGATTCTTCATTTGTCGAGTTGTCTATGTGTGATTTCTTGTCGGAGCCAACCTTTCAATTTAATTTATTGATAGGTATCTACTGTGAGTTTGCTTGTGGCTTATTCTAGCATTTAATATAAGAATTTATTTTTTTGTACTTCTAATAGGCCGACTTGTACCCATGCATGTATTTAAAGAGGTAATTGGTAGAGTCTTATGGTATGGAATTTTAGATGGTAGAAGGATAGTAGGAGCAGAAGCAAGAAGAGATGCAAGTTTGATCATTACAAATTGAAATTGAAGTTTAATGTTTTTCATAACCTAGAAGGCCTTACAACTGAGCATGTATCTCATTCTTTGGTAAATATATGAAAACATTTGTTCCTCTATCTCCTGAGTTTGTTGTTATTTGGTGTTTTTTTTCCAATGTGTTTACTCTTGCAGGTGGTTTGAATAGTTGGGTGTGCCTTTGGCCCTATTTATTCTCTTCCCTCCCTGCATCAATTATGGTTTAGTCTTTGAAAAGATTCCTTAATAAAAGAAATTAAAGGGTAACCTGATTAAGTTATTTTAATGTTTATATGGTGATTCTTGGATACTGAACCTAACTGCCATTTCATTTTTTGAATAAACTAATCGAGTTATTGAAAACCCAATTAAGATATTAAGAGTTTTTTTCATGGGGTGTCCACAAATTTGTACACAAAATTGGTGCAATTTTCTTACCATGAACTAGGTACTATAAAATTAGGCATAGCCTATATGGTAAGAAAACTAGTGGACACCCCATGAATTTTCAAAAAAAAACTCTTAATAAGCAAATCGAGTTATTCAAAAAATGAAATGATAGCTAGACTTGGTATACAAGCCTGGTTATATCAATATTAAATTAACTTGACCGACTTTTATAAAACTCAATTAGGTTATTTTAATATTTATGTCTTAAAAACTTGATCAAGTTTTTAATAACTATAAATACCTATTGTTGACCACATTTGATGGTATTTTTTTTTCCTCAAAATGTAGACTCATAGTAGCAAGTGACTACACAAAGCATACACTCAATCAAGTTTGTCAAAAAAATAGAGTTTTTGAGATACTTACTCCATGGTGCCCCACTAAAAAGGTATGTAATCATTTTATTTGTTGTTTATGTATTATTTTCTTAATAGTTTGTAATTTTTTTTTATATTTTTTTAGAATTGTAATTTTTTTTTCATAATTTGTAAGATTTGTAATATTTTAAAAATTTTAATATTATATGCATCAATGAATCCAAGAAAATGAGCTGAAGGTGAAAGACCATCTCTAGAATAAAAAATACAATCAAACCCTCCATCCACTATGAAACAACCACAAAATACTCCACCCATTATGAGACAAACATAAAACCCTCCACCCGTTGTGAAAAATGAACTAAACCCTCCACTTAATGTTCCCCTTCAACAACCACCACCATCTGTAAACCCTTCACGCATACCATTAGATAATATAAATACTATAGAAGAAGATTTCATAAACATACTTAGACAAAATACCACTCACATTAGACAAATAGTCATTAGGTTAAGGTCATATATTCTATCTCACCACTCAACCCTAGTAGATACACTCAAACAAATGGCCCAAAATAAATGCAAATGAGGTGTCTAAGGAGGTTACTAAATAGGGTTCATAGAGGGATAGGTTCCATGCAATTCATGTTGATGGAGTGTCATATCAACCAGAGAAAGATAAGAACATCAAGAAAGGAACTATATGTTCTCTTTTCACTAATCCTAATTCTAAAAATTGCCTAATAAAAAAAACCAAAATGTTTCTTATTCATTTGTGCACTCATGCTAGGATGAGATCATGTTTTTGGGATAGGTGATATATGGTATATGACCTATCATCGTGTAATAATTATGAGGTTCCTCTATATTTTTTAAGAAAGCTATACTGTGAGTTCATCCTTGGTGAGAAGCCAAATTACTTTGATATCCATGAGTTCTAAGGTAGGGGTAGAGGCTCTACATAGGATAAACCTCAAGCCCAAAGGGTGGTACCACAACATGAGAGGAGATGTACATCACAAAAATTTATGTGTCATGTTGTGGTCCCAAAAGTCATAAAGGAGTCTATTGATTTACAAACTCTTCATCCAGTTGCATCATTGACAGATGTCATCATTCAACATGGCTCATAGTTAACTAGTGTTACTTCACTATGACACCTCAACCATCATTAGATGCACCTTTAAGGTAATTGCATCTTGTGCTATCTACATCATCATTACCTAGGCCACCAATGTTTTCCCTGCCTATGCCGCCTACATCATCATCAAATGCATCATTAAAGTCTTTGGGGCCCGATCAAAATGTGTGTTTTAGTTGCCTACACATGTGTAATGTGATGGATAGTGAGGCTACTCAAGATGGATTGAAATTTTATCCATTTGTACATTGTGGAAAGACATGTTATGCATCCAAAGGTGTGGATTTCACGCTCATAGAGGATTAGATGACAATGTTCTTCGATGGAGAGGAGACACATGGTTGTTTGTTTGAGTTTTCACATTTTTTCTTTAATAACCTAAATATTATTAAAGGTAACAATTTTTTATTTTATAGAATGCTTTAGATCGATATGTGAACAATATATAATGCAAGCTGCATCAAGTGGTATAAGAACACCACATAGTACTCATTCTACTAGAGGTGCGAGGCTAGGAGCAAGAATACTCGAGGTAAAAAAATTCAAATATTCTTAAAAGTACAATAATAGTCTTAGAGTTGTGAGCGGGGAAATGTGTGCAGCCATTGGCAAAGGTGAAAAAGTGGAGAGAGAAGGCGTTAGTCCATTTGAGGTGGGGGAGGAGGTGGAATTCAAAGGATTAGAAACCCAAATTGAAATAAAGATCCTAATCATTTGTGGAAAAATTGACCCTGATTACGAACTGATCAACATCATGTATAAGGTTGATCTAAGGAAAGGGAAATGCAAGTTGCATGTGACTATAGTGGCACATGCTACTATGGATTGTGGGAGGGACAAGTTTGTGAAGTTGTGAAAATTTATGACAAGCATGGTAAAGAATAGTTTGAGTTCATTGAAATCTTGTGCTTCCAATAACAAGGTGGACATTACAAAATCTTGTGCTCTAAGTAACTGTTACTTGTTATGCCAAAAATGTGTTTCCCCCAATATATGAATTGAATCTGGATAACATTGTCATTGAGTGAGAGTAGCAAGGTTTCTTGAAACTAGGTAAATCACATTATAATAGTATTTGTGTATAGCTTATTGTATCTATAATAGGTTAACCTATGCACAATTAGTACACAAAATTAATCAATGAAAAATATATAATCTTAATTGTGATTTGATTGAGTTTTATAGGAGCTCTTTTTGGGAGGCTTCTTTCATAACATTATTTTTGGTAATACAAATATTAAAAAATAATTACTAAATAAATTTTAATTAAAAAATAAATGGAATCATTAAATGCATGCATTTGATAGTATTTTTAAGAGATTGTTGAGAATATTGGATAGATTCACATTCAAACTTCTTTAAAAAAATATACTTTGATTCAACATAACTTGTTTATAACAAGGAATTCCTTGTGGTGGGGATCAGGAACAGAGTGTGGGAACATTATTATTTCATTCTTAGAATTATGCATTGTCCTCTTGGAAACTTGAAATCCACCTAAGAATGTAAATCATTTAACAAATTGTAAAGCAATACTCAATCATATAGGATTGGCCATGTTCATAAAAAAAGTAATGGAATTTTTTTCATCATAACTTAATTTTTTAATTATATAGAACTAATTTTCTATTGAATCAACTTATATGGTATGTGCAGGATCATGGTGTGCCAAAAAGTGGCGATGTGAAAAACATGTAGTTTTGAAATGGTTAAAAGCATTTCAAAATGCACTTTGACTTTTTTCCCACCCATCTTGGTACCAAACCAAAAATGTAATACCTTACTTGATTGAGTATCCAATTTGAGAATGGGTATCTGATTTGAGAATAGATATTCGATTTGATAATGGGTATCCAATTTGGGAAAGGGTATCCGATTTATCTTCTAAAATTATGGTACCAAATAAAAATGTAAAGGGAGTGGGAACCAAATTTCAAGTTGTATCAAGTCATAGTATAATATAGTTATAGCATAATTGGGGGTGGGACCAATTATTATGTATAGTTACTAAAATTTATTATATAGTATTAAATAATAATAATAATTTTATATATAGTTATTACTTATTATATATTATTATATAATAATATATCATATATATTATTATATATTATATATATTACTAACCTAAGTTAATAAACTATATGATGATGTATGTGCCTAGGGGTCCCCCTAGGGACATACACGTGTTCCACTAAGTCCAAATGGGTCATGGGATACCCTAATTATATATAATATATATTATTTTTATATATTATATATATTAGTAACCTAAGTTAATAAACTATATGATGATATATGTTCCTATGGGTCTCACTAGGGACATACATGTGTTCCAATGAGTCCAAATGGGTCATGGGATACCCTATGATCTATTTTAACCCATTAAACGACAAGATATCTTTCTAAGGGTCAAAGGATGCTTAGGGAAATATATCTTGTGTTTTAATGGATAGAAAGGGGTTATGGAGTATCCTATGACCCCTTTAGACCTAATACATGAGAACATGTATTCCTAGGGGTCCTACGACCTATTGTGTTCTAATGGGTCAAAATGGTTCATAGATTATCCTATGACCCTTTTAAGCCATTACATGACAACATATGTTCATAGGGGTTCTATAACACATTGGAACATATGTTTTTATGTAATGGGCCAAAAGGGATCATAGTGTATCTGATGACCCCTTTTGACCCATTGGAACACAACATGTATAGCCCTACGGCATTAGGACCCCTTGAAACATATGTTATCATGTAATGGTTCAAAATTTGACCCATTGGAGCACAACATACATGATGATAAGGTTCCTAGGACGCCTACCAACATATGTTCTCATGTGATGTGTCAAAAGGGGTCATAGAATACCCTATGACCCCTTTCTATCTATTGAAATATAAGAGGTATGTCCCTAGGGGTCATAAGATACCCTATTACCCCTATATATCCATTGAAACACAACATATATGTCCCTAGGGGCCCTAGGATCCCTAGGAACATAAGTTGTCATGTATTTGATTGATTGGATCATAGGTTATCCTATGACCCCTTTCAATCCATTTCAACACAACATGCTTGTCCATAAAGTTCTTAGGACCCACAAGAACATTTTTTGTCATGTAAAGGGTCGAAATGGGTCATAGGATATTATTTAACCCAATTCAATCCATTGGAACACAACATGAATGTCCCTAGGGGTTCTACAAACCCTATGAATTTATTTTGTCATGTAATAGCTCAAAATGTGTGATGGCATGCCCTATGACACCTTTTTACCCATTATAACACATCTTGTATGTCACAAGGGGTCCCAAGTGTTGGATACAATTGTTCAATTTTGTGTTGTCATTGATGTTAAACAAATTTCATATCAATTATTAGTTAGAGCCTCTCGAGCTCAATTAGTCAGCAAGGCAAAAGGTAGACTCTACTGAGCTCAGAAGGTTTGCAAGAAGGTTTATAGTGTCTACCAAGCATTCTCAGATTTTACCTTGTGTAGATAGTTGTTACCAAGCTTTCAAGGTTAAACAAGGCAATTCAGTGTCTACTAAGCTTACTCGGTCATCAAAAGAAAATATGACAAAAAATAGTTCTTATCGAGCTCTCATGGACAACAAAGAAAATTTAGTTCTTACCGAGTTCACTTTGTAGCCAAAGCATTTTGCAAAATTTGCAGTGTTAATCAAGTTGACATGGTTAACTTAAGAAATTGTTTTTAGAGTAGAGTTTACGAAGTAGAGTCAGCCAATGAAGAATTTTATTGTTTTGAGAAATAAAGTTTATTCATTTAATGCAATACTTGTAGCTGATTGATGTATAATTTATTGATAAAAGTAACTTGTGAATGAGCTGACTTGATAATCTGAATGGTATATATAAGAGTTCAAGTTATTGAATGGTATATATAAGAGTTCAAGTTGTGAATTCTAAGTGTGTGATACATTTGATGTGATGCGAATGTGAAGGAGGACTGATTATTGGGAAAGCAAATTTTGAAGGATAATCAAAGATCATTGACGAGCAACAAAGCTATATTTGATGAAGGAGGATCTAATGGTGCAGCATAGAGATCTGTAATCAGAAAATATAGTTGCATCTTATTCAAGTCAATTCATTGTTACTTTCTAACTATTGTAGTAGTGATTTCAAAAGTCTCTTAGTAAAGTTAGTTTAACAGCCATTTTGTAAATCCTCTAACAAGGTGACAGTTTAGTTGAATTTTTCTAAAGACCTCTAGCAAGGCCACTCTTAATAGGGTTATTAAATCCTCTAATAGGGTCACACCTAATAGTGCATTTTGTAACCTTTAACACGGTTGGCTCCTAACAAGGCTTACTTCAAAAGAGTGAAAATTGGTAGCTAGTTACTTGGTTGCTTTTCCCATATTAGGTTTCCATGTTATATCTAGTGTCTCTTGTGTTCATGTTATTTATTTTTGCATGCATGTTAATAATTATAAATGCTTAAATATCAGTAACAAATTAATCTACCAAGTTACAACATTTATGTAAGTGTTTACCGAGTGACAATGGTAACTAGTTATTTAAGACATCTAAGGGATCTAAATTTATTTTGTGGTAACTGATTCACCCCCCCTCTTATTTACTTCATCTATAATTCCAAAAATTGGTGTTAGAGCTCTTGGTGCTTGTAGAAAAATATTTCAAGGATCTAAGCTAAAGATTAGGATGTCTTACAAAAGGGAAATTCCAAGACTTAACAAGGACAACTTCTTAGCATGGAAGGGATTGATGAGACTTCATCTAGCTTCTATTGGTGACACAGGGCTGAAGTATCTTAATGAAAAATAGGCAGAACCTACTAGTACATTATTTGTCAATCACATTGCTAAAAATAAGACTCACAACAACATGATGATAGATATTGCATCTGCCCTAAGTTATAAAAAATTTGATGATATCAAGGATTGCAAAACTACCTTTGAAATATGGAACAAGCTAAAAGAGATCTATGGAGGTGATGATAATGTGAAAAGAGCCAAAGCAGAAAGTTTAAGAGGACAATTTGTTCAAATGAGGATGAGAGAAGATGAAAATATTACAAAATATGTTGAAAGAGTTCAAGTAAATGTTAGTGCAATCAAAGCATCTGGAGGAGCTATCAAGGAGGAAATAGTTATAAGTAAAGTTCTTAGAACATTACTTCCCTTTTATGCAATTAGAGTTTCTACAATTCAAGAAGGAAGATGTGAAGCAAATCATAAGATAAATTTAGAGGCCATAGTTGGAAGATTGACTGCATTCGAGCTAGATAACTATGATAATTATGTTCCTAGCTACCAAGAATATTGAATCAACATTTGAAGCCAAGCTTTCACTCAAGGAGAAAGGTAAGAAGATAAAGGATTCTTAGTTATACAGTGTTGAAGAATCAAAGTAGAGTTCTGACAGTGATTTTGAGGTGGTTGAAGCTTTGCTAGTAAGGAAATATTCAAGAGGCAAAGGTAAATATAAAGCTAAGGTTCCTCTAATCTATTTTTCTTGTGAAAAAATTGGACATATTGCTACTAGGTGCCCAAACAAGTAGAACAAAAATGAGAAGAAAGGTCACAAATGCAATGGCAACAAAGAATTCAAATCATTCAAGGACAAATGTAAGAAAATATTTTTCATGGCTAAGGATTCTAATGATTCTGATGATGAAGAAGAAGAAGAAGAAAGGTTTTACATTGCTATAAAGGATGAGTCTGATAATGATCAGAAAATGGTACTTATTTCTCTTGTGAGCAAAAATGATACATGGATTATAGATAGTGGTTGTTCTTATCACATGACTAGTGGTAAAACTAAGTTTGAACATTTTGAAGACTATGATGGTGGTAGTGTGAGGTTTGGTAATAATGAATCTTGTTGCATAAAAGGAAAAAAAAAATCTCACTAACCAAAGAACTTGTATTTAATAATGCATATTGGGTAGAAGTTCTAAATCACAATCTATTAGGTGTGGCATAGCTACTCAATAATAGATTCAAAGTGGAATTCATGCATGGAAAATGCAAGACTACTAGATGGCAAAGGAAAGCTGATTGGATTAAGCACTCAAACAAAAGGTAACTTATTTTATCTTTAACTTGGTAAATGTTCATTCTTTATTGCTCAAGTTGAAGAAAATTGGTTATGGAATAGGAGGTTGTGTCATGTGAACTTTAATAACTTGGTGAAAATAAGTACATATAGGAAACTAATAGGCATTCCTAACATAAAGAAACCTGAGGTTGGTTTATGCAAGAATTGTCAAATTGGCAAGATGGGAAAAACTAGCTTTAAAAGTAAAAAATTTTAGTCTAAAGAAGTTTTAGAAATTGTGCATACTGATTTGTGTGGACCTATTGGAATTGAAATTTGTACTAGTGAAAAGTTTTTCATTCTTTTTTTTGATGATTACTCAAGAATGATGACTATCATGTACCAAAGAGAGAAATCAAAAGCATTTGAGAAGTTCAAATGGTATTTGACCAGAGTGGAGAAGGAAATAGGAAAAAGACTGAAATTCTTGAGGTTAGATAGAGGTGGTGAATTAATTTCACATGAGTTCAATAACTTTTGCATTGAAAGGGGAATCAAAATGCATGTTTCAACACCTAGAACTCCTGAACAAAATAGAATAGCTGAAAGAAGGAATAGATCTATCATGGACTATGAAAAAATTTTAATGATTGAAAAGAGCATTGCTATCAAATACTAGAAGAAAGCTATTAGCACTATAGTTCATGCATTGAACTAAGTACAATTGAAGAAGGACTCATTCAAAACACCCTATGAGTTATGGTATGGCTACAAACCTAATTTAAGTTAGCTAAAAGTATTTGGAAGCAAATGTTACATTTTGAAAGAATCTAGAAAAGTTAAATTTGATGTGAATAGCGATAAAGGAATATTTTTGGGATATTTTTGCAAGAGTAAAGCATGTTGATGTTTGAATTTATCTACTCACAAAGTCATAGAAAATGCAGATGTGAAAGTTGATGAGTTTGCAGAGAGAACCGAAGAAAAAAGAAAAATGGAACCAAAAGACTATAGGAGATTTATTTTCATTGAACCTGATACAGTGCCAAATACACCTTTCAATCAAAAATATTCTACTCGAGAGTCTTTGGTAACTAAGTTGCAAGAAGTTCAAACCGAGCTAATACCTACCAAGTAGCAAGGGCCCATGTTGCAAATAGAAGCTACCAAATCAGTAGCTACTGAGCTTGAGCAACCAGAACCAAAAATCAAAACACAAGAAGATAAAAATGAAAGTCATTCAAAAGGAAAGAAGCCTATGCTACCCAAATATGTTAGAAGACATCATCCACTAGATTAGATCATTGGAGATAAATCTAAAGGAACTATGACAATAAGTAAGTTAAAAGGTACTTTTTTACTTGCTAATTTTGAACTTAGAAATGTCAAAAATGCAGTAGAAAATGAAATTTGGATTGAAGCTATGAATGATTTGATAGAGCAGATAGAGGAAAACAAGACATGGACTCTTGTATCTAGGCCTAAAGACAAAAATATGATTGGAACTAAGTGGGTATTCAGAAACAAGTTAAATGAAGATGGCAAGATGTCAAGGAACAAAGCTAGACTAGTATGCAAAGGATACTCTCAAGAAGAAGGAATGGACTATGGAGAAAAATTTTCTCCTATTGTGAGATTGGAAGGTCTCAAGACCTTACTTGCATATGCTACATATAAAAGATTCAATGTTCATCTGATGGATGTCAAGTTAGAATTTCTCAATGGTATACTAGATGAAGAGGTTTACATTGAACAGCCTGAAGGTTTTGTTGATCTAGACAAGAAGAACATGGTCTGTAAATTACATAAATCATTGTATGGTCTAAAGTAAGCCCCTAGGGCATGGTATGAAAGACTGCACAACTATCTTATTATGATTGGTTTTCAAAGAACTAATGATAATAGTAGTTTGTATATCAAGGAAGGACCAAATGATAAGATTTTTTTGGCAGAAATATTTATAGATGATACTTTGTTTACAAGAAATGATGAACTTTGCAAGGAATTTTTAGAACAAATGAACAAAAAATTTGAAATGTCAATTTTTGGTGAGATCAAATTCTTTGTTGGTCTTCAATTTCAATAGAATAAGAATGACATCTACATCACTCAATCTAAATACATCAAGGAGATACTAAAAAAGTTTGGTATGGAAGATTGCAAACCAACTAGGAATCCTATGTGTACTGGGTGAAACTTACCAAGGATGATTAATCAAAGAAAGTGGATCAGACATTGTATAGATCTATGATTAAAAAATTGTAGTATGTAGTACTTACAAGACTAGACATTTCCCTTGTAGTTGGTATTGTAGCAAGATTCTCAAGAAAACTAAGAGAAAATCAAATGATGGCAATCAAAAGGATCTTGAGATATTTGAAAGGAACTAAAGAGTATGGCTTATGGTATAAACTTAGAGGAAATCTGGATTTAAAAGTGTTTAATGATGCAGATTGGGCAAGAAACTTTAATGATAGAAAGAGTACAAGTGGAGGAGCTTTCTTTCTTGGAAAGAGATTGGTTTCTTGGACAAGTAAAAAGAAAAATTGTACATCCTAGTCCACAACAGAGGTTGAATATGTTGTAGTAGCAATAAACAGTTCAAACATTGTTTGGTTCAAACAGTTATTGGAAGGTATGAAAGAAGAAATCAAAGAACCCGTTGTTATGTTTTGTGACAATAAAAGAGCAATTAACATATCCAAGAATCCAATGATGCATTAAAAAACCAAGCATATTGCTATAAAAGATAACTTTGTTAGAGAATTAGTGTAGGATAAGGAGATTAGATTGGAATATGCCCATACAAATCAACAAATTGCTGATATATTCACAAAGCCTTTACTTAAGGATGCATTCTTGTATCTAAGAGGTAAGTTAAGGGTCATTCCCCTATCAGAAGCTCACTAAAATACAATTTTAGTGATGCATCAATAGGAACAGAATTGAAGATCTATCAGTTGATGTAGCAAAGTAATGAAGACATTGCATATGAATCAGTACTTAAGGTACATTGAATTTCATTTTAAATGTATTGTCTTTGGCATGTGTTGTCAAAGAGGGAGAGTATACTGCCATATCTATTACTATGAAAGAGGAAGATTACTATATTTTAGGAGTCATGTAGTAAAAAGTGTAAGAGGGAGTAGCATTCTAACAAAAAATACTTGTTTTCAAAATTTCATTATGCTATGACATGTTGTGTTTACATCAATGCCAAAGAGGGAAATTGTTGGATATAATTGTGAAAGTTTGTATTGTCATTGATGTTACAAAAATGTCATATCAATTATTAGTCAGAGTCTACCTATCTCAGTTGGTCAGCAAGGAAAAAGGTAGAGTCTACCAAGCTCAAAAGGTTTGCAAGAAGGTTTAAAGTGTCTACTGAGCATTCTCATATTTTACTTTATGCATATAGTTGTTACCGAGCTTTCAAGGTTAAGCAAGGAAATTAAATGTCTACTAAGCTCACTTAGTCATCAAAGGAAAATATGGCAGAAAATAGATCTTACCAAGCTCTCATGGACAATGAAGAAAATTTAGTTCTTACTGAGTTCACTTGACAGACAAATGATTTTGCAAAATTTCTAGTGTTAGCTGAGTTGACATGGTTAACTCAGGAAATTATTTTTAGAGCAATGTTTACCAAGAAAGGTTGGCCAATGAAGGATTTCATTGTTTTGGGAATTAAAGGTTATTTGTTTAATGTAATACTTGTAGCCGACTAATGTATGGTATATTAATAAAAGTAACTTGTGAATGAGCCAACTTGATAATCTGAATTGTATATATAAGAGGTCAAGTTGTGAATTCTAAGTGTGTGATGGATTTGATGTGATATGAATGTGAAGGAGGACTGATTATTGGGAGAGAGATTTTTGAAGGATGATCAAAGATCATTGAGGAGCAGCAAAGCTATATTTGATCAAGGAGGATCTAATCGTGCATAATAGAGATCTGCAATCAGTAAATATAGTTGCATCTTATTCAGGTCAATTCATTGTTACTTTCTAACCATTGTAGTAGTGACTTCAAAAATCTCTTAACAAAGTTGGTTTAACAGCCATTTTGTAAATCTTTTAACAAGATGATAGTTCAGTTGAATTGTTCTAAAGACCTCTGGCAAGGCCACTCTTAACAGGGTGATTAAATCCTCTAATAGGATCACACCTAACAGTGTGTTTTGTAACCTTTAATAGGGTTGCCTCCTAACAGGGATCACTTTAGAAGAGTAAAAATTGGTAGCTAGTTACTTGGTGGTTTTTCCCATAATGGGTTTCCATGTTAAATCTGGTGTCTCTTATGTTCATGTTATTTACTTTTGCATGCATGTTAATAATTATGAATTCTTAAAGATTAGTAACAAATGAATCTACCAAGTTATAGCATTTCTATAAGTGTTTACTGAGTGACAATAGTAACTAGTAATTTAAGACATCTAAGGGATCTAGATTTGTTTTGTGGTAACTGATTCACCCCCCCTCTTAGTTACTTCATCTATAATTCCAAGAGTAGGTCCCAAAGGAACATACATCATGTGTTTGAATGGGCTAAAAGGGGTCATAGGGTTCCCTATTAACAATTTTTACCCAGTAAATGATAACATATGTTGATAGGGATCCAATAAATCCAAGGAAAAAGTATCATGTGTTCAAATGAGTTGAAAGGGGTCATTGAGTACCCCATATATTATATGATAATATATGTTCTTAGGGGTCCTAAAAACCCTAGGGACATAAATCATGCATTTAAATACATTCAAAGGGGTCATAAGGTAATGTATGACCTATTTTGACCCATTAAATGTCAACATATGTCTCTAGGGGTCCTAGGACCACTACGAACATATAATAATCATTTATATCAGTTGAAATGGGTTATAGGATAAATTATGACCCTTTTCGACACATTTCATTACAACATATGTATCTAGTGGTCCTTGGACAACTAGGGACATATTATAATAATTTTTAATGGGTCAAAAGGGAATATAGGATAACCTATGACCCCTTTTGACATATTTAATTACAACATATGTCTCTAGGGGTCATAGGACCACTAGGGACAGATTACAATGATTTATATGGTTTGAAGGGGGTCATTATGTAACCTATGACCCTTTTCGACACATTTCATTACAACATATGTCTTTAGGGATCCCAAGAGCCTGAGGCAAATATTATAATCATTTATATGGGTCAAAAGGGGTCATAGGATAACCTGTGACCCCTTTTGACACTTTTCATTACACAATATGTCTCTTGGGTCCCAAGACCCATAGGGACACATTATAATCATTTATAGGGGTCAAAAGGTGTCATAGGATAACCCATGACCCCCTTCGACACATATCATGACAACATATGCCACTAGGGATCCTAAGACCCCTAGGGACATATTATAATCATTTATATGGGTCAAAAGGAGTCATAGGATAACCTTATGACCACTTTCAAAATATTTCATGACAACATATGTCTCTAGGGGTCCTAGGACCCCTAAGGACATATTATAATTGTTTATATGAGTCAAAAGGGGTCATAGTTTCAACAAATTTCATTACAAAATATGTCTCTAGTTGTTCTAGGACCCCTAGGGATATATTATAATCATTTATATGGGTAAAAAGGGGTCATAGGATAAATTATGACCCCTTTCAAAACATTTGATGACAACATATGTCTCTATGGGTCCAAAGACCCCAAGGGACATATTATAATCATTTATATGGATTGAAAGAGGTCATAGGATAACTTATCACACCTCTTGACACATTTCATTACAACATATGTCACTACAAGTCCTAGAGCCCGTAGGGACATATTATAATTATTTATATGGGTCAAAAGAAGTCATAAGATAACCTATGACCCCTTTCGACAACTTTAATGACAACATATGTCACTAAGGGTCCGAGAACCCCTAGGGACATATCATAATCATTTATATTGGTTGAAATGGGAGATGGGATGTCTTATGACCCCTTTTGACAAATTTCATTCCAACATATGTCTATAGAGGTCCGAAGACCCCTAGGGACATATTATAATTGTTTATATCGGTCAAAGGGAGTCATAGAATAAAGTATGACCCTTTTTGACATAATTCATTACAACATATGTCTCTAGGGGTCCTAAGTTCCCTAGAGAGATATTATAATCATTTATATGAGTCAAAAAGAGTCATAGGATAACTTTATGACCCCTTTTGAAATGTTTCATCACAAGATATGTCACTAGGGGTCTTAGGACCCCTAGGAACATATTATAATCATTTATATGGGTCAAAAGGGGTCATAGGATAACCTATGACTCCTTATGACACATTTCATGATAACATATGTTACTAGGGGTCCCATGACCCCTAGGGACATATTAGAATCATATATATGGGTCAAAATGGCCCATATGATGTCCTATGACCCCTTTTGACACATTCCATCACAACATATGTCTCTAGGGGTCGCGAGACCCTTGGAGACATATTATAATTTTTTATATGGTTCAAAAGGGGTCATAGGATAGATTATGACCTCTTTCGACACATTTCATTACAACATATGTCGTTAAGAGTCCTAGGACCCCTAGGGACATATTATAATCATTTATATGGGTCAAAATGAGTCATAGGATAACCTTATGACCACTTTCGATATGTTTCATGACAACATATGTCTCGAGGGGTCCCATGACCTCTAAGGACATATTAGAATAGTTTTTATGGGTCAAAATGGGTCATGGGATAACCTTTGACCCCTT
This sequence comes from Cupressus sempervirens, assembly GCA_028749045.1. Lineage (NCBI taxonomy): Eukaryota > Viridiplantae > Streptophyta > Pinopsida > Cupressales > Cupressaceae > Cupressus > Cupressus sempervirens. The sequence continues at coordinate 254,519,284 of CM053784.1, read as the reverse complement.
TTGACATATTTCATTACAACATGTATCTAGGTGTCATAGGACCCCTAGGGACACATTGTAATCGTTTCTAAGGTTTCAGAGTGGTCATGTTATAACTTATGACTACTTGCGTTGCATTTCATTACAACATATGTCTCTAGGGGTACCTAAACCCCTAGGGACATATTATAATCATTTTTATGGATTGAAAGGGGTCATAGGATGACCTATGACTACTTTCAACACATTTCATTACAACATATGTCTCTAAGAACCCTAGGACCCCTAGGGACATATTATAATCATTTATATGGGTCTAAATGGTCCATAGGATGTCCTATGACCCCTTTCAACACATTTCATTATAACATATGTCTCTAGGGGTCTCAGGACCCCTAGGGAAATATTATAATTGTTTGTATAGGTTGAAAGGCTTCATAGGATAAATTATGACCCCTTTTGACACATTTCATTACAAAATGTCTCTAGGGGTCATAGGACCCCTATAGACATATTATAATTGTTTATATGGGTCAAAAGGAGTCATGAAATAACCTTATGACCCCTTTCAACATCTCTCATTACAACATATGTCCCTAGGGGTCCTAGGACTCCTAAGAACATATTATAATTAATTATATATGTCAAAAAGGGTTATAGAATAACCCATGATCATTTTTTGTTGGTGTAAATAAGTATTTACTTGTTACACTTAAGTTTTACTTAGATTAATGCATTATTTAATTATTTTGCATTATTTTATTATTTTAGGTGAGACACTTAGGAGTTTGTGAACTCTTATTGAGTTACACAACTCTAATTATGCACATGGTGTCTACATCACAGGAGTATACATCATTCACTGAGTTGTCATGATGCCAACACAGTTATCAACACTCCTCATTTAGCACATGTTGTCTACTCCATTGATTTGCATGCTACACCATTGTAGGCTTATCCTCACACCATCACACTTAATCTCATGCTTAATGGAGGATAATCCATATTTGGTGGACATGTGCCTGGTTGTATGACATATCATGGTGCTAACTTCTATGCATTCTATAAGCTCTCTTGAGGCCTTTATATTCAGGCACTCCTAGTGTACTCTTGCATCCAATTATTGAATGAATATCGTCATTCTGATCATACTCTATCTATTTTTGTCTACTGTGTGCTTTTGTTGATTTCTTTAGTTCTTGGGTGAATTTTGGCCTAATCCAAATTCTTATATGGTATCAGAGCTGAGGAGGATTCTTATCACATAGCCATTCGAGACCGTTCATGCTTCAAAACCTCGACATGAATTTGAAGGATCCATAGAAATTGAGAGCGTCTACAGCTAGATCTGACCTCTCAGTTGTGTCTAGAGCATCGATTCAGTGAAGATTGACTATAAATTTGCCTATCTTGGGTGAAATTTGATCATGGGGAAATTTTTTTTTGCAAACCAGCACTTGAAGGCTCCAATTTGCAATTGGGTATGATCATTTTATATTTGATCTGATTAATTCATGTTCAGATCTACATTAATTTAATCTCTGCATTTTATTTTCCTATCTGAGTATTTTTCAAAATTTGTTTTCGAATTCAGTTAGGAGGCAGGAAATTTTTTTTTAGTCGAACCGGGCAGTGACACCCCAGCTCAGCCCTATATTTGTTGGTGGGATTATTTAACTATGCAAGGAATTATTATTTTAATTGGCAGGAATTAGCAAGTCATATAGTGCATAGTACCACGCAGGGAGTACTGTACAACCTACCGAGCCTGCCAGACACACCGACAAAAACATTGCCCCTGGCAACCACCACAATACAACATCTGGCGTCAAGCTTGTTGTTTATTCCTATAAACATGGGTTTTTGGTTTTAAAATACTACACAAGATAAAGCGCAATACATATGGGACAATTACCCCACATTTTGGCAACTGGAAAACAAAGTCTGCAGCACCAATTTGGTGACCGCTACATACATTCCCGACAATGTGAAAGAAAACTGGTAGAGTTTCCACCCAGTCTAGTGCCCGTGAAATAGATCCAGCACCTCTACGACTTGTTTCTTGCTGCCACATGCCTGCATCATAGTAGACCATGTGGACCAAAAACTTTACAATCCGTGCCAGACATGTGCCACCCTACTATTGAAGACTTGATGCCCAATCACCGACAATGACCAACTGCTCTGACATGTGGAGTATCCAATCAACAGCAGTCACGTGTTAAGCCAAGTCATTGCCCAGTCAATACTGACATCAATACACAGCCAGCAAGAAATTCAGCAATTTGTACACGCACGTCGACAACCATGTCACAAATTTCGTATGATTTTGTACTACCACATAGGTTCTAACGTCATCTCAGGCCTGTATTTGCTGATGTCATCAATTTTGTGAGCTTAAAATTGACGCCTGTCTAGATGTCAAAACTGGTCCAATTATTACTATTGCAATAGCCATATGACCATAAAATTTAACCCTCTATTTTGTCAGTGCAACCCCTCACCAAATTGATTTTGGTTTTTGCAGTCTCACTTCAAGAGGCCATATCTTGCACATCTGGACTACAAATTAGGTGCAATTTTTTTTGAAACTGTGTAGAATTTTCTAAATTTTTTAGTGGTGCAGCTATTTTCTAGTTTTGGTGCACATATTATTCAAAATTTGCATTTCTTGGTGACTATACCTAGATAATCCTGCATTTTGCAACTTCAAATGCTTCGTACGGGCACATCTGGAGTCAAAAATAGGTTTTTTTTTTTGGAAAGTGCATATTTTTTTGTCTACTTTCTAGATTTGGCATCAGATTATAGTGTTGTGTTGACAAAATTGTCACTTTCAGCAACAAGGCCCTTCTTTGCTTTGTAATGCTTTAGAATTGTAGCACTTTGTAAAGTTTCATATTTGTACTCTATCAAGAGGTTGTAACAAGAAAAATTAGAAGTCCACAAAGGCCAAAATTGGCAAGTGGCCCATTGTAATTACAGTACTAATAAAGTTCCCAAAGCATCTATTTTGGGGGTGTTTCTTGATTTAGTGAAAAGGGGGGTCTTGGTGTTGTGTTCTCTCTTTTCTGCAATTTTCTTTCATTTTCTACATTATGGGAAACTTTAAGTTTCCTAAATTAACTCCTCATAACTATGCTTTGTGGTCAACTAAAATGTTGTATCACTTAATGCATAATGGAGTTTCACAATATATAGATGGTACTCTTCCTAAACCAATAGGTGATAATGTATCAACAACGTGAAATTTTTGAATGGGTAGCCATGGATAGGAAAGCCCTAGGTGATATATGTTTGGGGGTAGATGATAAAATCATGTATCAAATCAAGAAATGTACTACATCCAAGGAAGCTTGGGATACCCTTGAAAGGATTTATGGTAAAGTTTCTGAAGAGGATGTGTTCAAAATAGAAGATGAGCTAGTTTCCTTAGATCCTAAGTCGTATACTCAATACAGGACTTCATCATCAAGGTGAATGAATTAAAGACAAAGCTTACTGATTGTGGGAGTTCTATAAAAGATGATAGGCTGATCTATCTCATCCATAACAAGTTGCCATCAGAATATTCTACATTTGTATCTTCTTTTAACACCTCAAAGACTACCTTAGGGTCTACCTACAAGAAAGTCACTTTTGATGAAAATGTTAAACTGTTGGATGATGAAGAAAAGAAGTTGAAAACAATGGGAATTCTCAAATCACCTCTATCCAAAGCATTGGTGGCCAATGAGGGTTCTCAAGATTTAGCTGGACAATCTTCAAATAAAAGAAAGTGTAAGAAGAAATGGAAGAATAAATCTGAGGATGCAGAAAAGATAACACCACAATCAAATCAACAAGCCAAGTCCTTGAATTCCAACAAGAAAGGGGACAATAATAAGGAGAAGAAGAAGTGTGCTTATTGCAAGAAATTGGGTCATGAAGAGCATGAGTGTTATATTAAAAAGATTGATGAGTTAACCAACATCATGAACAAATATAATGTTCCATTGCCTAATGCTTATAAGGAGAAGGGATCTTCTTCAGATTCAAAGGGAAAAGGGCAAGCATTCATGGCAAATGCAAATTCTTCAAAAGAATGGATATTTGACTCAGGTGTCTCATATCACATGAGTTCTTCAAAGGAGGATTTTTCTTCATTGAATTGCTAAAGAGTACCACACATGTTCATGGAGAATGATAAAAAAATGGAAGTTGAAGGAAAAGGAAATGTGGAAATAGAAAATGGAGAGTTTCAAGAGGTTCTCTATGTTCCAAACCTAAGTTCAAATCTCCTTTCAATCTACCAAATCACTCACTTTGGAGATGGACATAGAGTTGAGTTCCTTCCAGACTTAGTAAAAGTGCACAGTCTTAAAGATAATTCCTTGGTTGTAGTAGGGAAAGTGAATGATCATAAGAGATTGTACTCTTTCTCGCATTTTGTACCCAAGACTCCTTCAAAGGCCTTGTTAACTCAATCCAATTCAAACATGCAATTATGGCATGAGTGATATGGTCATCTTGACTATTGCTATCTTTAGCAACTTTGCACATACCACATGGTCAAGGTCTCCCTCAAATCAACTTTTCTAAAGGTAAATGTTCATCAAATTTAGTGGATATGCATCCAGAGGGGAAGTTACAAAGAGGGAAGTCTTCTAGAGCAACAGGTGTTCTTCAGATGGTTCACATGGTATTTAGCAGGTCCTTTTGCATTTAGCCAGGGTTGCTACATACTCACCTTTGTTGATGACTTTTCAAGGTTCACTTGGGTCTACTTTCCACATAGTAAGGGTGAAGTGTTGGACAAGTTTCTAGACTTCAAGGCTCATGTAGAAAAAAAATTAGGGAAAGCCATCAAAGTACTCTGCATGGAAAATGGAAACATGGATGTGAACAGAAGACTTAAAGACTTTTGCAGACATGAGGGCATTGATCTTTAGACTCCTTCAACATTCAATCCACATAAGACATATGTTGTAGCTTTAAGGATTAGAACTCTTAAGTCTATGGAAAGTTTCATGATTCATGCCAAGTCTCTCGATCCATCATTAGAAGTCAAAGAAATCTCAAGTGCCACTCACATTCTTAATCATTCTCCTCATCCAGCCTTAGATGGAAAAACTCCTTTTGAGGCATGGTGCAAAAGAAAACCTATTGTGACACACTTCAGAGTCTTCGGTTGTCTTGCATGGGCAAAGAGATCTTCTAGGGGTCACAAGGCACAGACATCTTAGCCTTGTACCTTCATTGGTTATGAAAATGGTGTGAAGGCATATTGACTTCTATATCCTAAGACACATCATATTTTTGTGGAAAAGGATGTATACTTTGAGAAAAGTTCTCCGAGCTTGTCCTCTACTCCTCTTCACAGATCATACAGTGTGGATACTGCTAGTGACACCAGTGATAGTGCTTTAACAGATTCAAAAATGTGGAGTTCTGTCGACAGATATAATGAGAGGTCACTTCTTTAGTTCAGTCTGCATGCATACATAGCCACAGTGAGAGGTCCAAAATAGTAGGCTACTTTCAGTCTTATAGATACAGGTCCAGTGATAGATTTGGGAGACAGTATTTTTGATCTACCTATTCTTCTTGATGCAAAATTACCTTCTTCAGTTTTCATGAGGGTTTCATCCAACTCTCTTGCTCATTCTCTATAGGATCAATCATCACAGGTTGAAGTGATTATGGATAGTTATGATCAGCAGTTGCAGCAAGGTTCTTCATCAATTGCAGAGACAAACAGTTCTTTTGGACAGGTTCTTTAGCCAGTTGAGCAGGTTTTAGAGACATTACTTATTCATGGGATTCTTTCCACACACAGCAAAAGTTTCTCATTTGTACCCTTGGCATTGTTTCTTCCTAAGGGGAGGAACACCATTCTGTAGTCTTGGATTAGCTCCTTCATCAGAGCATTCACATTTTGGCATTCTTCTTTGGGGGGGGCGGAGCCCATCCTATCTCTCTTCCTCTTCTCATCATTCTCTTATGTATATATTGGATGTATATCATATTGGGGGGGTCTTGATTACTCCATCCATCCATGCATCCACCTTTATCTCTCTTTTTGGGGGAGGGTTTTTCCCATGAGGTTTTCCCTCTTTCCCCGCTTTATGGGAGATTGCATATCATTATGTACATGGGTACCTAACATGGCCTTGTAGCTGGGACCCATTTTGCATATCATCCTAGATTTTGTAAGCTTAAGGGCATTCCCCTAAGTTGCACTTAAGGGAGGGTGTTGGAGTAAATAAGTATTTACTTATTACACTTACTTAAGTTTTACTTAGGTTAATGCATTATTTAATTATTTTTCATTATTTTATTATTTTAGGTGAGACACTTAGGAGTTTGTGAACTCTCACTGAGTTACACAACTCTAATTATGCACATGGTGTCTACAACATAGGACTATGCATCATTCACTAAGTTGTCATGATGACAACACAGTTACCAGCACTCCTCATTTAGCACATGTTGTCTACTCTACTAATTTGTGTGCTACACCATTGTAGGCTTATCCTCACATCATCGCACTTAATCCTATGCTTAATGGAGGACAATCCATATTTGGTGGACATGTGCCTGGTTGTATGATATATCATGGTGCTGACTTCTATGCATTCTAGAAGCTCTCTTGAGGCCTTTATATTCAGGCACTCCTAGTGTACTCTTGCATCCAATTATTGAATGAATATTGTCATTCTGATCATACTTTGTCTATTTTGGTCTACTGTGTGCTTGTGTTGAGTTCTTTAATTCTTGGGTGAATTCTAGCCTAAGCCAAATTCTTACACTTTTGACACATTTCATTATAACATATGTCTCTAGAGGTCCAAGGACCCCTAGGGACACATTATAATTATATGGGTTGAAAGGGGTCATAGGATAACATATGACCCCTTTGGACATATTTCATTAGAACGTATGCCTCTAGGGGTCATAGGACCCCTAGGGACATTTTATAATCATTTCTATGGTTTGAAAGGGGTCATAGTATAACCTATGACCCCTTTCGACACATTTCATTACAACATATGTCTCTAGGGATCCCGAGACCCCTAGAGACATATTATAATCATTTATATAGATTAAAAGGGGTCATAGGATAACCTAGGACCACTTTCGACACATTTCATTACAACATATGTCTCTAGGGGTCATAGGACCCCTAGGGACATATTATAATTATTTATATGGGTCGAAATGGGCCATATGATGTCCTATGACCTCTTTTGACACATTTCATTACAACATATGTCTCTAGGGGTCCCAAGACGCCCAGGGACATATTAGAATCATTTATATGGATTGAAAGAGGTCATAGGATAACCTATGAGCCCTTTCGACACATTTCATTACAACATATGTCTCTAACGGTCCCAAGAATCCTAGAGACATATTATAATCATTTTTATGAGTTGAAAGTGGTCATAGGATAAGCTATGACCCCTTTCAACACATTTCATTAGAACATATGTCTCCAAGGGTCCCAAGACCCCTAGGGACATATTATAACCATTTATATGGGTTGAAAGGGGTCATAGAATAACCTATGACCCCTTTCAACACATTTCATTACAACATATGTCTCTAGGGGTCTTAGGACCGCTGGTGACATATTATAAACATTCATATGAGTTGAAAGGGGTCATAGGATAACCTATGAGCCCTTTCAATATATTTCATTATAACATATGTCTCTAGGGGTCCCAAGACCCCTAGGGACATATTATAATTATTTATGTGGGTCGAAAGGGGTCATAGGATAAATTATGACCTCTTTTGACACATTTCATTACAACATATGTCTCTAAGGGTCCTAGGACCCCTAAGGACATATTATAATCATTTATATGGGTCAAAAGGAGTCATAAGATAACCTTATAACCCCTCTCGACATGTTTCATGACAACACATGTCACTAGGGTTCCTAGGACCCCTAGGGACATATTAGAATAGTTTATATGTGTTGAAAGTAGTCATAGGATAACCTATGACCCCTTGCAACATATTTCATTTCAACATATGTTGCTAGGGGTCATAGGCCCCCAAGGGACATATTATAATCATTTCTATTATTTGAAAGGGGTCATAGTATACCCTATGACCCCTTTCGACACATTTTATTAGAACATATGTCTCTAGGGGTCCCAAGACCCCTAGAGAAATATAATAATCATTTATATGGATTGAACAGGGTCATAGGATAACCTATGACCTCTTTCAACACATTTCATTACATCATATGCCTCTAGGTTTCCTAAGACCCCTAGCACTAGTAAATTAGGCCTCAATTTTTGACCATTAATTAATTTGGTTAGATTTTAGAGGGATATATATATATATTTAAACCTATGCCTATATGGGTCAAAATTTGGACCAACATGGGCCTAGGTTAATAATATCTTCCCGTGTTGGTCCAAATTTAGACCAACATGGGGGTATAGGACTTCTAAAATGAAAATGTTGTATAGTGTGCTCAGTATTTAGTGTTTTCTCCTAGGAAAATTTTAAAACACCTGAGAACGCAGAGGGAAAAGTTTGCTTACACAACTAAAAAGCTATTTTTGACATTAAACTAGATAAATTTGAATCATTTATTTATTTGTGGAAACAAAAATGCCAGAAAAATTTATTGTCATGATGGATTGGATGTACTCATGAATGGCATATTTCAATGCCATCAACAAAATCAAATTAACTACTTCAAATCCATCATTCCCTTCTCTAAATTGAAATGAAAAATCTAAATATAAATGCCAAAATTGTGCCATAACCATGCTCTCTAGGGAAGGTCGATTGGACGAAGCTCTACACATTTTACATATAGTAGAATATCAATGCATTTGTCTAGACTTTACTACATATTCTTCACTATTAAATGCATGTATCCAACTGAAATAACATGCACAAGGGAAGAGAGTCCATGCTCACATGCTTATATTTAGTGGTTTTCACCAAAATGTATGTCTACAAGTCAAATTACTTAGAATGTATGCCACTTGTGGAAGCCTGGACGATGCATGCCAAGTCTTTGATAAAACTTTTTTTTGCTTCGAATGCCATCATAAGAGGATATGTGTGGAATGGATTAGAAAAATAATCCCTTTCCCTATACCATAAAAAGAAAGAGGTAGGTGTAAAACCAAATAATTTCACATACCCATTTGTACTTAAAGCATGTGTTGGTTCATTGAATCTAAGTGAAGGTAGAGAGATTCATTTTGATGTAATCAGGAATGATTTGGAGTCTAATGTTTATGTAGCTACTACTCTTGTGGATATGTATAGTAAATGTCATAGCATTGATGATGAATATCACATGTTTGACAAAATGTCCACATGAGATGTTGTCTCATGGAATGCAATGATTGTAGGATATGCTCGCAATGGATGTGCCAATGAAACCTTGAGGATTTTATCATGAAAGTAGGATGTGAGAGTCAAATTGAGTTGGGAATCTATTGTGAGTGTTCTTCAAGCTTGTGCAGATTTGGTAGCTTTGCAATAGGGTAGAGAGATCCATTATTATGTTATAAGGAATGGATTGGAGGGCTATGGAAATGTAAGCAATTCTTTACTTGGTATGTATGGAAAATGTGAGAGTAGAAGGACTCAACGCAATGTGTTTGACATAATGTATAATAGAGATGTCATGTCATGGAATGCAATGATTGCACGGTATGCAATGCATGGGTAGGGAGAAGCTTCCCTTGCACTTTTTTTTGAAGTACAACAGATTATAGAGTTCAAAGCCAATCATATCACCTTTGTAGAAGTCTTATCTACATACAATAATGTGAGTTTGCTTAGTGCAGGTTGGCAGTATTTTAGTTTGATGAGTGGAGATTATTGCATTCCTCCTAGGGTGGAACATTATACCTACATGGTCAATCTTCTTGGCCAAACCTAATGCTTTTGTTTTAGGATCACTTCTTTTTGCATGTCAAGATCATGGAAATATTGAGTTGGGCAAATTAGTGTTGGAATGGCTCCTAGATTTTGAGCTAGATAATGCTAGTAATTATGTTATTCTCTAAAACATCTATGTAGCCACTGGAAGGTGGAATGATGTTGCAAAGGTGAGAACGATGCTTTTACTCAAGTTATTTGGGCATGGTTTTACTTTGGAAATTTTGGCATGGTTTTTACTAGTATATGGTAATGAAAAGCATGGTTTTTACTTTGGTGATTTTAAGTTCATAGATCTTTGTTGTGGGCATGGTTTTCAACTCTGAGATATGACACCTATATTATCGTCCTCTATTGTGTTCAATAGATATTACTTGTATTTGGGTTCAAGCTCTTGCATAATCTCATTAAATGTGGTAGAGGCTCTATAAGAATTATAATTATGCATGCCATTTTGATTGTTTCTATTTCATTTTGGTTTTGTACTACATTTTTAGGTCCTTCTAGAATTTTGCAAGAGATTTATATTCTTATATGCTTTGATTTTGTAGTTCCTTGTTGGAATTTTTAAGTATTAGAGGAACTTGTAATGATTCAGAGTAGATTTGAGGTTATTGATATATATTTGAGTATTTGAATATTTCAATCAGTTCGTGAATTTTGTAAATTTTGTAACTTCCATTCCATTTCTGATAATTTTGAGGAGACATGGAAAGAATGTGGTAGAGGCTCTACAAAAGAACATTAATGGATGCTCTTACACTCTATGCCAAAAGGAAACATTATACATTAAGTTGAGGTTAAGGATAGTCCATTTGTTAAGGACAAGCATTTACAGGTATGTGTGCTATTTTGGTTTCTTTGATTTTTGTAGTTTTTTGGTAAGTTGTTTTAAAAGCCCATTAGAAAGGGTTTCTTTTTTGCATTGAATTTCTTGAAGTGTTGAGGAGCCCACTTTTTATTTTAGTTTTAACTTGTTATTGTACAAGAGACTTTGATTCTTTAGTATTTTGGTAAGTTGTTTTAGAAATATATAATTGGATTTTTTTTCTTTTATTTTCCAGTGCTTTGGTGGGATCTTTAAGTGCTAAGGAGCCTACTTTAAAATTTAAAAAATTAAATAGGGATGGACAAGGAATTTTTATTTAAAACATTACAAAGCATCAATGAATAATGGTATAATGACTATTATAAGAAAAAGTCTTTCAATGTATCAAGAGGTAGTGCTAAAGTTTTGAGTCACTACAATGTATCAAAAGACAATGGTATTATGAAAAAAAATAGTGTTGAAGTTGAAATAGCAGTGATAACATGAACATGTCAAGATAGTGTTACTACCTCAAAAGTTTAAAATAGAGAGAAATATTGTTGCAATTTTATCGCACGTGGGAGCTGCATGCTAGTTGAATACAAAAATTGAGAATTGTGGGTTACTATGGGAGTTGATGGGTTGAATGTGAATGAATGGAAACAAATTGGTAGTGTTCCTGATAGTCATAAAAATTCATCACAATGTTGCTCGCCCAACAATTTTGAAGGAGGGTGAATAAATGCGAGTTTTTATGTTGTGACTCTTGTGAAAAATTATTCCCCTATTTCTGTAAAAGAGAAAAATTTGGCCATGGAGGCGGATATGGAGTTGCTTCCATTGGATATTTTGGTAAGTGTTAAATTTTTGATAGATATTTATTTGTTTTAGTTGTTTTAGGATTAGATTTTCTATTGTAATTTTAGGGCACGGTCACCGTAGTGAATTCTCTAGGGTTTGTTGCTTTAAATTGGTTGTTTTTAGGTGACCAAAGATAAAGTTGAGGTTGAGGAGGAGTTAGTTAGGAGGAGAGCTATTATTCAAAGGTTGCACAATCATGTTCACAATCTACAGCAACAAATATTTGATATTCAAGAATGACACGTTAGGACCACCCAAGTTTTAATTTTTAATTTTTTCACATATTTTCCTTAAGCCTTGTTAATTAGATGCAAAATAAATTTTTAATTTGATGAATCTTTATTTACATGGTACTAAGATTTAGATGTTCACAAAATCTCATTCTTGATAGCATTTTGGACTGAGTAGCTCCTGCATGGTGATAATAATAATTATTTTAGCCATTATATCTCTTATTTGACAAATGCTTGAATTTTTGGTAACACTTTTTCTCTTATTTATCTATTAGTTTAGAAATAGTTGAAGTGTTACTAGGTTTGTTAGCACTTGAATGTTAATACCCTTGCAATTGTTCTTATTTTGCTCTCTATGTTATATTAACTATGTAGTTAATTATTGTAGGTAGAAAAAACTAAAAGATAAAGGAGATTCAAAAAGGTCCAAGAAGATGTGGATGAAGCAAATTTAAAGATTGGAAGGTTGATTTTAGCTGATCTTCATTAATCTATTGGTTATATAGTAGAAATAGAAAGGACATAATAAAATTGCAGTATTATTTTTATCTAGTTTGGCCTTAAAGAATTGACTCTAGCTTTTTAGGCTACACAATGAGGAACATTTGTTAGATGGAAGAGTAGCATCAGCCATGGAAAATGTCAAGACTATTGCTTCATAGGTAGACACGGCCCTTTCTTTCAATATTACATTTTAATGATTCATGGTGTCTAAATCTATGGGAATAAAGAAAGTTATCTAAAAGAGTGTATACATTATACTCGAGGGTTTAATATTATGATTTATTGAATGGGCCATGTGCTCAAGTGATCAATTTTAACTTCTTAGCATAGAGATCTAAAACATTTTGGAGAATAGGAGGCATTGTATATTTTCAACAATTTGTCACTAGTCAAAACTTAAGGCATGGATGTCTACTGATATGTGGTTTTTAAGTGAATTGGTTTTGAGAGTTGGCATTCTGGCCATGTTAATAAAGTAAATATAGGTCAAAGTTCCCTTCTTAGATAGTTAGTTGAAACCCAGAACTGATACCTAGAACTACATTGATAGAATGCAAAGGATCAGTTCTAACATTTAAGTGTGAGCCTGAGATGCACGAGTTTTGTTTTAGATACCCTTGCAAATATTATATTTTTTCCATTAGCCAGTTCCTTAAATCTTTAGCCATAACTCATATGAATATGCTGAATAGCTGAGGCCACTGTTATGGGATATTACCAAGTTAAAAAGAAAAGTTTTGAAGCATTATAATGCTCACCATTTTGTTGTTTGTTAACAGTTGAGTGAAAATTTATTTTCTTTTCATATTGAGCTTGGTCATTGAAAAGTGTGGTCCATGTCTTATTGAACATATGATTTTTTATTTTCCTTTTCTTCTTTTAACTTAAAAATATTATTCAAATTATTTGTCCATAGTTTTTGTCTTCATGAACCTAGTAGAGGAAGAAACCATGCCTTGACATTTCATCTCCATCAGGTTTCTTTGTTGGAAAGGAGTTAGGACAAACATTGCTAGTCCTTTTCTTATGGATTAGATTTAAATAATTTTACTTTTTTGGACCTTCTACTCTGAATGTGTGTTTATGGACCCAAGATATCATCAACCTTAGATGCTTGAAGAAACATTTTGTAAACTATTATGGAATGACATTGCAAAAACAACTAATGTGTTTTGTGTTTTTCTTGCATTGATCTTTCAAGTGATCATTGTTATTTATTATGCACTATATATATTTTTTTCATTCATTGTAATTCATACTTCCTTCTTATGTCTATTTTTTGCATCCATGAGCCAATGATGTCCTGAATTGATATGGTAATGCATTTGTATTTTCTCTTACTTGAATTATATGGGCTTGCATGGTAGGTTTTCCTCTTATCCATTTGCTAAAAATCAATTAGAAAATTTTGTCTATATTTTTAAGAAACTATTTTCTTTTTTACTTTTATGATTGGGCCTAATCGAAATATATCTAAGTTGATACATGGTCAGTACAACATTTCTCTTTATGTTTTACTAGTGAATGATGGTTTAACTATTTTTTCTTATTGAAATCTTTGTGTTAGCTTCATGTCTAGCATTCTTTCTTGACAAGGTGTAACTTGGAATAAAAGATAATGGTTCTTGGTTGCCTTCTATCAAGGTAGTGAAAATGCTAATGCATGTAGATCACTTTTGCCTTGCCTATAAAATTTGGAGTTGCAGGATAGACTAGGTGTCAAAGAATGCCATGTGGGGTGCCTTCAAATAAGAATGGCATGGAAGCAAGAATCTTGGTTTTTTTTTTCAAAGATGTTGATATTTCTTTGATGAGAATATATTGGAATGAATTAATCGGCCTGAAGTGAAGATTCTTTAAAAGATTTTTTCATGTAGTGTTTTAATAAGGCTCAAATTTTTAAAATTGACATTTCTTGCAAAGTATTGATTATATATCAAATGTAGAGGTTTGTCTTTTTAAGATTTGGTCTTTTATCCCTCTTCCTATTGGAGAAGCAAATTGAAAGGATAGAGTTTATTTGAAAATCAAATGAGAGAATGTTGCTACAGGATTATTGTTAAAGTAGTTTATCTAAAAGCTTTTTAAGCTTGATCAATGCTTTTACAAACTTGACTTTTCAATGGGGTTTCCTGTAAAGTACATGGAAATTGATTACATAATATGGTATATTTCTTTTCTTTCTAATAATAATATGCTCTATCATATGATTCTTTGATGTAGGAGCATCTTGGGTTGCCTTGTTATCCTGCTCAATTTTGTTCATTTTGCAAGTTAGTGCCTAGTTACTGTAGCACTCTTCATGTGTCAAGTTACTATAGAACTTAGTTGGTGTTGAGTTACTATAGCACTTTCCTATGCTGAGTTACTATAGCACTCTTAATGAGCCAAGTTACTATAGCACTCTTCATGTGCCGAGTTACTATAGCACTCTTCATGTGCTAAGTTACTGTAGCATTCCTTCATGTGTTGAGTTACTATAGCATTCCTTCACGTGTCAAGTCTCTATAGCACTCTTCATGTGCTGAGTTACTATAGCACTCTTCATGTGCCAAGTTACTATAGCATTAATTCATGTGCCAAGTTACTGTAGCATTCCTTCATGTATCAAGATATCTAGTGTATGTCGAGTGCCAGTATTTGAACATGATATCTGTAGGCCAACTTGTAGGATTTATTTCATTAGTGAAATTTATGTTAAGATCTTTTCTTGGGATGAGTCCAGACCATTGTTAGGTTGGCCTTCCTCTCATGTAATGTTCTAGAATAATCTGTAACCCATTTTGGAAAGTATAAATAGAGAGTTTAGGCTTAGAGTTAGGAATTTTTTTGGGAGAGTAGATGGGAGAGCAGAACTAAAAGTGTGAATTTGCAGTTGGATCTTTGAATGCGAATGTATTTGTAATTAGTCATAAACTAGAAGGCCTTATAGCTAGGCATGTATGAAGATATTTTGATGAATCAATAAAAGTATTTCATTCTGCTTCCTTCTTTGGTTATTGTTCCTTGTGTTTGCTTCCATTGTGCTAACTCTTGTAGGATGGTTTTGATAGCTGAGTGAGCCTTTGGCCCTAGTTATTTGATCTTTTCCCATGTTAGTTGGTATTAGAGGTTGAGGTTCATCCTTGTGGATATTGGATCATGTAGAACCCTTATTTGGATTTGGTTGTAGGGTGGTAGATCTATGGATTTGACCTATAACTTGCAGAGGGTTACGATCTTGCAAGAACCTGAAAATGGTTCATGGTAGAGGAAATAATTTTGATATTGCTATATTGGATTAGATGAGACAAATTAGCTAGATTAGATGGTGTAGAGATAGCCTAGAGGAGAAGAGCACATCTTGATGATGTAAGTAATGATGAAGTAGCAGCACCAAACCATAATCCAAAAGCTAAAGAAGATCAAAATGAGGAAAGATTGTTGCAAGTGTTGTCTAGCACAAATTCAAAGCTTGCTTATAGAAGTTATTCCCTATGATGGAAAACTAGATACCAATGCTATGCTAGATTGGATCTCTGATATGGAGAAGTTATTTGAGTATGAAAACACTCCTGATAATAGAAAAGTGAAGATTGCAGTCACTAGGTTAAAAGGTCATGCATCACTATGGTGGGAGCACTTGTAAATTGATAGACAAAGGAGAGGAAAGAAGAAGATTGGAACTTGGCCAAAGATGGTGAATGATGTAAAGAACAAATTCATTCCTACTAATTACCAAGTTAGCCTATTGAGAAAGATGCAAAATTTGAAACAAAAGGACATGACTATGAAAAAATATACAGAGAAATTCTATAGACTAGACATTAGATCCGGACATGTTGATGATGATGTTGAGAAAATTTTAAGGTACATAAATGGATTGAGATCTGGAATACAAGATGAAATAAGTTTTGTGCAGTTGGAAAGTATAGAAGAAGCATACCAATATGCCTTGAAGGATGAGGAGATCTTGACAAAGAAACATGAACAAAGACAAAGAGTTAGAGGTGGCAGATTCCAAAGAGGTAGAGGTAGATCTTATGGAGAAAGTGGCAGATCTAATAGTTCTATGCAGGATAAAGGAAAATATGAATGGAAGAATGATGATAAAGGGAAGATTGAATGGAAAAGTGGTAATTCTTATAGAGGAGGCACTAATTATTACCAAGGAAGAGGTAATTCCTATTCTAGAGATGGATTTCATGGTAATTATTTTAGATGTGGTAAAGAGGGACATAGATCTTTTGAATGTATATCCTCTGAAAGTAGGCAAGGTAATAGAAATGTTGTGATTCAAGAAGATGATGAGGGTTCACCAGGTGAACCTAAGGCTAGAGAAAATCTAATGGTGAGAAGAACCTTATGTAATAAGAGAAGTGACGAGGAACCTATCTTAAGGAGAAGCCTTTTCAAGACAAGATGTAAGATGGTTGGAAAATGCTGCAAAGTGATCATTGATAGTGGAAGTTCTACAAATTTGGCATCAGAAGAGCTAGTTGCAAAGTTATAGTTGCAGAGGTTGAAACATCCTAAATCTTATCATGTTTCATGGATCAAAGATGAGCATAAGATATTGGTAAGTGAGCAATGCCTTGTGAAGTTCAAAATTTGACATTATTTTGATGAAGTTTTGTGTGATATTATGGCCATGGATTGTTGTCATATTTTTTTGGGTAGACCTTGGCAATATGATAGATATGATGTACATGATGGAAGATTGAATCAATATACTCTTTGGGTAAATGAGAAGAAATAAACATTTTTTTGCCTTTGATTGAAAGTCCAGATGAGGTTAATTATACTGCTGTAAAAATTTGCATGGTTAATGGGAAACAATTTGAAAAGGAAATGAAAAAGAACCAAGTTTGTTTTGCTATAATTCCAAGAAAATTGAGTTTCGTCAGTGGAGACCGAGTGCAAGAAAATAGTGTTAACCGAGTGCAAGTCAGCAGTGACTAAGTGACAAATGGTAGTATTGACCAAGTGCCAGAAGAAATTCTAGAGTTGTTGAATGAGTATAAAGACATTATTGCTAATGATATTCTAGATGGTTTACCTCCTGTAAGAAATATAAGTCATTGTATAGATTTTATTCCTAGAGCTAGTTTGCGAAACAAAGCACCATATAGGTTGACACTTGTAGAGAATGAAGAACTTAACAGACAAGTGCATGAGTTGTTGCAAAAAGGTTTGATAAGAGAAATCTTGAGTCCATGTGTTGTACCTACTATATTAGCACCTAAAAAGAATGGAGAATGGGGATTGTGTAGTGATTCTAGAGCCATTAACAAGATAACAGTGAAATATAGGTTTTGTATGCTAAGGATGGATGATATAATGGATTGTTTGAGTGGAGCGAAGTATTTTACCAAGATTGATTTGAAGAGTGGCTATCATTAGATTAGAATTAGAGAAGGTGATGAATGGAAGACTATTTTCAAGGAAAAAGACTACTTTCAAAGACATTATTTGATTCCTAAGGATTTTGTGTTGTACATTGATCATAAAGCTTTACAATACTTGGAAAGTCAACATAAATTGAATCAAAGACATATGAAGTGGGTTGAGTAATTGTAGAGTTTTACATGTGTGATCAAGTATAAGAGTGGAGTTACTTGCAGAGTTGCTAATGTAATGAGTAGAAGATGTTCTTTGTTGACTAAAATGAATGTTGAAGTTCTTGGTTTTGATGAATTGAAAGAATTGTATGATGCTGATCTTGATTTTTTTGAGGCATGGAGAGAGTGCAGAGCACCAAATCTGACAGACCACATAAGTAAGTATGATGAATATTTCATTCAAGAAGGTATGTTGTTCAAAGATATTCAATTGTGTATTCCTAGATGTCCTATGAGGTTTAATCTACTTAAGGAAAAGCATAGTGGTGGATTAGCTGGACATTTTGGAATTGATAAGACATTGAGTTTGCTAAAATAGAAGAATTATTGGCCACAAATGTATAAGAATGTTAAAAAATTTGTAAAAAGTTGTGGAGTTTGTGAAGTTGCAAAAGCGGTGAGTCAGAATACTAGTTTTTATACACCTATTACTGCTTTTGAGAAACCTTGGACTGACATTAGTATGGATTTTGTTCTTGGATTGCCTAAGATAGTGAAAGGGTATGATTCCATATTTGTTGTAGTGGACAAGTTTTCTAATATGGCTCATTTAATTCCATGTAAGAAGACATTAGATGTTGAGCATGTTGTTGAACTTTTCTTTAAAGAGATTGTGAGATTGTATGGATTACCAAGAACTATTATTTTAGATAGAGGCAATAAGTTTGTTGGTTACTTTTGGAAGAATTTGTGGAAGAACATGAGTACTAAATTGAAGTTCGATTCTACATTCCATCAACAAATAGATGGTCAGACAGAGGTTGTGAATAGAAGCTTGGGCAATTTGTTAAGATTTTTTGTTGGAAAAAAGCCAAGTAATTGGGAGATGGTATTTGCACAAGTTAAATTTGCATATAATAATTTTGTGAATAGGAGTACAGGGAAGACACCTTTTGAGATTGTTACCAAAATGCATCCTAGAGGTATATCAAATTTGAGAGATGTTTCTGGTGAAGGAAAGAAAAGCGCTATAGGAGAAGAATTTGCTGATTTTATGGAGTCTTTGCATAGGGAAGTGAAGTTGAGGTTGGAACAAAGTAATTAAAAGTATAAGGAGAATGCTGATTAGTCTAGAAGACACCATGATTTTAAAGTTGGTGATGAGGTGATGGTTCATTTGAAGAAAGGAATATTCCTAGTTGGAACATACAGTAAGCTAAAGATGAAGAAATTTGGACCTTGCAAGATCTTGAAAATTTTTGACAGTGGTAATACTTATGAAGTTGAGTTACCTGATGACATTGATATATCTCCTATATTCAATATTGCTAATTTTTATGAGGATCATGAGTCAGAGGATGAAGTTTTTGTATTAGATGATTATCCTAAGAAGTAGATAGAAGAAGTTGAACAGATATTGGTTCAGAGAGTTGGCAAGAGTACAAGAGGAAAAAATTACTATGAATATTTGGTAAAGTGGAAGAATAGACCTATTAAGGATGCTTCATGGATTTCTTAATTTGAGTTGGACTAAACTCAGGTTGAGACATCTCAATGATTTAGGAGAATCATTTCTTTCAACCCCAGTTGTCTAATGCATGAGCATCTTGGGTTGCCTTTTTATCTTGCTCAATTTTGTTCACTTTGCAAGTTGGAGCCGAGTTACTGTAGCACTTTTCATGTGCCGAGCTACCATAGCACTCTTCATGTGCTGAGTTACTATAATACTCTTCATGTGTCGAGTTACTATAGCACTCTTCATGTGTCAAGTTACTGTAGCATTCCTTCATGTGTCGAGTTACTGTAAGACTCTTCATGTGCCAAGTTACTATAGCACTCTTCATGTGTTGAGTTACTGTAGCATTCTTTCATGTGCCAAGTTACTGTAGCATTCCTTCATGTGTTGATTTATCTAGTGTATGTTGAGTGCGAGTATCTAGACGTGATTTTTATGGGTCAACTTGTGGAATTTATTTCATTCGTGATATTTATGTTAAGATCTTTTCTTAGGATGAGTCTGGATCATTATTAGGTCAGCCTTCCTCTTATGTAAAATTCTAGAATAATCTGTAAGCCATTTTCGCAAGTATAAATAGAGTGTTTAGGCTTAGAGTTAGGTAGGTTTTTAGGAGAGTATATGGGAGAGCATAACTAAAAGTGTGAATTTGTAGTTGGATCTTTGGATGTGAATGTTTGTAATTGGTTGTAACCCAAAATGCCTTACTACTAGGCATGTATGAAGATATTTTGATGAATCAATAAAATTATTTCACTCTTCTTCCTCCTTTCGTTATTGTTCCTTGTGTTTGCTTCCATTATGTTAACTCTTGTAGGGTGGTTTGAATAGTTGGGTGAACCTTTGGCCCTTTTTATTCAATCTTTTCCTGTGTCATTATTTAATTTTAGAAGTAGTTTCTTTTAAAGGATTTATCATATGTTTACATCCAAGAGCTTCGCACATTCATGACCAAGTTCATTTAGCTTTTCTAAGATATTTTCCAATAGGCTAATTGAACATATCCTTACAAACTTAAGTTAGACCATTCTGAAACTTTGGATCGGTGTTTCCTTCACTCTTTTTTAGAATTTTTTAGAATTTTTCCCATCACTCATCTACTCATTTCATTTTTTATGATAGTTTGAGATCATGATTTCTTGGAAAATCAGGAGAGGATTTCAGGAAATAGCTTAAACAAATTTGGCTGTAGAGTTAATGTTGGCTATGGAAATTTAATGAGACAGATTTAAATTTGTTTTCAATTTTCACTTTGGTGATGGTTGTATATGCCATAGTAGGTTGCACTAAGTTCTTCAAGTACTCAAAGATTTGTGATTAAATAGTATACGATTCTTCCATTATGTAATATTCTTTTTTGTACACTAGGAAGTGTGGAGCATATTTTATGGTCCTCATTTTTGGTTGTGGTGCTCATGGATGA
This sequence comes from Cupressus sempervirens, assembly GCA_028749045.1. Taxonomy (NCBI): domain Eukaryota; kingdom Viridiplantae; phylum Streptophyta; class Pinopsida; order Cupressales; family Cupressaceae; genus Cupressus; species Cupressus sempervirens. Next base: position 254,498,511 of record CM053784.1, on the reverse strand, counting down.
GTTTTATGGGGGGTCTTGTTTGAGTTGTAGGTTGAAGAGAATCAAAGAAATCATTGGGATATCAAAAGACATATTGAAATTCTAAAAAGATAGCAAAGCAAAAAGGTATCAGATGGTCTTTATTTTTTGTCAATTTTAAAGTGGAGATGCTTTCAAGCCTCTTCAAAAATATTTACTTTCCTAGAAATTAGGTTACAACTTTTGGGGGTGATAGAGTTCTCTCTCTCTCTCTCTCTCTCTCTCTCTCTCTCTCTCTCTCTCTCTCTCTCTCTCTCTCTCTCTCTCTCGCAATCAATTGAGAATCACCATAGTGAATTCACGAAACCTCCAATTGGACCAATTGTAGTGCATGTGGTATGCAAACCTTTGAAATAGTCCTATTTTAATTGTTCATCCTATTTCATGTTTGTGATATGGGTGTAGAATGTTCAATCTATAATAATCAATTTCTCTAGGTAATGCAAAGTTCTTAGTCTGAGAAATATTGTTTCCTAACCATTTAGATGTGGAAGAATGACTATGTAGAGTTTTTATTTGAGTGCTATTGTCCATTTTGTATCTATGGTTGCAATTATGGCATTGTTGTTTATGTTAATCCCTAAGCATATTTTTCCTACTAAAGACCATTATTGATGTTCATTTTTTGTACCAAAATGACCATAAATTGTGTGAGTATTTGTAAAGCAATAACAAAGCTATGTATGCAACTTCCATTTCTACAAGGAGTGCAAACTTGTGTGTGTGTGTGTGTGTGTGTGTGTGTGTGAGAGAGAGAGAGAGAGAGAGAGAGAGAGAGAGAGAGAGAGAGAGAGAGAGAGATTCCAAGTATAGAATAAAAGAAATCAAGCAATTGTAATAATAAAGGAAATTCAACTAATGAGAAGGCAAGAGCACAATAAACAAAACATATCTCTAGAAATATGTTGAAGAAGCCAAGGGAGATAAGGCTGGTCCAAAATGCTAAAATCTTCAAGCACATTGCTAAAATAATATTGATGTGTTCACATGAGAGTAATGATATAAAAGAATGCTTTAAAATTTCTAGAAATTGTTGCTAGAGAGGTTGAGAGAACAAAATCTTGATAATTTTAATGAGAATGAGAGAGATAGGTTCAAAATGAGATAATGGGAGGGAAATTTAGCTAGTCTAGGTGTTGGAGAGTTGTCTAGGTTCATACCAGAGTGGTTGCCATGAACCTAAACTAGTAGTAGGTGGTGAAATGCTTGAAAATAGTTGTTGAATGATAAAGCGTTGTAGGATGTTAGCAAAAAAACTAATAAGAATATTGTATCCATACATTATTTATAAATAGGACCATCATTCAAAAGCAAGAAACCATAAATAAGACTCACTATGCTTCTTATTATTATAATTGATATTTCATCTAATTTTTAGATAATATTTAGATTGTGTATACTTGAATGAGATATCTATAGGATAGAAGTGATTTATTCAATGCCTTCCTTGAATGCTTATCCTTGGATACATATACCTCTTCCTAGGGCATATCACTTCAGAACTATTGCTTCCCTTCATTTATAAAATCACATCTCTTCCTCTAATTGCACTTCTATTAATATTAATTAAATTGCTCTTGGCTACCTTTTGGAAAGTAGTCACTAAACATATTTCTACTTTTCTAATATATATTTATTATTGGATTAGTCATTATATATTATTTTTGTAGGTAAAATATTTTGTTTACTATTAGTAAAGAAAAGGTTCATTATATGATACACAAATTTAAAATAAAAGTCTCTACTGAAACACCCCACCCTTTGTGTCTACAAATGAACCAAATTAAGCATTTAAGTTTTCATAATAATATTGACATTGAACCCTAGCTACATAACTATCTTTTGTTTTGTCCCTACTATCCCTCAAACTCAGAGAAAAATTGAAGAAAGCATAATAACTTATCATTTTTTTTTGTTGTGTTATTTAGGAGAAGGAAGAGAACCATCTTCAAAGAATAAAGGAGAAACTTAGAACACCAGAAGGTGTGCCACGCTTATTTGACTTAGTAACTATTCAGGATGAGCACATTAAATTGGCATTTTATGTTGCACTAGGAAACACTATTGTAGGAAAAGATCTAGACCAGGTAGATTGTATTCTTTACTTGTTTTTTAATTTTCTCTTTTTTTGCCCCGTATTCTATGGTAGCATTCATTTTATTGGTTGGATTTGTAAGAAAAGATCAAATAGTTATAAAATTGAAGTTAGTTTTACATTTATTATAGAAAACATTTTTCAAGGTCCACACATTTGGATGCCACTACCAAATTATGCATATTCTAATTTCATATACCTACTGATGATAGTAATAAATGCTATTTTCAGCGCCTCTTTCTTAAATATTTTGTATATTTCCCTAAACTTGTCTATTAATCTTTTTAATTTTATTTATTGTGTTCTATTAGGCCACTTGGATTGCCCATGGTCCAAACAAAGAGTTCAAATGTGTGCTCACATTGTATGGTGCAATTTTTGAGAAGTCTAGTACAATGAGTGGTGGTGGCAGAAAACCACATGATGGTAGAATGGGAACATCCATAAAAGCTTCTAGTTTTTCTAGGCAAGCTATTGCAAGTGTTGAAAAGGAACTTGAAAACTTAGTTGAACAACTTAGAAAAATACAACAAAAGATAAGTGCTACTGTTAAGTAGTATCAAGGAGCAGAGAAGGCCATGTCACATTTGGAACTAGAATCAGCCAAGACACACTTGGAGGTCTAGAAATTGAACAACAATATTTTCAATCTGTTATTTGTAGACTTCATTGCCACTTTTTAGCCATGGAAATGGTTTACCTTATCTTACCATTGTTCTAATTATAGATAGAAGGACTCAATGGTCAACATATTGACATCAAGAAGCAACTTGATTCTTTGAAATCTATAGCACATGCATCAAAGAGTGAACTAGATAGGCTAAAAGAACTTGACCAAGTCATCACAAATCAAGCATAGAAATAAATCATCATAAGGTTCAAATTACCACAGGCAATAAAACTATATAGAAATTACAGAAAGTTATCAAAGAGTCAACAAAAAAGAAAGAAAGCTTATTATTAGTTTGCACAAATTAATACTTGTTGTCAGAAAAATGGTAACTCCATGTTGTTTTCTTATTTTTTGAGATTTTGACGAGCAGCTATTGGAGGGATTAGCTTTGTCCAATATTGCAATCTAAATAGTTTTAGGACAATTTTTATCCTACGTTTCTCTTTGTTTTTGGGCTCATCTGTACCTTAGTATTTCAATGAGTTCATAGTTTCTTCTTGGCATGGTCTAGTCCACATTGGATCCCGACGGGTAGGATTTTTATTCCTCTTTTTGAGGAGCTAGAGAAAGTTGAATTGACATTTTGATTGTCAATATATATCTATTGCTAATGACTCTTACAGTAGGCAATTTTTCCACCACTAGTCAACCTAGTACCATCAATTGATATACCCTTATATCTATTTACTAGATACTATCTACAAGAATGCTCTTTCCTTTAATTATTTGCATCTAGCTTCTAATGAAATTGTGAAAGGCTCCCTACTTATAGTTCCATGACTTTTTTGATTGGATGTAGTTATTTGTAATGCCTTTTTTAATCACTATATTTACTGAAATAAAAAAATGATTATAATTCATTAGGATACTTTACAGAACTACAAGTTATGAGCTATCATACCTGATAGGATTGCTGGCTAAGAGTATGTGACCATCCTTTATAGAATTGTTGGTCAATAGTATGCCACATCACTTAAGTCTTAAATTATTGGTTATACTAATTAGTCTTCACCATCCTTGACTAGACAACTAGAAATGATCTTCCTTCATCTCCCATGATTACTTGCTCAAACTTGAAAACAATAGTAATTATCTTTGATTGCAGTCAGTCTTGAGTTTAGCTCTCAACTTCCATTCACAAAAATGTAATATAGATAGTGTAGACATGCCTTTTGTATTGACTTATGGCATAGATTTTTTTGAGACACTAACTTTTGAATTTGAATTCTTGTCCCATGTTCCTCAAATGATACCATTGGTTCAAATTCCTTTGACAAGGAATCAAAGGACTATTTTCTAAGAATCAATTCTCTATGGCTTTAATGTAGGGGGAAAGCTTACCAGCCTATTGGTTGTTATGATTCAATTCCTCCATTAGTGTTATATGATTCCTACCTCATCAATTCTTAGAGGAGATATTGTATTGATATGGATGAATGTGGCATTCATTTAGATGGTTCATACTGCCCTAGGCCATCGCCAAGAAGATTTTTTGACTGGCATGAAATATATGCTTCTAGTATTGTATCCTATAGATGATAATGGAAAGTTTACTAAAGAAACTTGGTAGCTTGCTTGTTTAGATGTCTTGGGTGATGGAAATGTAGCAATTGTTAAGAGCTTAGATGAATACTCATGTCTTATCATGGAATAAGAATATGAATATTTATGTTTGTACACTTCTTCCATGATAAGACATGAGTGTTCATCTAAGCTCTTGATAATTGCCACATTTCCATCACCCAAGACATCCAAACTAGCAAGCTACCCTATTTCGTCAGTAAACTTGCCATTATCATCTATAGGATATAGTACTAGAAGCTTATATTTCATGCCAATCAAAAAAAAAATTGCACCCAAGTGTTGGTCGAAATTTAGACCAACACCTATCAATTTTTTACCATCATTGGTAAAAATTTTGACCAATGATGGTCGAAAACTACTAGGTGTTTGTCGAACTTTAGACCAACATCTGGGTGAAAATTACAACATGGCAACACACAATTTTTGACCAACTAGATTTTAGTCAAAATTTCAATCGAAAAAATTATGACCAATGGGTTGGTCGAATTTGGTCAAAATTTGGTCAATAATTGGGTCAAAATTTTGGCCAATAATGATTGAAAAATGACCTCAAATGTACTAGTGTAGGGACATATTATAATGATTTATATGATTTGAAATGGGCCATAGGATGTCTTATGAACCCTTTCAACACATTTCATTACAACATATGTCTCTAGGGGTCCTAGGACCCCTAGGGACATCTTAATTTTTTTTATATGGGTCGAAAGGGGTCATAGGATAAATTATGACCCCTTTTGACACATTTCATGACAACATATGTCTCTAGGGGTCCTAGGACCCCTAGGGACATATTATAATCATCTATATGGGTCAAAAGGAGTCATAGGATAACCTTATGACCTCTTTTGACATATTTCATTACAACATGTGTCCCTAGGGGTTCCAGTAATCCTAGGAACATATTATAATCATTTATATGGGTTGAAAGGGATCATAAGATAACCTATGACCCATTTTAACACATTATATTATAACATATGTCTCTAGAGGTCTGAGGACTACTAGGGACATATTATAATCATTTATATGTGTCGAAAGGGTTGACAAGATAACTTATGAGCCCTTTCGACATATTTCATTATAACATATGTCTCTAGGGGTCCTAGGACCCCTAGGGACATATTATAATAATTTATATGGGTCAAAATTAGTCATAAGATAACCTATGGCCCCTTTTGACACATTTCATGACAACATATGTCTCTAGGTGTCCTATGACTCCTAGGGACATCTTATAATCATTTATATGGGTCCAAAGGGGTCCTAGAACCACATATGTTCCTAGGGGTCCTAGGACCCCTAGGGACAGACATTATATGTTTGAATGGGTTGAATGGGATTAAAAAGTTCCCTATGACCCCTTCTAACTCATTAAATAAGAAAATACATTCCTAAGGCTCCTAGGAATATATAGTATATGTATGAATGAGTCGAAAGGGTAGTAGAATATCTTATGACCCCTAAGCACACTTATTGTCATCAAATGGGTTAAAGAGTGTCAAAAGGTACCCTATGACCCCTTTTGATCCTTTGTAACCATTATATGTACAGTTAAGCATCCTAAAGCCTTTTAAAAACATATTATGTATCCTAAAAAGGGGTCACACTATTATAAAAAAAATTTAAAAAAACAATTTAACAATCTTTTTAAAAAAAATGGGTATCTGATTTGAGAATGGGTATCTAGTTTGGGAATGGATACCTAATTTGGGAAGGGGTACCTAATTAGGCTTGGTTTTTCTTTGGATACCAACCCTCATGGTCAACACCAAAAACATCCCAAAAATGTGTTTTTGGTTTGTTGTTGTGTGTTTCTGACTTTGATGATGTAGTTGACGACTTTTTTTTCATCCAAATTCGATGAAACGAAAAGGGTTTTTTGAGAATGTTCTTAGATTTCCATCAATATAATGTTTGTCAAATTATGAGTTAAGTAAGTAATTATTACTTATTTTCTAATGGAGTTAGCTACAAAGTGTTGATTGACATATTGATTGAAAAATAGCTATAACATTCAAACCATATTATATTTTTGAAATCCAAAAGATGCACACATTCTATGCTTCGACTAGTATAAGAAAAATAAAGAAAATTTAATTTTGAATTTTTTTGAACTAGTTAAGTTGGTCATACATGACAGTTTTTAAATTCTAAAAATAGTATAGTAGAAAATTCATAATTAATTATTTATTTCGAATAAAAATTCTGAAAAATATGCATCAGATCCAGGCATGAGTCTACTTTTTATATCTATAATTATATTTAAAAATATTATCTTTTGTTTGATTAAGGTGGTCAAACATACAACTACTTTTTATTTTATCCTTGAAATTTTTGTAGTACTACATTAAAATCCAAACTTTTGACCAATCAAATAATTTTTTCTCCAGATAAGGCCTAGTAGTTTGGAGACTAGATTCAATTTTCTATAGATTATTTTCTTACAGTTTTTTGATATAAATTCCAGAACCAATTTAAAATTATGTGTCAAGTTGACATAAGCTTGATTTGTTGGTTTTTCACCGCCACTTAAGTCCATAGTTTGGTTGACCATGATCCTGCACTTACCCTATATTAACTAATTGTAGTTATATGGATCAAAGTTTACCATTGGAGTAAATTTTAGCAAAAATATTATTTTCTATTTAAATTGGTAACTTCCTTGTTGGAAGAATGAATTACATTTATTTTTCATTCAATTATCTATATAGGATCAAGCTCGATGATTTGGAATAAACATATGATTATAAAATCATCTTATATCTCTTGAAATTGGAAAATCTTTGTGTTCCAAAAGAAATGCCTCGATAAAAAATCATTTAGGAGGCACAATAGTTAAATAAAAATAGATGGGCATTTCAACACTATCAGAACAATGCTAGTTCTTGATGTCTAGGTTTGGTTTCATAACCTAACTACTATATAAATTTTATCTTCAATAATGAAAACTTACATATATCGAATAGTAACCAAGACATTTTAATTTTGAAAAGAGAAAGATAAAATAGATGTAATTCTATAAGTCTAATCAGTATTAATTCACTTAAAGAGAGCATCAAATGGTAAATTGTACTAATTCTATGAAGAGAGCTTCCATACCCTTAAATTTTTCTTTTCCTCTTATGCACCAAATCCTCATTGACCTTGCCATGATTAATAATAATACTTAAATTTCTTGTGAAAACTATTTATTTCTATAACCCTCACTAGCATTTCAATAGATTCCTCTTGTCCTCAACCATATTAGAATTTTAAAAGAAATTAAAAAGTGATAAAATGCCAAGAGTAATCTGGTTGTATTTAGTATTCTTCTTAATATTTTCAATGAATCTAACATGAAATCTATAGTAATGAATCCAAGCTATGAACAAGGTGGCATGTGAAAATAAATTTGATAAAGTGAAGACTCATCTAGCAATCTAAACTAGATTAGTCAAATTCTAGTTTCCTAATATTGACCAAAGGCATTGATGCCATAGTGAGGATGAAGGTGGGAACAATATTTCAAATTGGAATCAATAATATAGTAGATTTTGCTAGAAATTGAATGGGGGCAAGAAGAGGTAGAGGTTCTGGTTATGGCATTGGCTCTCATCCACTTACCAGAGACAGTTCCACTGTCGGCCATTCTTCGGTCATCAATTCTAATGGTGGTATTTCTATCAAAGAATCCAAAAAATGTGGTTACTAGTGGGGACACATCTAAGATAGATGGAGAGAATATCTCTAAAAAGAAGGATATCAAATACAAAGGCCCAAATTTTGGAGGTACTAATCATAAGATCTCTAAACTAGCATCTAAAAAATGGTCATCCTTATTTGGGGTATTTACCATAAGTTAATGTCATTTCAATCCTAAAAAGGAGAAATATGCTATTTTTATTATTGATCCTCTTATAGATCAATCAATTTCATCTATGGCCCTAACCTTGGATGGAAAGTTTAGCGAGACTAAGACCTAATATTGATGTCATTAGATCTAAATGGCATCTAAAAGGTCAAGTTGAACTTGTGGCTATTGTTAGAGTAAATAATTAATTTATTAATTATTTATTCTATTACTTAAGCTTAATTAGGTAAATGCATTCATTCATTAATTGTAGTCTAGGAGTTAGTTATAAGTTGTTGACAATACGAGAGTTTGTTCTCTCCTAAGTCATACTTATCCTCTCACATTGTTCGAGGACTTTCCACCTTATGTGGATGTATGCTTAGTTGTCACACTTATCTCCTAGCATCTTCTAGCTTGTTCTAGAAGATTCCTTGAGCTCTATATAAGTGAGCTCCCTCTTTGTATTTTCACATAACATCACATCACTTCTCATTGTAAATATATTTTTCATTGTGTTTGCATACTTGTGGTCTCTCATGTCCGTTTAGGGTTTTACCCTTGCTTCATGCTCTTCCTCTTCTTGTCTTCTCTTTGATAGGTTTTCGCATGCAGGTGATCTTGGGCATCTCCAGAGTTGGCTTTTCTCAACTCCAACATGGTATCAGAGCCTTTCTACTATTGCTTGGTAGAAGAAATTTTGAAGCCGTGATTTGGAGTCACAAACTCTAGTTTGTTTGTGCATTTTCTCTTCAAATCAGGGGATCGGCAAATTTTCTAAGCAGTTTGGGACCAAACGGACATCAGCATTAGATTTGGAAGGCTATTTGTAGTCAGGATTCATATAAAGCTTGTCAATTTTGGAGATAGAGCTCCAGGAGACAAAAAAAATTTGGTTGCAGGGTACCGTACGGATGTACGAACAATTTGGCATTTTAAAAAAAATAAAAAATTTGCAGAGCGCACCACCAAGCTGCCACCACCATGCCACCCGGTGGCTGCCCATGCTCTGCTTGCACCTCCTTAGTCACGGACAGCTCCCTTCCTCTCGCAAGCAGCGACGCTAGCAGTCTCCACCTCCACCGGTGGTTTTTTCAGCCATCTTGAGGTCTTTGCCATCTGCTTCACCTCCGCTGGTTTGCTCCGCTCGACAGGTGTCAACTCAGTCCGCCCTACCATCTCTGCAACATTTCACCAGTCAGTGGGTTTTGCCACATCAGTAGCTGCGGGTGTGACATGTGGCACGTGTGCCACATGGCCCTGCCACGTCAGCACCCTTCCATGTGGTGCCCATGTGGCACCTCTTTTGTGTGATGGCTGACATGGCTGTCAATTTATTTCCAACAGTTTGCTGACATTAGCATGATGTCAGCATGATAGCATCACGCCCCATGCACCTCTCCTAATTCACTTTTGGACCTACTTGTGGTTTTTTGGCCATAACTTTTGCATACAGAGGTATTTTTTTGATTTGAAAGAAGTGTCAAAAAGCTGGTTCGGAGATGGAGACTTTGATGCAAGTCCTTTTTTGACTCCAGCATGCATATCTTTTGTGTCCCATGCTTGTTTTTTGAAATCTTTATATTTTTGGAAAGCTGGTTCTGTGTACTTTTCATAAATGTAGTCATTTTTCTTAGTTTTTGGCCTCTGCTCTTTCTATCATAGTTTTTCCATTTTTGCTATATGGTGGATATTTTGAGTGCTTTAGGCTCGAGGATCATTTTCCTGGCATGGTTTCCCTTGTTTTAGGCTGTACTTTCTTTTGTTGCAGCTCTTTTTTGGTTTTAATCATTGTAGCTATCATTTTGAAAAACTTTTATGTATTGCATTGAGATAAAGTGCCACTTTTGCATTTTGGAAATCATGAATGTTGTTTTGAGTCAGTTGTACATGCACTATTTTCATAAAACACCATGGGGGGGAATAGTTGTTTGCCATTTTAGGCATTCTCACTTTGTCAAGTGAGTGTCCCTTCCATAACATTAGCCCCATGCAGAGTCTTTTTAACTGTCTTTATAGGTGTCTGTACCTCTTTTCCTCTCTTGTCATTCTTGGTTCATCTATAGGAGACTTTGGCCCACTTTCTTAGTTGCCTATCATCACACCCTGTCTGCATTAAGGGGGGGTTATGCTATTGTTCTAATGCATCCATGGTTTGATGGTTTGTTAGTGTGAACTATGTATTTAGTGGTTGATCCTATATACAAGGCGATTGTAGTAGCTGGCTACCTATGCATTTCGGTGAGATGGATCATCTACCATATAGACATGCTCGGTTTGTCCCTTCTTCTTCCATGGAGGTTCTTTAGATCAGCAGTTTGGTAGATTTTATGACTCTTCATGCTTCAGTGATGCTTCTTCATGATCACTTCTTGTTCCTATTTTAGGGGACAATTTCCCTAGTTGAAGACTTCTTCAGTTCTTCACTAGGTTCTTAGCTCTTTTTGGGGGAGGGTTTTTCCCACATGGTTTTCTATCTTTCCTTGCTTTTAGAGGTTGCATTTTATTGTATTGTACTTGGGTACCTAACATGGCCTCATTTCCGGGACCCATTATGCATTTCATCTTAGTTTTGTGAGCTTAAGGCATTTCCCTAATTTGCACTTAAGGGAGGGTGTTAGAGTAAATAATTAATTTATTAATTATTTATTCTATTACTTAAGCTTACTTAGGTAAATGCATTCATTTATTAGTAGTAGTCTAGGAGTTAGTTATAAGTTATTGACAATATGGGAGTTTGTTCTCTCCTAAGTCATACTTATCCTCTCACATTGTTTGAGGACTTTCCACCTTATGTGGATGTATGCTTAGTTGTCACACTTATCTCCTGGCATCTTCTAGCTTGTTCTAGAAGATTCCTTGAGCTCTTTATAAGCAAGCTCCCTCTTTTTATTTTTACATAACATCACATCACTTCTCATTGTAAATACATTTTTCATTGTATTTGCATACTTGTGGTCTCTCATGTCCGTTTAGGGTTTTACCCTTGCTCCATGCTCTTCCTCTTCTTGGCTTCTCTTTGATAGGTTTTTGCATGCAAGTGATCTTAGGTGTCTTCGGAGTTGGCTTTCCTCAACTCCAATAGCTATGCCTAAGGGTCTTTTCTCATTTGTTTATTCGAATGATGGAGATATGGCTAATAGTCTTTTTGAGGGTCCATGGATGATGGGAAAAGATACTTTGCCCCTTCAAAAATGGGCTCCAAATCTTGATATGTACGACTCTTTTTTTTAATCTACCCCTATTTGGGTTTTCCTTCCTTGATTACCTCTCAAATATTGGAATAAAGATATTTTCAAATGTCTAGCCAATTTGTTTGGGGATATTCTAGTGCAAGAGCACCTAGGCTAACTCCTTAGTTTTTTTTTTTTTTTTTTTTTTCTTTTGTTGACCATTTCCAAGTCATTTGAGTGTGGTTTGGACCTTAGAAGGTCAAGTGAGTTGTTACTAGTTGGATTTGACTAAGTTCAATCCACTATAGGTATTTTTTATTAGTTTTGTTGCTTGTGTTTAGTGGTTTAGGTGTCGAGGTAAGGTAATAAGTCTTACACCCTAGAAATCATAGAGAAGTTGGATTTGAGGTTACTATTTCCTCTAGGATGTTTTTCCATCATTTTGCATAGGTTTTAGGTCATGGTTCATCATTTGATTAAATAGTGCAAAAGTTGTCAATTTCTTGTAAAAGTTGTCAAATTGGGTCTATATGGTCAAAAGTTGCAACTTGATGTTCTAGGGGCTAAATCATGCCTAGACATCATAATTAGGCCATACTAGACCTACTTGGAGAGTTCTAAATGATCAAGGATCAAAAATTGCAAAAATGGAAAAGTTTGAAAAGTTGCATGCCAACATTTGTCCAAGATTTGGACATGTTATGGATTTGAGGTTGGTGGTTACTCCAATTGCCTAAAAAGTCTTTGAAAACATGTAAAACTAGAAAATAAACCCATTCTAGGGGTTAAGAGTTGTAAGAAGTTAAAATTTTGCAAGCAAAACCACAAAATATAGTTGTTAGTTATATATTTGAGCTTGCTGATTACTAGAATCAAATAATGGATTAAAAGATTTAGTTTTTCTTTGGATTCGTGAAACTTATGTGATTACAATATTATTTTATATTTCAAGTTTTTTAGAGTGTATTTTTTGATAATTTTAAATCTTTTATAGTTTTCCAGTTCACTGGTTCAGTTTTGACAAGTTTTTGAAAAATGGCTCCCCCATAAAACCTCATAGTTGGATCATCATGGTTATTGTGGATATGGAAATGGAGAATTTTTATAGTGTACATATCCAATAAGAGGCCGATAAGGAATTTATTTTTAATGTGATGCCCTAGGTGAGCCTTTGATGCATGGCTAGGTGGTCACAGAGTTAGGAAGTGGAATTGAGTAGGTTGAATGTGTGAAGTGGTTTAGAGGGGGGAAGGGGGGAGGAGAGGGAGGAGAGAGGGAGATAGTAAAAGAAAGGGTAAAAGGTGGGGAAGAAAGAGATAAGTGAAAGAGGGAGATAGTGAGAGAGGGGGTTGGAAATATTGGGAAGGGGAGAAAGAGTTTAGGGATCATGTTTTAGTATTGAGAGAGAGAGAGAGAGAGAGAGAGAGAGAGAGAGAGAGAGAGAGAGAGAGAGAGAGAGAGAGAGAGAGAGAGAGGACATAAGAGGATAGTGAAGGATGAGAAGAGGGAAAAATAATTTACAATTTAGAGAGATGTGGATAAGAAATAGGGAGAAGGTGTAAAGCATTTAGGGTTTAGGGCTTATGGTTATAGAGTTCAAGGATGAGGGCTTATAAGAACAAAAACACACATATACATACATACATAGAGAGAGAGAGAGAGAGAGAGAGAGAGAGAGAGAGAGAGAGAGAGAGAGAGAAGGAGAGAGAGAGAGAGAGAGAGAGAGGGGGGGAGAGAGAGAGAGAGAAGGAGAGAGAGAGAGAGAGAGAGAGAGAGAGAGAGAGAGAGAGAGAGAGAGAGATTATGGTTTAGGGATTATAATTATAGGTTTTAGCGATCAAGGCTTATGTTTCATGGTTTATAAAAAGAGAGGAGGGGAGTAGATGGTGGAGAGAGGGAGAGATAGAGAGGAAGATTAATACATTATGGAAAGATGGACTAAAGGAAAATATGGATAGAGTGAGAGAGGCAAAAACAAAGAGGGGGGGAAGTAAGGAACACATAAAGGATTGAGGGAGAAAAGAGATAAGGATATGGAGATAGAGAAAGAGGTAGGGAAATGATAGAGATATTGATAAATAGAGAGAATGGTGGGAAAGAGGTAAAGATATAAAAGAAGGAGAAAGTGGGAGAGGGGGAAAGAGAGAAAGGGAGAAAGGATTTAGGGTTAATCAATCTAGGGTTTAGGGTTTAGCGATAAGGGATTACGGTTTAGGGTTGATGAAAGGAGAGAGAGTGGGTTAGAGAGAGAATTAGGGAGATGGAAGAGAGAGGGAGAGAGAGGTAAGAAAAAAGGGAGATAAGTGAAAGAGGGAGAAAGTGAAAGAGCAGAAAATAAAGAAGGTGAAATAGAGAAAGGATTGAGGGTCACACATTTTACACTTTTTGGGGGGGCCAAAAAATGAGTTGTATCTATTGTGTCACCCATCTTTGTGTGCTTACCCAATATAACATGAAATTTACAACAAATTTATCTGCAATAAGGTTTACAAGGATGATCTTGGTTCTATGTTGAACCATATTTGGTAGACCATTTCAACCTATAATATCTAACAAAAGTCCATCCATGAGGCTTCGATAAAGATCCCCCTTTCATTTTGTAAAAGGTCTCAAATGAAATTTAATTGACACATATATCATATAAATTTTAATTTGAAGTAAGATATGAATTCTTATCTTTGAAGGTTTATGAAATTCACTATTATATTCAATGAGATTGCATATAGATTTAATAGTTTTCCTAGTGGCTATGAATATATTTATATCAAATACTTGGCTAGTTAGAAATCCATTGGTAAGATAATCAATGGGAAATAGAGAGGGAATATATTACTTTTCAATGGTATTCAATTTAGTGTGTAAGGAAACTCAATTTATCAACCCACTGATGTTATTTTTTATGATATTTTACATGAATTCATAATGATCATGTCTTATATACTGTAAAGCAACATATTATCATAATAAAAAATACACATACTTAGTTTTCTTGGAAAGGAAGGTGATTAACCTATCACTTCATTATATGAACTTCTTTTCCATGCAATTCTAAGCTTACAATATCTTAGAAACAAATATATACACATTAGTAAAAGCTAAACATATGTATAACAAAGAAGGTTTAGCCTAAAGGATTGGTATGGAAGTTATGGGTTCTCTAATGTGGAAGAAAATTTCACTAGTAGGTTTTGATGTGTTGTAATAGGAGATCAAATACCAAGACAAGGTAATAGAACACAAATTAGAAGGTTGTTTCATGAATGTTTATGGTTATATATATTAGGTTTAACAATTCTTTTTCAGTCTTTGGGCTAGATTGAACCCATGTAATCTAGTGTACATATTGTGATAAATTCTCTAAATATGTGTTTTATTATTCTGCATTCATTCATTTAGAGCATGTGTTGAAAATTGTGGTAATATATCATGTTAAAGATCAAGGGAAAAAAATTGACTGCCTTAATAACAACCAAGCCTTTGTTGTTCACTTAGTAATATAATTTCACACTAAGTAGAGATGTAAATGATAATGTTACAAACAATTAAATTATTATAGTTTTACAATCAAAGTGATCTAATTGTAAATTTTTTTAAATTTAGATGGATGATCCTAAATGAACAAGGGATATTTATCTATAAGTCTTAAGCAATCATTGTATGACTTTGAAACATGAGCTAAGTGTCAAGCCATAGAAAACTTAATTTTGTATAAATGAAAGATGTCTTAAATCTTACCTAATTAATTAAATTCTTCTAAAAATGGACTTATCCTAGTTAAATACAATTGCAAAAAGAACTAAAACTCCATAGATCCCTCATTGATTTACTTTGTGCAAGCATTAATGGCCTTGTCCTCACCTAGGGACAAGAAGACGTATCAATTAAGGTGCCTTATCCCAACTGCCTTTAGCAAGATTAATGATAAGGAGAAAAATAAAGGCATTAACTCTTGCAACTATATCTCATCTCATCATCAAACCCTCGGTCCTCATGGAGAATATAGGAAATGTAGAGAAGGAATAGTTGAAGGAGGAGGTAAAGTTTCATTCCATAAGGCTTTCCTGTAGTCCTAGATGAAGCCAAGTTCGAATCAAGAGTCCCTTCTCTATCAATGCTTTCACCCTTCTAGATTGTAAAGGAGATGGAGGCAAGGTTTTTTCTTCATCCTATTTTTTTGTTAGGCCTAATGACTAGATGGTAGCAAAATTGGATAAATAAAAGACTAGGTTAAACAAAATTACTATTATTTTTGTTGCAATGGATCATCTTCAATTGCTTGCTAGGAATTATCTTAATTACTAGTTTTATAGGGTATGGAGCCTCAAACTAGGGAACCATTATTCATTCTATCAAATGGTTTAAAAAGGTCTTTTGATTGTTACTTTTTGTAACCATGAGTCCCAAAAAATGGTTGTGGATAAGCAATTCTAGAAGGTGGGAAGTGCAAAATTTTTGGCTTTTCCTTGGTCATTAGATCTTATTAGTAATGAAATTCTAGCCTTAGCCTGTCCTAGATGGGTATTTGTTAGCAACCTTCCTCCTTTTACCTCAAATTTTATCCCCCGACTATTGGATCCAATTGGGAAAGTTTTGAAAATTGATCACTCTAACTCTCTAATCCCTAATGCTAATATTAGAGTCCTCATCTCCATTCTTTCAAGTGTTGATGCACCTAAGAAATTATGTCTAGACATGGGCCCTTCTCCTATCTGGTGTCCTATTGTTTATGTGGGAGGCCTAAATGCCTATTATCTCTATAGAAGAGAAGGGCATAAGAGGAAGGATTGTCCTCTATTGGTTGCTAAAAGGAATCCTTCTCTGGCTCCCGATCCTACTCCCCCTCTACCTCTCAAGCTTAAATCTATCATTTCCTTAGCTAAAAAATATTATGATCAAAATCCCTTAGACCCACAAGAATATTTATGGAAAGAGGACTTTGATAAGTTAATGGATACTTTGGAGGTTTTCAATGTCAAATTTGGTAAGGAGCCAGTTTCTTCTGGCAGTCATAAATCTTAGGATTCTCTAGATAATTTGAAATCCCTCTTATCAACACATAATATAGAGCTTGAATTTGAGTCTAAGGGTAGTAATAATAGGAGACTTAATGCCCAACAATTTGCATTGAGGTCTCTAAAGGATAATGCTAGTAAGAATTATAAGAATAGATCCTCCTCTAGTGTGAAAGTTTCCCCACCCTAACCAGAAGCTAAGATGGCGTTGCTCCTCCTTTGTAAATTACTCCTTGTTGTGAAGTTGGTTATGATAATCTAGGTTGTCCTTATGAGACGACTCCTATCATTCACAATTTGGAATTCTTGAATTATGAAGAAAGACTTCATAATTATTCCCTCACTATGATCCCATCTAAACCTAATGGACCAATGTTGGTGAAGGATGGGGATCCTCCGGTCAGTCTAGAAAATAAGGTTTTAGAATTTAGACCTATTATGTTAGAGGATAGTTGCAATTCAGAGGAGGGACATCCTAATGCTACCCTTGAAGTTGGAGATGGGGAATGCACCAATATGGATAGCATCACCAAGATATAAGTTTTTATATTTAGTGCAGATAAGAGGAAAGAAAATATGGGTGGCAATAGTAGTGAGATTTATAATGGAGAAGTTGTAAATTAGAAAAGGCGTAGACCACCTTATACTGATGGTAATACCAAAGCCTTCAAAAAGGCCATATCCAAAATGCTTGAATTCTTTATGGGGTTTTAGACCCCAATGGACACTTAAAAATAAGTTTTGATATGGATAAGCTTAAATTAGCTTCCTAGAATGTTAGAGGGTTGGAGATTTTAGACATGAAGTATGTAGTTAAGAGATTCCTAAGATGGGTCAATGACATTGACATCTTGTTTTTACAAGAGATCAAGGCTGTAGGATTTAATTTGGAAATTTCTTTGAAATGTTTTTGAAAGGATGCTACTCCCTTCTTTACCAATCACCCTAAGGGGAAGGAAGGAGAAACCATCCTTGTTGGACCCAACTGGAGAAAGAGGATAGATAAATGGGGTAATTTTCCCTACAATAGAGCATCTTGGATTTCCATCAAATTTGATAGCTTTGAGATTGGTTTATGCTCTATTTATGCCCCTAATGAGTATCTAGAAAGAGTCAAGCTTTGGTAGTTGATAGATGAGCTTCCAACTATCCCTTGGATTATAGCAAGAGATTTTAATATGGTTGAGAGGCTGCGAGACAAGTTTGGAAGGGTTAAGTTTGAATGGAAAGGACATGAGCATATATATTGGTCTAGGATGTTGAACACAGTTAGCATCATTGATCCCCTTACTGATCTAAAGAATCATTCCCTAGGTGTTTGGTACAACTAGTCTAATTCAAAGAGAGGGGATAAGAGGATACATTTAAGACAAGACATAATTTACTTTGATAGAAATGTGTTTAGCTGCTCAAAGCCTGTTGATGGCAATCTTGTGTAGGTCCTACCCTATTCACTATTTGATCATCATCCTATTGTGATTGAAATTCTTAAAATTGGTTCTTTTCTTCCCAAGCATAATAATGTGCAGTCCTTTATTCTTAACTCTTCCTTATTGAATGATCAAGATATCCTGGCTACTTCTAAATTTATACATTGGTATAATGATAAGATTTGCAAGCATGAAAACCTCATCAATAGATGAGATCAGATTGTCAAATCTTGGAAAATATTATTCAATATGGTGGGTAAGAAGAAGGCCAAGGATGGCAGAGCATTGGAACTCTCTTTGGTGGGGTCTCTTCAAGCAACCGAAGCCTCTCTCCAAGAACAACCTATGGATTGCCAACTACTAGAGGTGGTTTACAATTATAAGCATGAGTTGAGGAAACACTAGATTAAAAGAATTTAGGGGTCCAAAATTTGGTCTAAGGCTAACTGGTTGGAAAAGGTAGATAGGGTTTGAAAGTTCTTCTTTAAGGTACTAAAAGTAAAGGAGGCCAAAGACAAGATTGAGTGTGTATGAGAGAATGGATTGGTGTTCAATAATTCTAAGGATATCCTTGGTGTCTTTACCCAATTCTATAAGAACTTGTTCTCCTCAAATGAGTTCCTAGAAAAAGGTAAAGGGGATTATTCCCAAGAAGGTGTCAAAAGAAAACTCAGAACTATTGAATGCTCCTATCTCTCTCACATAGGTTAAAGATTCTATTACCACCCTGGACAAAGAAAAAGCTCCTAGACTAGATGAGATTATAGTTGAATTCTTCAAAGTGAATCTTGAGTGGATCAACCCCATCTTGGTTGAACTTTACCTATTTGCACTTAAGGAGGAATCATTGGGGACAAGCTTCAATTCAGGCCTCACCAAAGTTATATATAAAGAAGGGGATAAAACTTAGATAAAAAAAGGAGACCAATCACTCTTTTGAATGTAACCTATAAAATTTTGGCCAAGAGTCTGGCTACTCGATTAGTCCTCATCTTTCCCAAGATCATTAGCAAAACTTAAACGAGGTTTGTCAAAGGCAAATATATTTTGGAGAACCTCATCACATGCTAGGAAACTATGGATTGGCCCAAATATTCAAAGCAAAATATTGGTATGATGTTGATAGACTATGAGAAAGCCTATGATTGGTAGAATGGGGTTTCATCTTTATGATGATGGAAGCATTAGGCTTTCCAGTTACTTTTAATAATATGGTGGGATTTCTTTTCAAGGATGCTAATGCGGCAATTGAAGTGAATGGTATGATATCATAATGCTTTGATTTGTCAAGATCCATTAGACATGCCTACACCCTTACCCTTGCTCTATATATTTTTGTGACACAAGCTTTGCATTACTTATTAAGGGATGTTTCAATTTATCCTAAGGTTTAAGGTCCCATCCTTCCAAATGGTAGTGATATTTTGAATATTCAATTTGTAGATGACACATCAATATTATTCCAACTCAATGAGGGTAATGTGATGCATTTGATAGCCAAATTCGATCTATTTTTTTCTACCTCAAGTAGTAAGATATTAGTTGCTAAATCTATAATCCTGGGATGAGATCGTTGTCCTCCAGGATGGTGCCTCAAATATGGTCTCAGCTTGGGAGGCCCTAACCAGGTAGTTGGATACCTTGGTACTATTTTTTAACAATCCTAACATCAATGACATGTGGATTTAGGTTAAAGAAAAAATCAATGGCAAAATTCACAAATGGAACAACTTTTATTTATCTTTAGCAGGTAGGGTGTAGATGATGCAGGAGCATCCAGAGGTATAAGTGCAATACTGTGTCACCAAAAAAAATAAATACCTTGACATAGTTCTTGTTTCATTTGTTTTCATTTTTGGATACCCATTTGGGTCAAATTAAGGTACCAACTCTCACAGTTCCACTATTAGTGTTTTGGGTTAGAATTTTTAAGCACCTTGGGATACGTGTAAATGCTAGAAAAATAGGACTATGTAATTGAGCGATAATTATGGTGAGTTAGAAGGTGTATATTAGAGGTATGATTATAATTCTAATTTAGAAAATTTTAAAAAAAGAATCAGGTCAAAAGGCCCAAAGGTTTGAAAGTTATTGCAGTTTTTTAGTTTCTGGACACCTCCTAAGAATGCTTCAAAGTCAGGTCAGAGGCATTAAATGACCTTATACAGGTCCAAAAAATGGGGGACAAGTGAATCTGGTCTATAGGGCTATAGAGCACTCTGAAAGCTTTCCAAAAATGTAAACGGTTTATCAATCAGAGCTATGGTTCAAAAGTTATGCCTCTTGGAAGTTCAGCTATCATTTCTAGATTCTTCTAATTTTGCGCTGACTTCTAATGCAACTTTTGGAATCTTTTATTTTGGCGATGGATGCCAACTGGCACTTTCTAGAATGTATTCCTAATCCTTAACCCTTTGGGTTCTATTTAAGAACATTTATGGCATTGTAAAAGGCAGTTCAGAATAGAGTTTGAGAGGTACTGGAAGAAGAAATTATCTCTAGATTTATACTATTGTAAGCCAAAAGGGCATGTTTTGGAGTCTATTTTTCTCTATACTGAGTGTATTAGCATATTTTCATAGTTAATAAAGTTTCACTTTCCTCTTGTTCCCATTCTATTCTTGGGCTTGACCCCATCAAGTGGTATTAAAGTGAGTTTTCTTGAGTGTGTAGATAGAGCACCAACTATGAGCCAATTTACACCAGGACTGTGTGGTTATGGGTTTGAGTTAAGAAGATGCCTCCATGAAGAGAGCATGGTGGAAGGGCCAAAGCTATTAATCCTAAGGAGGTTAGAACCCTCCAATGGCAAGTTCAAGCATTGTAGGAGGAGCTCCATAGAGGAACAAATGTTGCTGCAGGCGATGAAAGTGAGGACAACAATGAAGAAGAAGAAATTGGATTAGAAGGGGAAGTTGAAGGGAAAGTTCTAAATTAGGCAGAGAAGAGGCTTTTTAGGTCCATTACTAAGTTTGGAAAAAGACTTGTATTTTTAGGAAATCTTAAATTGGATGAGTTGATCGACTGTATCAATGAACTAGAGGAGTACTTTGAGTATGAGGATATCAAGGACCCAAGTAGGGTTGAGTTTGCAAAGGCCAAACTAGAAGGCCATGCCAAAATCTGGTGGCAAGAGGTTCAACTGGAAAGAAATAGAAGAGGAAAGGAGAAGATCACAAGGTGGGATTGCATGATGGACAAACTAAAGAAGCAGTGCATTCCTATTGACTACGAGCTTGATTTGTTTAAGAAGATGCATGGGTTAAAGCAAGTAGGAAAATTAGTCTAAGAATATATGGAGGAGTTTTAATGACTTTTGATTAGAGTAGGGCATGAAGAAGAAAATAAGGATAAGGTTGCTCATTATATCAGTGGGTTGTGACCTAGCATCCAGGAGGAATTAAGTCTAGTAAGAATGACCAGCATTGAGGAGGCATACCAATTTTCCTTGTGAGTTGAAGAGAAGCTAAATAAAAGGTTTAAAGGGAGACAAAGAGGGCATGGTCGAGGAGGAAGGGGTAGTGGTAGGTCATTTGGAGGCATAAATGAGACCCAAAATAAAAATGAAGATGTGGGTATTAATAGGAACTAGAAGAATAAGGATTTCAACCACTCTCATGATCAAAACTTTGGGGATCAAAGAGTAAGAGATAGAGGATGTGGACAAGGTTCAAGAAGAGGAGGTTTCCATGGTACCTATTTCCATTGCAATGAAGAAGGTCAGCGTGCCTTTGAATGCCCTCAATGACAAGGAAGGATAGATAGGAGAGTTGAGGGTCATGCTAGGGTTTCTCATGTGGATTAGGATGCATAGTCATCACATTCAGAGGATGCAGAAAGAGGAGAGACTTTAGTAAATGAAAGGGTCCTACTAAGTGGTGAGATTGAACTAGGACAAAGGAGGAGTCTCTTTCGTACTAGGTGCAAGTGTGAGAATAAAAAATGTGATGTGATCATTGATGGTGTTAGCACCGACAACTTGGTGTCAGAGGAGATGGTCTCTAAGCTGAAGCTCAAGAGGGAGAAACACCCCCAGCCCTATCAGATCACTTATGTGAAGGATGACCATAAGGTCCTGGTAAGTGAACAATATTTAGTGAAGTTCAAAATTGGGATTTACCATGATGAAGTTCTTTGTGATATTATTTGAATGGATGTCTACCTTCTATTGTTGGGAAGACCGTGGCAGTTTGATAGGCATGTAGTACATGATGGTCATGCAAACACATACTCTCTGAAAAAGTATAGAGTTTTCCACAAACTAAAGCCCATGACCAAGGAAGGTGAAAAGGTATGCAGTAGTGCTAGGATCTATCTTGTTGATGGAAGAAAGTTTTTAGATGGCATGAAATATTAGCGTATGTGTTATGCTTTGATTCCTAGAAAAGATAAGGCAGGTAGTAGTGAAATACCACTTGAAGTTTCAGATTTAATAAGTGAGTTTGGAGATATCATCTCTGATAATGTTCTAGAAGGATTTCCACTAGTAAGGAAAATTAGTCATCAGATAGATTTAATCCCTAGAGCTAGTTTTCCTAACAAGGCCACTCATAGGATGACTCCTACTAAAATTGAGGAGCTAAATAGATAGGTTCAGGAGCTATTGAGGAAGGATTTGATTCGAGAGAGCCAGAGTCCATGTGTAGTACCTGAAATACTAGTACCAAAGAAGGATAGAGAGTGGAGAATGTGTATAGACTCTCACACTATAAATAGGATAACCATCAAGTATTAGTTTCCTTTTCCAAGAATGGATGATCTTATGGACTGCTTGAGTGGAGCTTAGTACTTCACAAAGATAGATCTCAAGAGTGGCTATCACTAGATATAGATACGAGAAGGAGATGAGTGGAAAACTACTTTCAAGAAAAAGGAGGGTCTTTATGAGTGGCTAGTCATGCCCTTTGGATTGACAAATGCCCCAAGCACATTCATGCGGCTTATGAATGAGGTACTTAAGAAGTTCTTGGGAAAATTTGTTATTTTTTATTTGGATGATATTTTAATTTTTAGTAGGACTTTGGAAGAACATTTATTGCATATTCATAGTGTCCTTGAAAGGTTGAGGGAAGAGAAAATGTTAATTAATCTAAAGAAGTGTAGCTTTGCTAAAAATGAGTTAGTCTACTTTGGGTTTGTTGTATCATTTGAAGGTCTCAAAATGGATCCAGAGAAGGTAAAAGCCATCTTGGAATGACCTACTCCAAGGTTTGCTACTGAGGTAAGATCATTTCATGGTCTAGTTAGTTTTTACAGGAAGTTCATTAAGAATTTGAATGGCATATGTGCACCACTGACTGACACAATAAGAAGGGATTGAAAAGAGTTCAAATGGACTATGACAGCTACGAGAAGTTTTGAAATGCTGAAGAAGAAGGTGATAGAACAACCTATGTTGGCACTTCCTAATTTTAGTAAGGTGTTCTAGGTGGATTGTGATGCTAGTGGCAGTGCTATTAGGGTTGTATTGAGCCAAGAAGGTAAGCCTATTGCATATTTTAGTGAAAAATTGAATGATGCAAAGAAGAAGTATTTTGTTTATCATCAAGAGTTGTATGCAATAGTTCAAGCCCCAAAGAAATGGAGCCATTATTTATTTCCAAAGGAATTTTTTTTGTATATTGATTACTAGGCATTATAGTACCTAAATAGCCAAGGTAAATTGAACCAGAAGCATATGAAGTGTGTAGAGTTCTTGTAGAGCTATACATTTGTGTTGAAGTATTACCTATTCCATCAAAGCCATGGGAGGACATAAGTATGAATTTTGTTCTTAGATTGCCGAGGACACAAAGGGGTAATGACTCAGTATTTTTGGTTGTTGATAGGTTCTCCAAAATCGCACATTTCATCCCATGCCACAAAACTCATGATGATATCCATATTGCAAACTTGTTTTTCAGAGAGGTGGTAAGACTACATGGTCTCCCAAGGAGTATAGTTTCTGACAGAGATACTAAATTTGTCGGGTATTTCTAAAGAACATTGTGAAAGAAGTTGAGAATGGACTTGAAGTTCAGTTCTACACGTCACCCGTAGATAGATAGATAGACTAAAGTGGTAAATAGAAGTTTGGGCAATTTGCTAAGATTTTTAGTTGGAGATAAGCCCAAGGGATGGGATTTGATTCTACCACAAGAAGAATTTGCTTACAATAACTCTATAAATAGGAGTACTGGTAAACCACCATTCCAAATTGTATATATAGGTAGCCCAAGGACTGCACCAGAATTGAGGAAGATGGAGCAAGGGAAGAGGACAAGTGCCGAAGTAGAAGAATTTGCTGAACATATCAAGTGTCTACATGAGGAGGTCTAGGTACACATTACCAAGATGAACCAATAGTATAAAGCTAGGGCTGATCAAAGGAGAAGACATAAGGAGTTCCAAGTAGGGGATCTAGTCATGGTACACTTAAGAAAAGAAATATTTCTAGTAGGTACTTACAACAACTTGAAGATAAATAAATTTGGCCCCTCCAAAATTATGAAGAAACATGACTCAAGAAATGCATATGAGGTGGAGTTGCTAGATGGAAGTCATATTTCTTCTATCTTCAATAGTGCAAACTTAACAGAGTTTCATGATGATGGTGCATGTTAGAGCCATGTCCAATTTCTACTTCTTAGAAGGAGGAGATAGAAGAGATTCTAGATAGTCGTATGGGCAGGAGTACCAGAAATAAGAAGTATGAAGAGTACCTAGTTAAGTGGAAAGGATGGTCGATAGAGGACTCAACTTGGATATCATTAGTCGAGGTTTCCCATTTGGGATTTGCTCTACCATCCATCAAGTGAAAGGGTCACTTTTCAATCTACCTTGGGTATCTGATGTAGGAGCATCCAGAGGTATAAGGGCAATCCTATGTCACCCAAAAAAAAATATACCTAGACATAGTTTCCATTTCATGTGTTTTCATTTCTAGATACCCATTTGGGTCAAATAAAGGTACCAATTCTCATAGTTCCACTATTAGTATTCTGGTTTAGAGTTTTTAAGCACCTTGGGATACATGTAAATGTTTAAAAAATAGGATTATATAATTGAGCCATAATTATGGTGAGTTAGAAGGTGTAGATTGGAGGGATGATTATAATTTTAATTTAGAACATTCTAGATAAAGAATTAGGTCAAAAGGCCCCATGGTTTGAAAGTTATTGCAGTTTTTCAATTTTTGGAGACCTCCTAAGAATGCTTCAAAGTCAGGTCAAAGGCATTAAATGACCTTGTACAAGTCCAAAAAATGGGGGATGAGAAAAATTGGTCCATAGGGCTATAGAGCACTCAAGAGCTTCTGAAAATGTAAACGGTTCGTCAATCAGAGCTACAGTTCAAAAGTTATGCCTCCCAGAAGTTCGGCTACCATTTTTGGATTCTTCTAATTTTGCACCGACTTCTAATGTGACTTTTGGAACCTTCTATTTTGGCGATGGATGCTAACTGGCACTTTTGAGAATGTATTTCTAATCGTTAACCCTTTGGGGTCTATTTAAGAACATTTTTGGCATTGTAAAAGGTAGTTTGGAGTGGAGTTTGAGAGGAGGTACTAGAAGGAGAAATTATCTCCAAATTTATACTATTGTAAGCCCAAAGGGCATGTTTTGGAGTCTATTTTTCTCTGTACTGAGTGTATTAGCATATTTTCATAGTTAATAAAGTTTCCCTGTCCTATTGTGTCCATTATATTCTTGGTCTTGACCCCATCAATGGGTTTGTCAAAAGATGCTATCATCATTTTCTGTTTATTTCTTGTGAGCATGGTTGTTTAATCTTAATCAATTTGAGTATTTGCAAAAAATTATCTAGGACTTTATTTGGTCAGATGGGATGGGCAATGGTAAGAATCATGTAGTTAGATGGGATTAGTGTACAAAAGCAAGGAGCTAGGGGGACTTGGTTTGAAAGATCTAAGACTCTAAGGATTGTCTTTAGCTATGAAATGGATTGCTAAAGCTATTTAGGGAGATGAACCCTAGAAAAATATCATTAGACATAATTTGACTAGAGGCTATCCATGTGGTGCCAAGCTTTGGAATAATCTAAATATTTTGAATTTTCTAGCTCTTGAATGTAAGACAGTAGTGGAGGGTCTAATGTCTTTAAGGCAATTTGGAAAAGTTGGGGGAAAGTGAGAGCTCTATTGGGGACCATTTCAAGAATAGAGTTGGGCAATAAATGGTGTGGTAACTATTTTATTTGGTGGAACTTTAAAAGAAACTCTAAGCCACTAGCCCCGGTTTAGGAGTGTTCAACAAAGAAATGGGCCAAAGCTAGTATTAAAACTTTTAGGGACATCTTGAGTAGTGACAGTATTATTGACTAGACTAAACTTAAGGCTAGACTTTGCTTGAGTGATTCTAAGAGGAAAACCTATTCTATGATTGTTAGAAATGGTTTTTGTTCTCTTGAGTCATGCTCATTCTAGCTGAGATGGCCTGATCCCACTCCCTTACACTTGGTTAAATCCAAGCATGTTTATTTTGCCCTCTCCTCCAGTACTATTTTCCTTGAGCATCTTGATTGCTATTGGAACCTATGCCTTACTTGTAATGATTGGAAATATATTCTCATCCAGCTGTGGGCCATGCCTATTGATCCCAAATTTCTT
Organism: Cupressus sempervirens; assembly: GCA_028749045.1. Lineage (NCBI taxonomy): Eukaryota > Viridiplantae > Streptophyta > Pinopsida > Cupressales > Cupressaceae > Cupressus > Cupressus sempervirens. The sequence goes on along the minus strand of CM053784.1, from coordinate 254,472,086 downwards.
TATTTCATTTGGAGAATGTTGATGCATAGGTTACCATTCACTTAGCGAGGGGGGAGCCTAAGCATTGTTCTATTTTTTCTCAACCTAAATCAGTTGCTCATGTTTTCTTTTCGTGTCCATTTTGTCAACCTATTTTACATATGTTTGGTTTTGTATTTGATGAAATTTCTATGTTGAGAACATTATTCTTGGCAAAATATGTTGTGGCAACAAGTATCTTAATGTATTCTAGTCTATCTTTTCTTCCTTCATACTTTGGTGTCTATGGAAAGTTAGTAATAATAACATTTTTTTAGGGTAAAGAAAGGATTCTTATTGAGTCTCTAAGGAGACTCATAAGGGATGACATTGTTGTGCAGGTTATGAGCATCTTCAAAATGAAGGAGGAACAATTCCAAAAATTCATGCAAGAAGGGAAAGGATTGTTAACTAAGAAGGAACTGAAATATGGATTTACTACTATGAAGGAGAAAGATTGCAACACTATTGAAGATGACTTCAATAACCATTTGTTGCATTTGGTGTAGCAAATCCAAAGGGAAGGCAACTGGAGGGCAAGAGGATCAAGAGTGGAGGGGTCGAGCATGACATTGATGCCTTCTCCTCTAAGGTTCACTACTTATAAGTCTAGTGGTGAAGAGGAAGAGTAATATAGTTTTACTAATATATATCTGTAGTGTCATTTCTAGTGATTTAATATGTTGTAAACTCTTCATTCTATCCAATGTGTCAAGTTTTTGTGCTTCACTGATACTCTAAGCTTACTTGTAATCTCTTTTGGCTCCTTGATATGCAATAGTAATACAATTGAAAAAATAAAATAAAATTGTAAATAGACTAAAATTAATTAGAATATCAAAGTCTTATAAGTTACATTTATAAGTTGACATTTGTATTAAATAACACAAAACAAATGATGAAAAATTTAAAAAAATCTCTCCAAAGAGGAAGTAATTGGTTTCAATTTTAACTCCAAAAAATAGGGAATGCTATACTACTTCAAGAACAAAAGTTCCTTTCGATTTGACATTACAAAATATTATATAAATAACCCAAAATTGTTCTTCTCTAGATTTTAACGTGCATATGAGCTTTCAAATTTACATGTATTTATAAGCCAAGGAAATTGAAGTATTTAGTATTGGTGAATTTATCCATTTCATAGTGTGACAAGCTACAATAAATTTTTATGGCAGTTTTTAAAGTTTTGTTTGCAGTGGACAATTTAAAGATTTATGAAAATTGTTACATTTTGAGGAATATGTGGGAAAGTAAGTACTACCCTAAGCTTGGAAGAAAATTGTGGGCTTACCTTTTATGAGTAAAGGATTATTCATTTAATTAAATAGAGAAATCTCTGATATGTTAATAAAGTAATGTCTTATAAAGTAGAGGATCATTTAGCTTTATTAAAGAAATTTTATTTGAGAAATTTCAAATGATTTATGAAAAGAAATTAGAGGATAAAATGAGAGTAAAGAAAATAAGATTCTATGTTAAAAGTACTTAGGAATAATCTATGCAAAAGATTAATTTGTGGAAGATTAATTTAATTTTATAGTCCGACTAAGTTATCTTATATTCAAAATAAAATTAGATGCCTTTTATATGTACATGTTTTTAAAGTATAATCATATATCTTTAGTTAAATTAGTGGAGTGCAGGTTACACCTTACTTTTGAAGTATAATTAGATGCATTTTGCATTCTTAGTGTAGGGTTGTTTTGGACACATTATATTTGAAGCATAATCAAATATCTTTCAAATACTCAATTGTATTTAAGAAACTTCATATGATTTTAGAAAATAAATTAGAGAATGAAATGAGAGTCAAGAAAATAAGATGTGATGTTAAAAAGTACTCAGGTGTAGTGCCTGCCCCTAGGTCACATTTTTGTTATCATTGTCAAACTCTTTTAGGGCTAGTGGTATGTTGATGGTTAGCAGTACTGTTTTGAGACTATCAGATATTGTGTTATGGACTCAATTGATATGTGATGAGATTACTTAGATTCTACATTTCATGTATGCATGATTATTATTACATTATTTTCAGTTAGTGATTAGTTAGATGGTTTATTATCTCCTGTGTTTTCTTATGGATACTTACCCCATACTTGCATGTGTATGGTGTGTGTGTGTTTGTTCTTGGATGACGTTTCCGATGTGGTTAAGGAAGGGAGTCATAGTCACTTGCTAGTCGGGATCTATATGATGCACCACTTCTTGCCATTGCTTGTTTAGCTTAGCATATATATATATATATATATATATATATATATATAGTATGTACATGCATGGTTTTTATGTAGGTTGCAGGTACCGGGTATCAGCTTCATTGAATTGCCAAGATGAGCGTACCCTATCGCATTATCTCAATGGTAAGAGAGGGGAGATAAATTCTCAAGTCCAAATCTCAACCCTTTAAGCCATTTTTCCTAATTGAAAAATTAGGACAAGTATATAAGTTGAGTAACCTTTGAATGTGTCAGATGACGTAATTCATGATATAACCCTTTTGGTTTGATTTTGTATGTGTTTTGCTATAGTGGGTTTTTCGTATTTTATTTTATGAGCTTTTGGTGTATTTTCTATTAATTAAGCCTAATTAAAAGATTTAATTAATGATTTAATTTAATGGAAAATTAATATGATATTTTAATATTTATTTAATTTAATTAATTAGAAAATTAATTAAATTAAATAATTAAATTTGAAGATAAAAGTTATAATTTTAAAGTTGGAATGTGATTATATTTATTTTAGTTAATAAATATTTTAGCAATTAAGTTTCAAAAATAAATTTAAAAGTGAAAAAGATATTAAATTATTAGAAGATTCCTAATTGCATGATGTGTGCATGTGATATATATATATATATATATATATATATATATATATATATATATATAAAGATAAAATAAGTGGAGTTATTAAAGTGAGTGCATAAGATTTTAAAAAATTAAAAAATTAAATTGAAAAGAGTAAAGTGAATATTAAATTAATTAATGTGCATTATTTTAATATTCATTCACATAGGAGCATGCGAACTCTCGTGAGTTGTCATGTTGACAACACAAGAGTTTGCACTCTAATTATGCATGTGTTGTCAACAACATAGGAGTTAGCGCATAAATTAAGTACATGGTGTCTACAACCTTGTGACTCATCTAAAAGGTTGGATTAGACTCATGCTTACTTATCAACACCTTCTGGTTGTTTCTAGAGATATTCTAGGTGCTTCTTGAGAGTTCTTTATATTCAAGCACTACTAAAAGCTTAGAGAGAGTGTTTGGAGCGTGGTTGGAGGACCAGGAATGTGGGAGAAGGAAGGATTTTGCTATGCGGATTCTAAGGAGAAGTGATTTAGCATCAGTATCCAAGTAGACACTTGTGATTTTGGCTTATGATATCTCGCTGCTTGCACTTCCTGTCTTCTAAATGCTTTCTAAGGATTTCCATATTTTGGTTGTATGCATTTTGTCATTAGTAGTTAAAATCTTTATGAGAAATTTCATATGCGTAGATCTGATGAAATTATGGGGCTAGAGTTAAAATTTAAGTCAAACCTGATAGAGGAATTAATGGGTAAATTTAGAGAACAAATATGTTATAGGGAAATTCTTAAAATTGAAAACCCATTAAAAAAATTGTGTATATGTTCTCTGTAGAAATGTACCTATTTATATTTTCAAATCTACATACATACATACATACATATATATATATACACACACACACACATACATATATATACATATATATACATATACATATATATACATACATACATACATACATACATACATACATATATATATATATATATATATATATATACATACATACATACATACATACATACATACATACATATATATATATATATATATATACATACATACATACATACATACATACATACATACATATACATACATACATATATACATACATACATACATACAAACACACACACACACACACACACACACACACACACACACACACACACACACACACACACACATATTGAAAATCGAATATTACAATCATAGTGAGGAACTTTATTAAAAATTTCGAATCGCATGTGGAAAAGAAAACGTTTTTATGAAAAACATTATATAAAAAAAAGTATATAAATTAAATGTGTTTGGGAGGGGGGGTTTTACCCCAGCTGTCCCCTTTTTATATATATATAACACCGATAGCCCATGCCTACTATCGCAGGTACTGCAACTGTCGTCGTAGGCTCTGCAACAAAGGTAGGACTGCATAGCTTAACTTGCAGTTAAAAAGCCTGCGCTCGTATTTCATTTCATAGGGGGTAGTACATATGATATATATGCAATTCAATAGTATTTGATTTGCAATTTTATAAAGTTTAATATATATAGATTTGCAATTTTATAAAGTTACATATATATATATATATATATATATATATATATATATATATATATATATATATATATATATATATATATATATATATATATATATATATATATATATATATATATATATATATATATATATATATATATATATATATTGATTTTCATATTTGTTACTTTATAAATGTTTATGTTGATCGATTTAATAATAATTTTTCAATTATTGTTAATCGAAAAGGGATATTGAATTATTAATTTGAATATTAAGAGATTAGGAAATGGTTGACTTTTAATATTAATTTTATTTAATTTATATTAAATACTATTTAATATATATTAAATAATTAAGAGATGGTAATTTATATTATGTAATAGTTGTTTAATGATGATTATTATAATGATTTAAATTAAGAGACTTAAATTTTAATGATATTGGATTAAAATTTAATTAAGGAGTCATTGTTATATTATAACATTGTTATAAAATTGCTATGATTTGAATTATTATGTTATTATTAATATGTTAAATAAATTATTGATATACCTTAATTGTGCTAAGAGTTAGTTAAATATTAACCAATGAAGTTTTTGTAAGGTTTCTCTAGATCGATTAATAATAGTCTTGATGAGTTTATTATTTATTAATGTTTGTTGGGTCTAGCAAACTATTAAGTAAATAATAATGTAAATGGTTTAAATAGTTATTAATTAATCCGATTAAAGTTAATTTAGTTGAGATTAATTAATGATTGAAGTTTTGAAAAAGATATTAATCAATTTGAATTGGTTAATAATCAGAGGAGTATTAATTAATTGATTTATTAATCAACGTATATAGGAGGAATTTATTTGAGATATTAATACTTGGTATTGGAGATTTGTTAGAACTTGATATTATTAAGGTATTTATTTGAACATTAATGGAATGAAACGTAGTTGACTCTTGATGTACGAAATTATCATCAGCTAATAATCATGTAGTTATTGACATAGCTACTAGTTAATTTAATCCTAGAATTAATTAAATTTAATTGATAATAGATTGCTAATTGTTTAATCGGTAATAGTGAATTCAGGGAACTTGTGGGTCACTTAATTGAAAGGTGATAAGTCTTAATCTTAAAATTTAAATATTGGGAGATGTTTTTAGGGAAATTGATTGTTGACATTAATTTTGAGGAAGAATGCAAATGTTGTAGACAAGTAATTATCTTCAAATTATTTTAGGAAATTATTTCAAAATAATAGAGGGATAATTCTATGCTTAATTCAAAGTGATAAATGGGTCTACTTGTAGATTAAACAAAGAATCTTATACATTTGAAATATACTTGAAATAGAAACTGAGACCTCCATACTCAATACAACTATGTAATTTTAGCAAACCAAAAACATGTGCTTGTATTTTGTGTTTTCTCTATGCTTCTTGTTTTGGGTTTTTTAGGTTGACTAGTGTTGACCAGTTATAGGACATCTACCAGAGGCTTGGGGTTATGATTATGATGTCATGATGATGTTATTTTATCTCAATCTCTCTAAACCCAACCATGGTAATGTGATGGTATGTTCTACGAGATGTTTGTATTTACTGATTATTATTGCTCATCAGTCTTCTTGAGTGAAGCTGAGTTATATGTATCTTAGACACTTGACTTAACCATTTTTGAGTCATAGATCAATTATACTTAGATTACTTTCTAGTCAACATGATCGGACTGAAATGTTGATTTATTTCTTGATGTTGTCATGTTGTGACATATTTTGATTCAACCATTTTGGAGTCTTCGATCAGTATGATTTTGAGATATATTTTGGTTATTGAGAACCAATGGATACTTTTGATTATCAGTGATACCTTTAGTTTCCAATAGAGAACTATTGTGGTCATGATTATCTATGGATGCTTTTCATGTGCTCATGGAGATTTAATGCTCTTATTATGGATTATTCTTTTGGTATTTTTTCTAGTCATTTGTATAGGACTGTGGTGATTTTGTGATTTATGATTCCATGAACTTAGGGTAGGTTATCTACTTGTAGTGTTGGGAAGTGGCTTGCAATGGGGGCCGAGGCCCTAAGTGGCATCCAGGGTAACTCATAATAAGTTGTTTTAATAAGTGAAAACATTTACACTAAATGGGGATTAAATGAACCTAATAAGATAATTGTATGTTCTCACCCATGCCTCAAGTGCTAGTACATACTAGGATGGGAGTAGAGAGAATGCTTGGTTGTGACCTTGGATTCTGTAGTATGCCTCGTCAGTACGGGAGGATACTAGTGGCCGCATAGGGATCACTAGGGGTTTGAGGTCTATTGAGAGACTACTAGGGTAACTCTAGCGTGATTCGTGCGATCACACTTTCCTACTTGCATAGTAGGTTTCTTACATGTCTTTGTTGTACCTCTAGGATTAGATGTCAATTTGTGTTGGAACCTTTGAGTTACTATACTTTTAGGATTCATGGACTCAGAGAGTATTTATGCTATGAGATTTTGACAGCTTGTTTGGGACTTGAGATTATCTCCTCAGCGCGGTGGGAGTGGACCATTTAGGTTCCACATGGTCGGGTGGTAGTGCTATTTCACTCTTATCATTTGAGATCCGTCTGAGACATCGTGGCTGATGCATTCTCTTGTTGGCATCTATCTTTATTATGTTCATGGATTATGATGTTGGACATGTATCCTTATATTGATGATTTGCATATGTTAGATGATTCTATCTTATGCTTTACTTTGCATGTTAGATTTCTTTCTACATAAGTTGTACTATGTTTTAGGAGTGACATCCCTACTATGATAATGCTGATGATCTCTTCAATGATCTGGAATGTTATGCATGGAGGGATGGCTAGGGCTCATGATGGTCTAATGATGCTATTTATGGTTGGGAGGAACCAAGCACTTAGTTAATTCTGTTTGATGATTTATGGTTATGATGATGTATCATGTATGGTTTGTGGTTTCATTTATGTTATTGAATCATGGATTAGAGTTAGTATGATGATGTAGTTTATTTAAATGGATGCATATTATTTTAAGCCTTTCGTACCCTATGTCATGGATAGTGGATGATTGAACATTTTGAATTTAATTGTCAAGAGGTATTCTAAAACAAATGTGTAAAATGGACATTGGACTTTCTAATTATTATTTCATGTGGATGTAGTATTAGATGGAAACATAATTGGTTATGTTAGATGTGATTCAACATTAAGGGATCCTTGAAGAATGTGACCTATTATGTATGTTTATGTTTACTTTCAGTTGAATGATGTTGTTTCTTTCGCTACTATTTTATGAATGGTTTTAATTTCATGTTTAAAATTTAAAAAAAAATGCTACCAAACTTAGTGAAACTTTACGTTATTTCTTTGGATCCCTTGGTGGGGCATTACGTCAAGAACAAGATGAAAATGTTGGAAATGATTGAAAAGATCATGAGGGAGATTGCTGGAAATGATCATACATAAAAAGTAATGGAACTGGTATAGAATGTTCTCAATCATTGTTTTGTCATTGATGTCAAACTTGCTACTTGCAGGAATGACAATTGCTTCAGTGATCCAAATACTATCAATTGGTTGATTAACAAGGAGGAGGCAATCAATAAGATGTAACTAGAACACCTAGAGAAAGGTTGAAGTTATGATGTTGTAATAAAGTACAAGGATCAGCTAAGCCATTGATGAAAAAGTGTATTGATGACATCCTCTAAGACACAGAGAATGGGCACACTGAAACATATCAAAGATGTAAGGTTTTAGCTAAGTCATTTGTAAAGCCTAACTAAGTCTATTAGAGAGGGAGCTGAGAAAGTTCAACTTCAATAAGTGCCGAGAAAGATATAGATGTCGAGCAAGATATAGATGGCAAGCAAGAATCAAGTGCCGAGCAAGATATAGATGCCAAGAAAGAATCAAGTGCCGAGTAAGATACAAGTGTCGAGCAGATTTAGGTGTCAAGCAAATAAAAGTGCCGAGTAATACAGAGATGTCACGCATCAATAAACCAATAGTGCCGAGTTGCTGCATTATTTCAAAAATTGAAGGTTTGTCAGATCTGAGCCGACAAGGTTGTTATCTTGAATTTTGTAAATCAAATAGAAGATAAAAGTGATGAGTTGGTGGCACAGAACACCATGTAGAACATTTTTGGAGAATACATTTGGACTCTAGACGAAGTTTCTAGATAAGAGCAAGATATGGGGTAGATACATTGTATCCTACCTAATCCATTTGAAACCCTAAAGTTGGAGAGGGAGAATCGAGCGGAAAAGGAAATCCAAATTTCTATTTAAGGAGTAATAAGGTCACAAAGAAAAAGAGAGGAGGTCAAGCATGAAAGCATAAAGTGCTGAAGGAGGTGCTAAGGAGTAAGAGAGCACAATTACTCTGCTTCAACAGATGACCAAAGATATGGTTGCATTGGTATGATGAGTAAGAAAACTTAAGGAGACGAAGCTTGAGATGACAAGATGTCAAAGCTAAAGTGATTAAAGCCAAGCAAAAGGACTGAACTAAAGTGTGATCTGAAATCTACAAGGTATGTTGTAAGTTGTATCAGATCAAAAAACCATTATTGTTACTCTCTAGCAATTGTAACAGATAGTTTAAATCCTATGGACTTAGGTTGGTTTAATAGCCATGTTATAAATCCTTTAACAAGGTGACATTCCAAGTGAATGTTCTGAAGTCCTTTGACCAGGCCCATTCCTAACAGTATGGTAAAATCCTCTAACAAGGTCACATTTAACAGTGGGTTGTAAGCCTTTAACAGGGTAGGCTTTTAATAGGGCATCACTTTAGAAGAGTGAGAATTAAGTAGCATGTTATTGGTGGTTTTTTCTCAAATTGGGTTTCCACATAAATCGCTATGTCATGTGTTGATCTTGCATGTTTTATCCCTACATATTGATTTACTATAATTTGCTAAGATGATTGATTTAAGTTTGGATGGATGAAAAGTTTATGGGCTCACTATAATTAGAGAAGAAGTATTATTAGGGTATTTAGACCTTGGATAACTGATTCACCCTCCCCCCCTCTCAGTTATTCTAAAGAATTCTAACAGAAAAATAATATAAAGTTGGTAAAAGAATAAATCTGTTAACATTTAATTTAATTTTATAAAAGTAAATTATGTACATCTTATATTCGAAGAAAAATCGGATATATTTTATATAATTAGTGTAGAGTAGGTTATGTACCTTTTGTTAAAGCATAATTAGAAGTACACTAGGTTACATCTTGTTTGAAGTATAATTAGATGTGTTTTGCATTGTTAGTGTTGGTTGTTTGGCACACATTATATTTAAAGCATAACCGGTTGTTTTTTACATTTTTAGTGTGAGGTAGGTTGGTATATCTTGTGTTTGAAACATAATAAGAAACCTTTTACATACTCTATGTAGGATAGACTATATACATCTTATAAATGAAGCATAATCAAATGCCTTTTACATTCTTTGTGCAAGGTATGTTATGTACTCCATTTTATTAAAAGCATAATCTGACCCCTTTTTTTTCATTCTCAGTGAGCGGTATGTTATGTTCTCATTTTATTTGAATCATAATAATGATAGGAATGTAATGTATACATTATATCTGATTATTGCATTTTCATTACAAGATTTTTTCAATATACATAATATGTGATTATTGCATTCCCAACACAAATATGTTATTTATACATTGCATTTGATAATGAATTCTTAGTGTGAGGTATGTTATGAATATATTATATTTGAAGCATAAGCATATGCCTCTTGTAAGGTATGCTATGTACACCTTGAAATTAGACACCTTTTACAAACTTAGTATAGGGTAGATTATAGACACCTTGTATTTTGAAAGACAATTAGACACCTAATAGATTATGGACAATTTGAAGCATAACCCGATGTCTTTTATATACTTAGTTTTAAAGAACCATATGATCTAAATCCATATTACTCTAAAACCTAATTATTTAAATGTCAAATCTCTTTGTGCATATAAAGTATCATACAACATTATCATGTTATTAATTTACATAAACTTAAATCATTAATTGATCTTATTAATAACATAAATGTATATTATTAGATTAAAATATTGATATCAATTCATTTCTAAAATATTAATATGACTTCTATATAAGTCTAATATCAATATCTAGTTTTCCTTTAATACATAATGCAACTAGAGATAACTCAAACTTGAAATTATAATTTTAATTAACTTATCCACAATTTCTCTTTCTCTCTATAATTTCTCTTAATATATAATCGCATAACGAATATATATTTATTAACTAATAACTCCTCTTGCATTAATAAATATATAACAAGTTATAATCAACTAAGATATTTAAAAAGAATTAATATTTTAAAAATCTATTTATAAGAAAATAAGTAGAATTTATTTATTTAATTTTTGAAATAAATAATTCATCAATTTTTAAGAAAAAAATTAATTTCTAAAATTAATAGTTAATCTTAAAAAAAAGGTTTTTTAAAAAGATAAATCAAAAAATTAAATTAGTTTTTAATAAAATAAAAATAAACATGCAATTATAATTTGCACATGCCTTTGAACTTCAAAAAAAAAAACCATGCAAACATAATATACTTCGTTCTCTATCTTGAATGTATATGTTTTTCTCCAATTTTTCTTCTATGAATTTTTAATTAAGGGTTTAATAATAACGAGTTTTCCAATTCCTCCAATTTAGATATGATTTTTTCTACCATTTGCATAGATCCAAGTTACTGAAATAAAATAAACGACCAAATTGCAAGCACTCAAGAGAACACAAAGAATACATATATTTTTCAAACAAATTTACTACCATTGGTTTCAAACCCTACCTTAATTTGTTGCTACTAATCTAGACAATATAATGAAACCCTTGTTAATCCAAAACCCTCGAAGCTTCCAATAATTCTTTTCCACTCATTCCAATTTTTTCTTCTCGAAACTTGAGTGTCTTCGAAATGAACTGCAACCCTCTAATAAAGAACCATAACCATAACTAGGGTTTCTATTACCTAATATTTCAAAATCCACTAACTATTTTTTTTATTGATAAGAGGTCAAAGCCATATGTATTATATTAAAATAGAGAAAGTTTATATCACTCTCCATTCAAATAAACACTGGTAGGAAAGAATAGAGAAAAACACCTCTAGGCTTGCTTGGGACTATAGTCCTATACAAAATTACATTATTAAAAGGGGCATACCCAGTGATTTACTATCTATATTCTTTCCACTTATAAACTTTGGATTGTGAGAGATTTAATATCTACCCCTTTTTGTGTAAGGGTCTAGAGGAAGCTATTTTTAATTGTACATATTCTTTGACATTTGTCTATAATCTATGTTTGTACTAAGATATCATAGAATAGAAGTGCTCGAGAACTTTTTCTTTTTATTATATAGGAGAACTTCATTAGAAATCTTCATAACTAAATGAAACTACAAACTTGTTCATTTGGTTAGTACAATTTAAATATATTGATAGTTTAAGAATAATTATAATTTATACAACAACCTTTTAATGAAAAGTCTTTTTCAAACACTAATTCTACATACTATCTTTTAATTTAATCTATTTTAATTCTCTAGAGATGGCTATTTATTGAAATGATAATTATATAGTTATGAGACTATCTTTTAGAAGATAATGTATATTTAGATAAAGGGATCCTTAAAAAATTACACTTCAAGAGGGGCCTAGAAGATTCTAGATAGTAGGTTGATAATTTAACCAAAGATGGACTACACATGCCTAATTCATAATAGAAACACCTAAAGTGACACTTATTAAAGGTTAGTGGACTATATATACTATAATCTAATCTTTGAATTATTTTGTTTTCACTATAACATAATATTGTCTCATTTTGTAATACGCGGGTGAATAAAGTGTTGAGTATTTACCGAGAGCAAGCTATAGATAAATGTATTACCGTCTAATTAAATATAAAGTAAATACCTAAAACACCATTCTAAACAAGGTATAGGCATTATGAATTTGTTGTCTTACCTTTTGGTTTGACAAATGCTCTTGGAGCTTTCATGAACTTGATGAATAACATCTTTAGAGACTATCTTGACAAGTTTGTGGAGATATTTATTGATGACATCCCAATATACTCCAAGAATTTAGAGGAATGTGAAGAACACCTACACATAGTTTTTCAACACCTTAGAGTGTAATGCCCCGCCAAGGGATTCAAAGAATTTCACTAAGTTTGCCAAACAAATTTTTTTTTTAAACATGAAAGTAAAACCAGTCATAACATTTACATAGTAATGGAAGCAATAGAAACAATTCAAATATAAGTAAACATAACATACATAACAGTTACATTCTTTAAACATCTCTTAACGTTGAATCACATCTAATCATAACTTATTCATCTAACATCACATCCTTATGAAATAACAATGATACATCCAATGTACTTAAACAATATACAAGTGTCCTTTTAGTAATTACATTTTAGATTATTCAATCATCCTCTGTACATGTAAAAGAATATGAAAAAGCTTAAAAGAATATACATCTATGTAAATAAAATACATCATCATCCAATATTAATCCATGATGCAATAACATAAATGAAACCACATGATACATCATCACAAAAGATATAAACATCCATCAAAAAATATAACCATATATCACAAACGTAATTAACTAAGTGCACGGTTCCTCCCAACCGTAAATAGCATCATTAGACCATCGTGGATCCTAGCATCCCTCTGTGCGTAACATTCCAAAGCACCGAAGAGATCATTAGTATTATCATAGTAGGAATGTAACTCCTAAAACATCCTACTAACATACAAAGTAAAGCATAGGATACCATCATTTAACATAAGCAAATCATTACTATAAGAAACATACCAACAAATACATCCATCATAAGGTATATCATCTATCATAATGATCCAAGAACAGAATGAAGATAAATACCAACCAAAAAAGCATCAGCCACGGTGTCTCAAACATATCTCAAATGATAAGAGTGGAAAAACACTACCACCTGACCGTGTGGAACCTGAGTGGTCCACTCCCACCGTGCTGAGGAGATAATCTCAAGTCCCAAACAGGCTATCAAATCACATATCAAAAATACTCTCTAAGTACAGGAATCCTAAAAGTATACTAACTCAAATGTTTCAACACACACAAAATCGACATCTAATTCTCAGAGGCACACAATGACATGTAGGAAATCTACTCTACAAGCGGGAAAGTGTCATCACATTTATCATGTACAAGTTATCCTAGTAGTTAGCTAAACTCCATTGGTCCATACTGATCTCATGCGGCCACTAGTATCCTCTCATACTAACGAGGCATACTACGAAATGCACGTTGCAACCATGCATTCTCACTACTCCCATGCTAGCCCGTACAAGTGCTCAAGGCACGGGTGAGAACATCAAAACAATTATCTTTTTAGGTTCATTTAATCACCATTTAGTGTGTAAATGTTATCACTTATTAACCAAACTTACAATGAGTTACCCTGGCAGCCACTTAGGGCCTCGTCCCCATTGCGAACCACTTCCCGACACTACAAATAGATTACCTACACTAAACTCATGGAATCATAAAATCACCACAGTCCTATACAAGCGACTGTAAAGATAATCCAAAAGATAATCCAATAAAAATTATCATCAAATATCCACAATATAAGCATCAAATATCCATAATAAGAATCATCAAATCTCCAAGATAAGAATCATCAAATCTCCATGAGCATCTGGAAAAGCATCCATAGAAAATCATGACCACAACAGTTCTCTATTGGCAACTGAAGGCATCACTGATAATCATAAGTATCCATTGGTTCTCAATAACCAAAATGTATCTCAAAATAAATCACAATATCCATTGGTTCTCAACAAGAAACCAAGAATATCTCAAAATCATACAGATCGAAGACTCCAAATGGTTGAGTCAAACTTGTCACAACATGATATCATTAAGAAATAAATTCACATTTCAGTCCCATAATGGCGACTAGAAAATAATCCAAAGATAATTGATTGATGACTCAAAAATGATTAGCTCAAGTGTCTCATACACATACCTCTCAGCTTCACACATGAAGACTGATGAACAATAACAATCAGTAAATACAAACATTTCATAGAGCACAAGATCATATAACTATGGTTGGGCTTATAAAGATCGAGACTAAATAAGATCAACATGCCATCATATCTCATAACCCCCTAGCCTCTAGTAACAACCTAGGACTTGTCAACACTAGTCAACCTAAATCCAAAACAAGAAGCATATAGAATACACGATGCAAACATATGTTTTGGTTTACTAAATTCACATTGTTGAATAATGTGTAAGGGTTTCTAGTTTTCTATTTGCAAGTATACTTTCAAGTGTCTGAAGTTTCATCATTTGACCTACAAGTCAACCTAATTGTTCTTTGATAGCATTATCCTTCCATTATTAAGAATTACATTGTAAGAATAACTTAAGGATAAATATTTACTAAACTAATCATCATTGACCTTAAATTAAAGCATTCACTTTATTTGCTAAGATCCATATTACTAATTGAATAACTTTTCAACATAATCAAGGGTCATTATTCATTTATAAAAGAACCAATTATCAATCTTCGAATAAGAAGAAGATAACTTTATTTATCTCAATCCATTAGCATAGGTACACCATCCATGACCTATTACATCTTATTTGTTTTCAATTAGAAACTTAATTAAGTATTACTAATGGTTGAGCCTTTTAATTTAATCATCATCATCGTTGACAACCATATAATATCTAAAGTCATAATTCAAGTCATAAGAATAAGACCTATCAACTTGATATCAATATTTCTACAATCTCATTAAAAGAGTTGTATGAATTAAATCTCCATTACATAACTTAATTATTAATTAAATGCAATTAACTCTAGTTAATTGATTTAATTAATAATTTCACATCCAAACCATCAACCCAATGATTATTAGTTGACTAATAACTAAAAGTCATCCATACAAGAATATTCATGTTCATAGTTCATAATAATAACTTCTTAATATTTAATAACAAGCTTTATTGAGAATTTTATTAATAAATCTATAACGACTACATTCATCACTTTGCAACAATATTCTCATTTATATTTTAATAATAACAAGTTATAATAAATCTCTAATACCAAGTATTATTATTTCAAATAAGTTTCCCCTATGTATGTTGATTCAGTTAATTGATACTCCTCCAAATTATTAACCAATTCAATTTGATTAATATCTTTTATAGTACTTCAATCATTAACTAATTTTTTCTAGATTAACTCTGATCATATTGATTGATAACTATTTAAACTATTTATACTATTATTTATTAATAGTTTGTTAGACCCAACAAACATTACTAAATAATAAACTCATCAAAATTATTATTAATCAATTTGGAGAACTTTACATAAGCTTCATTAGCTAACTCTTAATACCATTAAGATATATCAATAATTTAGTTAATAATATATAATGTATTAATAATACCGTGGTAATTCAAATTATAACAATGTTATAATAGTGATTTCATGTCAATTAAATCTTAATCCATTATCATTAAAGTCTCTTCATTTAAAATGTAATATAAAATTACCATCTCTAAATTATTTAATATATATTAAATAGTATTTAATATACATTATAAAATGTCCACTATATAAACTATATTAAAATCTCTTTTCTTTTAATTTTATCTCATTTAAAAATCCATTTACTTAGATTGACTAATAATTAATTACACTTCTTCTACTATTAACTAATCTTAATTAAATTTGATTTAATTAGATTAGATAATAAATCATATAAAACCAATGCATAAAAATAAGATTCTAATAAGGGAAGATTACAATAATATCTTTAATTCATTCCATGCTTTGATATATTATTTTTGTGAAGTTTAAGCATAAAGAACTCTTGGTTATGAGAAATGGAGAAATATCTGTCTTTGAATAAAACAATCCCAGTACGACGATCATATCTCCCTAACGAACCATTGGATCGGGCTGAAATTGAAATATGTTGGAAAGGACCAAGTTGTGCCACTTCTGACAAGAGCGATCGAATAAATTAGATCACAATAAAAAGTTATGAATGACTGAGTTCGGGTCTATCCAAGGGGCAGCGACATAAAAATTTGTGATGAATTAAGAATTTCTTCTAAAAGGTAATTGTTCTCTAAATTTATCCAATTCTTCTAATAGGTCTGGCTATAGTTTTTGAAACCATTTTTTTAAAGTCCATTGATCAATTTGATTCCAAATCGAACCCAAACCTATTTTAGATCTAATTTCTTTCTCATTTAGAACTAGGGTTTTCTATTGTTTTCTTTGCAATCCTATATATCTAGATTCCAATTTAATTGTAGATTCAAACACAATAGTATTCAAAAAGACATGATGAAGACACTGATGCTAATTTGTCTTTCCTTAGAAGTCCATAGAAAATTCATTCTTTCTCCAACATTCGCAATTCCTTCATAATCCAAGCCAACTGAATCCTCTAAGTGACTAGAAGAGCTAGAAGGAACATAGTAGCATGTAGAAAATATATGAGCATATGAACTTCTCCAATGCATGTAAGCTTTGAAACTTTCATTTTAAGCTTGTAGCTTGTAGCTTCCATTTAAGCTTGTCCAAACACACTAGGAGATCTTTTATTTAAAGGCCTTTATCATGCATCTAGAGTGTCTATAGAAACAACTAGAAGATAAACATGACAACCAAGTATGGGTCTTCTTCAACCTTCTAGATGAGTCTTAAGGTTGTAGACACCATGTGCTTAAATAAAAATGCTAACTCCTAAGTGTAGACAACTAGTGCATTCTTAGAGTGCAAACTCCAGTGTTGTCTACATGACATCTCTCGAGAATTTGCCAACTCCTATGTGAGCAAATATTAAAATAATGCACATTAATTAATTTAATATTTACTTTTACTCTTTCCAATTTAATTAATTTATTTATTAAATCTCATGCACTTACTTTAATAATTCCTCTTTTCAATCTTAATATATTTATATTTTAATCACATGAAATCTAGAATCTTTTAATAATTTTAATATATTTTCCACTTTTAAATTTCATTTCCCAAAACTTAATTGCTAAAATATTTATTAGCTTTAATAATAATATTATTTAGTCATTTATTTAAAAATGAACTCTAAATATATTATTAAAATAAACATTGTCACATTCCAAATTTAAACTTTAAACTTTTATTTTCAAATTTAATTATTTTATTTAATTAATTTTCCAATTAATTAAATAAAATAAATATTAAAATATAATATTAATTTTCTATTAAATTAAACCATTAATTAAATCTTTTAATTAGGCTTAATTAATAGAAAATACTCTAAAGACTCACAAGGGTAAAATATGAAAATCCATCATAGCCAAAATACATACAAAATCAAACCAAGGGTTAATATCACGAATTACATCATCTGACGCATTCAGAGGGTACTCAACTCAGATACTTGTCCTAATTTTCCAATTAGGACAAATGGCTTAAAGGCTTGGGATTTGGACTTAAGAATTTATCTCCCCTCTCTTATTATTGAGATGATGTGATAGGGTACGCTCATCCTGGAAATTTAGAGTAGTCGATACCCGGTACCTGCAACTTGCATAAAAACTATGCATTTACAAGCACACTATATAGTAAACTAAATAGGCAATGGTAGGAAGTGGTGCATCGTGTAGATCCCGACTAGCAGGTGACTACGACTCCCTTCTTTAACCACATCAGACATGCCATAAAAAAGAAAACACGTAAAGCAAACACGCACACCATACACATGCAAATATGGGGTAAATATCCATAAGAAAACAAATATGATAATAAATCATTTTACTAATCATCATCAATAATTGTGAACACTAAAAATAATCATCATACATACATGAAATGTAGAGTCTAAGTAATCTCATCACATAATAAACTGAATCCATAGCACAATATCTGATAATCTCAAAATAATGCTGCTAACCATCAACATAAAACTAGCTCTTAAAAGAGTTCAACAATGATAACAAAATGCAAACTAGAGGCAGGCACTACATCCACCCCCCTGGGATTAGGCTTACTCTTGGAAGCCTATAAGAATGAGAAAGTAAGATACTTACTATGCGGGTCCCATTGAACCCTTTCCTCCCTACAAGGGATATGATTCCACTAGGAATATTACAACACACGTAGAGCAATATGATTCTAGTTTAATGGTAAACCGAAAACCACATTGATCCCACATTCATTCTTTTAACAACTATTAAAATAGATCCCTTAATACATTCTAAAGAAGAGCAAATTAATGCTTGCAAAGATAAAAAAAAGTTTACTACCTTACAACATAGATAAAAGATACATGTTTTGCAACTAGAATGAGTTCCAATTTCTAGTTTTGCCCAAGTTTAGGTTTCATTTTTGAAAGCTAAGTGTTGAAATATGAAAAATATGCAAGTAGCAGTTTTAAGTTCTGTTTCAATTCACCTAGTTTCAAATTTTCAGTTTGAAAAAGATACACATGATAGTTCAAGTTTTTTTTCATTTTGTTCAACTAGTTAATGACTAGTGGCATTCAAATATACCCAGAGCTCCTAATGTTGAAACTCGGGCTCTGAAACCAAATGTAATGCCCCGCCAAGGGATTCAAAGAATTTCACTAAGTTTGCCAAAATAATTTTTTTTTTTAAATATGAAAGTAAAACCATTCATAACATTTACATAGTAATGGAAGCAATAGCAACAATTCAAATATAAGTAAACATAACATACATAACAGTTACATTCTTTAAAGATCCCTTAACGTTAAATCACATCTAATCATAACTTATTCATCTAACATCACATCCTTATGAAATAACAATGATACATCCAATATACTTAAACAATATACAAGTGTCCTTTTAGTAATTACATTTTAGATTATTCAATCATCTTCTGTACATGTCACAAAATATGAAAAAGCTTAAAAGAATATACATCTATGTAAATAAAG
Organism: Cupressus sempervirens; assembly: GCA_028749045.1. Classification (NCBI taxonomy): domain Eukaryota; kingdom Viridiplantae; phylum Streptophyta; class Pinopsida; order Cupressales; family Cupressaceae; genus Cupressus; species Cupressus sempervirens. The sequence goes on along the minus strand of CM053784.1, from coordinate 254,452,634 downwards.
TACATCATCATCCAATATTAATTCATGATGCAATAACATAAATGAACTCACATGATACATCATCACAAAAGATATAAACATCCATCACAAAATATAACCATATATCACAATCATAATTAACTAAGTGCACGATTCCTCCCAACCGTAAATAGCATCATTAGACCATCGTGGATCCTAGCCATCCCTCCGTGTGTAACATTCCAAAGCATCGAAGAGATCATCGGTATTATCATAGTAGGAATGTCACTCCTAAAACATCCTACTAACATATAAAGTAAAGCATAGGATACCATCATTTAACATAAGCAAATCATCAATATAAGAAACATACAAACAAATACATCCATCATAAGGTATATCATCTATCATAATGATCCAAGAATGGAATGAAGATAAATACCAACCAAAAAAAATCAGCCATGGTGTCTCAGACGAATCTCAAATGATAAGAGTGGAAAAACACTACCACCCGACCGCGTGGAACCTAAGTGGTCCACTCCTACCATGCTGAGGAGATAATCTCAAGTCCCAAATAGGCTATCAAATCACATATCAAAAATACTCTCTATGTCCAGGAATCTTAAAAGTATACTAACTCAAAGGTTCCAACACACACAAAATCGACATCTAATTTTCAGAGGCACACAATGACATGTAGAAAACTTATTCTGCAAGTGGGAAAGTGTCATCGCATTTATCATGTACAAGTTAATCTGGAAATTAGCTAAACTCTACGGGTCCATACTAATCTCATGCAGTCACTAGCATCCTCTCATACTGACGAGGCATACTACGAAATGCATGGTCGCAACCATGCGTTCTCACTACTCCCATCCTAGCCTGTACAAGTGCTCAAGGCATGGGTGAGAGCATCAAAACAATTATCTTTTTAAGTTTATTTAATCTCCATTTAGTGTGTAAATTTTATCACTTATTAACTAAACTTACAATGAGTTACCCTAGCAGCCACTTAGGGCCCCGACCCCCATTGCAAGCCACTTCCTGACACTACAAGTAGATTACCTACTCTAAGCTCATGGAATCATAAAATCACCATAGTCATATACAAGCGACTATAAAGATAATCCAAAAGATAATCCAATAAAAAGAAATATCAAATATCCACAATATAAGCATCAAATATCCATAATAAGAATCATCAAATCTCTATGAGCATCTGGAAAAGTATCCATAGAATATCATGACCACAACAGTTCTCTATTGGCAACTGAAGGCATCACTGATAATCAAAAGTATCCATTGGTTCTCAATAACCAAAATATATCTCAAAATAAATCACAATATCCATTGGTTCTCAACAAGCAACCAAGAATATCTCAAAATCATACTGATCAAAGACTCCAAATGGTTGAGTCAAACTTGTCACAACATGACATCATCAAAAAATAAATCCACATTTCAGTCCCATCATGGCAACTAGAAAATAATCCAAAGATAACTGATCGATGAATAAAAAATGATTAGCTCAAGTGTCTCATACACATACCTCTCAACTTCACACATGAAGACTGATGAACAATAACAATCAGTAAATAAAAACATTTCATGGAGTACACAATCACATAACCATGGTTGGGCTTATAAAGATCAAGACCAAATAAGATCAACATGTCATCATATCTCATAACTCCCGAGCCTCTAGTAACAACCTAGGACTGATCAACACTAGTCAACCCAAAACCCAAAATAAGAAGCATATAGAATACACGATGCAAACACATATTTTGGTTTACTAAATTCACATAGTTGAATAATGTGTAGGGGTTTCCAGTTTTTTGTTTACAAGTATACTTTCAAGTGTCTTAGGTTTCATCATTTGACCTAAAAGTCAACCCAATTATTTTTCAATAGCATTATCCTTCCATTATTAAGAATTACATTCTAAGAATAACTTAAAGATAAATATTTACTAAACTAATCATCATTGACCTTAAATTAAATCATTCACTTTATTTGCTAAGATTCATATTACTAATTGAATAGCTTTTCAACATAATCAAGGGTCATTATTCATTTATAAAAGAACCAATTATCAATCTTCGAATAAGAAGAAGATAACTTTATTTATTTCAATACATTAACATAGGTACACTATCCATGACCTATTACATCTTATTAGTTTTCAATCAAAAACTTAATTAAGTATTACTAATGTTTGAGTCTTTTAATTTAATCGTCATCATCGTTGACAACTATATAATATCTAAAGTCATAATTCAATTCATAAGAATAAAACCTATCAAATTGATATCAATATTTCTACAATCTCATTAAAAGAGTTGTATGAATTGAATCTCCATTACATAACTTAATTATTAATTAAATCTAATTAACTCTAGTTAATTTATTTAATTAATAATTTCACATCCAAACCATCAACCCAATGATTATTAGTTTACTAATAACTAAAAGTCAGGCATACACAAATATTTATGTTCATAGTTCAATAATAATAACTTGTTAATATTTAATAACAAGCTATATTGAGAATCTTATTAATAAATCTATAAGGACTACATTCGTCACTCTGCAAAAATGTTCTCATTTATATTTTAATAATAACAAGTTATAATAAATCCCCAATACCAAGTATTATTATCTCAAATAATTTTCCCCTATGTACGTTGATTCAATTAATTGATACTCCTCCAAATTATTAACCAATTCAATTTGATTAATATCTTTTATAGTACTTCAATCATTAACTATTTTTTTCTAGATGAACTCTGATAATATTAATTGATAACTATTTAAGCTATTTATACTATTATTTATTAATAGTTTTTTAGACCCAACAAACATTAATAAATAATAAACTCATCAAAACTATTATTAATCGATCTAGAGAACTTTAGATAAGCTTCATTAGCTAACTCTTAATACTATTAATATATATCAATAATTTAGTTAATAATATATAACGTATTAATAATACCGTGGTAATTCAAATTATAACAATGTTATAATAGTGATTCCATGTCAATTAAATCTTAATCCATTATCATTAAAGTCTCCTCATTTAAAAACGTAATATAAAATTACCATCTCTAAATTATTTAATATATATTAAATAGTATTTAATATACATTATAAAAATTCCACTATATAAACTATATTAAAATCTCTTTTTTAAAAAATTTTTCTCATTTAAAAATCCATTTACTTAGATTGACTAATAATTAATTACACTTCTTCTACTATTAACTAATCTTAATTAAATTTGATTTAATTAGATTAGATAATAAATCAAATAAAACTAATGCATAAAAATAAGATTCTAATAAGGGAAGATTACAATAATATCTTTAATTCATTCCATGCTTTGATATATTATTTTTGTGAAGTTTAAGCATAAAGAACTCTTGGTTATGAAAAATGGAGAAATATCTGTCTTTGAATAAAATAGTCCCAGTACGACGGCCATATCTCCGTAATGAACTGTTGGATTGGGCTGAAATTGAAATATGTTGGAGAGGGCCAAGTTGCACCACTTTTGATTAGAGCGATTTAATAAATTAGATCATGATAAAAAGTTATGAATGACTGAGTTTGGGTCTATCCAAGGGGCAGCGATAGGACAATTTGTGATAAATTAAGAATTTCTCCTAAAAGGTAATTGTTCTCTAAATTTATCCAATTCTTCTAATAGGTCTGGCTATAATTTTAAAAACCATTTTTTTTAAGTCCACTAATCAATTTGATTCCAAATCGAACCCAAACCCATTTTAGATCTAATTTCTTTCTCATTTAGAACTAGGGTTTTCTATTGTTTTCTTTACAATCCTACATATCTAGATTCCAATTTAATTGTAAATTCAAACACGAGTATTTAGACAGACATGATGAAGACAGGAAGAGAAATAGTGCAAGAGAATATGCGAATATCACGAGTGCACCTGGACACTTATGCTAATTTGTCTTGCCTCAGAAGTCCATAGAAAATCCCTTCCTTCTCCAATATTCGCAATTCCTCCACGATCCAAGCCAACCGAATCCTCCAAGTGACTAGAAGAGTTAGAAGGAACATAGAAGTATGTAGAAAGTATATGAGCATATGAACTTCTCTAATGCATGTAAGCTTTGAAGCTTCCATTTTAAGCTTGTAGCTTGTAGCTTCCATTTAAGCTTGTCCAAACACACTAGGAGAGCCTCTATTTAAAGGCCTTTATGATGCATCAAGAGTGTCTCTAGAAACAACTAGAAGATAAGCATGACAACCAAACATGGGTCTTCTCCAACCTTCTAGATGAGTCTTAAGGTTGTAGACACCATGTGCTTAAATAAAAATGCTAACTCCTAAGTGTAGACAACTAGTGCATTCTTAGAGTGCAAACTCCAGTGTTGTCTACATGACAACTTCTGAGAATTTGCCAACTCCTATGTGAGCAAATATTAAAATAATGCACATTAATTAATTTAATATTTACTTTTACTCTTTCGAATTTAATTAATTTATTTATTAAATCTCATGCACTTACTTTAATAATTCCACTTTTCAATCTTAATATATTTATATTTTAATCACATGAAATCTAGAATCTTTTAATAATTTTAATATATTTTCTACTTTTAAATTTCATTTCCAAAAACTTAATTTCTAAAATATTTATTAGCTTTAATAATAATATTATTTAGTCATTTATTTAAAAATGAACTCCAAATATATTATTATTAAAATAAATATTGTCACATTCCAAATTTAAACTTTAAACTTTTATTTTCAAATTTAATTATTTTATTTAATTAATTTCTCAATTAATTAAATAAAATAAATATTAAAGTATCATATTAATTTTCCATTAAATTAAACCATTAATTAAATCTTTTAATTAGGCTTAATTAATAGAAAATACTCGAAAGACGCACAAGGGTAAAATATGAAAAATCCATCATAGCCAAAATACATACAAAATCAAACCAAGGGTTAATATCACGAATTATGTCATCTGACACATTCGGAGGGTACTCAACTCAAATACTTGTCCTAATTTTTCAATTAGGACAAATGGCTTAAAGGGTTGGGATTTGGACTTGAGAATTTATCTCCCCTCTCTTATCATTGAGATGATGTGATAGGGTATGCTCATCCTGGCAATTCAGAGAAGTCGATACCTGGTACCTGCAACTTGCATAAAAACCATGCATGTACAAGCACAATATATACTAAACTAAATAGGCAATGGCAAGAAATGGCGCATCATGTAGATCTCAACTAGCAGGTGACTACAACTCCCTTCCTTAACCACATCAGACACGCCATACAAAAGCAAACACGCAAAGCAAACACGCACACCATACACATGCAAGTATAGGGTAAGTATCTATAAGAAAACACATATGATAATAAATCATCTTACTAATCATCATTAATAACTGGAAGCAATGTAATAATCATCATCAATAATTGTGAACACTAAAAATAATTATCATACATATATGAAATGTAGAGTCTAAGTAATCTCATCACATAATAAACTGAATCTATAGCACAATATCTGATAATCTCAAAACAATGTTGCTAGCCATCAACATAAAACTAGCTTTTAAAAGAGTTCAACAACGATAACAAAATGCGAACTAGGGGCAGGCACTACACAGAGAGGTAAAACTATATGGAAAACTCTTCAAGTATTCTTTCTATCACAAAGAAATTTATTACCTAGGTCATATTTTATCAATGGATGACATAGTAGTAGACCTTGTAAAGATAAAAATTGGTCTCAAATGGCTAGCTCCTCACAATATGAGTAAACTTTAGAGTTTTATGGGGCTTTCCAGTAACTACAAGAAATTCGTGGAAGGATTTTCCAAAATTGCAACTCCTATTACTTCCCTTCAATGAAAAGGAAAGAGATTTAAGTCGACATAACATTGTGAAAGGGATTTTTACTTGTTAAAGAAGAGACTTACTTCTACTCCTATCTTGATTATACCAAATGTAAAGAGACAAATTTTTGTGATAATTGATGCTTTAGTGGATTCCTTGTTCGGTAACATCTCTAGACCCCTTTAGATTTGAAAGGGCATGTACTACCCACCTTGTTCTTGAAAGGAGTATCAAAATATGGTAGTGATCTTATTCAAGTAAAATTGGACAAAGCTCTTCTTTCCCCTGAATGGTTGCAAAAATACTCTTTAAATTAATTTTGCAAAAATACTCTTTAAATTAATTTTGCAAAAATACTTTTTAAATTAATTTTGTAAATTATTTTATTCCAACTCGTCTAGGAAAGAAAATAGAGTCAGGAAACATTGAATATCCAAAATTTTGGGGGGATGATGATATGAATTATTCCTCTAAAGATGTTATGATACCAAATTAGATAAATACAGAGAATAAAAAGGAGAAAGGAAGGAACAAAAAAGGCAACAAAAAGGGTGATCTCATTTAAAGTTGCTCATGCCCCTCAAATAGGTGTCACTACTAGGATGAGAGTAGATAAATTGGAACCCTAAAAATCTAATAGGCATGAAATCAAATAAAATCATCATATAAGTAGAAAGTGACCACAAATATTATGGATGGGAAGAAATCAACCATTCAATAATCTTGTTCAAGGGGTAAAAGATGAAGATAATATCTTGGAACATTAGAAGACTCAATAGTCGTCACACACAAGATGTTCTTAGAAATAGAGTTAGAGATCACAAACTTGACATTATTATGATTCAGGTAACTAAAATTCTGAAGGAAAAAAATTGTGATTATTAAAATTTTCAAAAACTATGGTGTGATTGGTAGTGACCCCAAGGGAGCATCTAGAGAAAATTTTATCTTATGGATCTAAGCTATATCAAAGGTAACCTCATTTTCATTCATACAAATCTTATGGTTGTTAAGTTTCTTCACATTAGGAATAAATTTGAATGGGTCTCATCAAATATTTATGCCCCTAATTTGAAAAATGGTCATGCTAATTTTTGGAGAAAGTTAGAATTGTCCAGGAATCTCTTTCCTAATGACATTTGGATGATTATGGAAGTAACACTCCTCTCAAAGAGACTAATAAATTTGGAGGTTCTATCTCTCTTCTTGGGAACATAATTGATCTTATCGAATTTATCAATAGACATACTTTTTTTTATGTTGATCTGGAAGGTATTAAGATTACTCCATCTAATAGAAGGTTTGGTAGTGATCTTATTCAAGTGAGACCAGAGAAAGCTCTTCTTTCAAATGAATGGTTGCAAAAGTATTCTTTTTCTCTATCTTCTTTTGTTAGAATTGGTTCAAACCACTATCCTTTTTTTTTTTAGTGGAGCCTTTGTTCGGTAACATCTCTAGACCCCCTTTTAGATTTGAAAGGATGTGGACTGTCCACCCTGATCTTGAAAGGAGTATCAAAATATGTAGTGATCTTATTCAAGTGAAACTAGACAAAGCTCTTCTTGCCCAAGAAAGGTTAGAAAAATATTCTTTAAATTAATTTTTTAAATCTAATCTACTTGTCATGCATCTGATCTATAATTTAATTCAACCTCCAACATTAGTTTCCTACAAAGGTTAATGTGTTGTGTCACCCCAAACTCTCTCTCTCTCTCTCTCTCTCTCTCTCTCTCTCTCTCTCTCTCTCTCTCTCTCTCTCTCTCTCAACATGGTCAAACATACATCTCAATTACCAAACTAACAATAGAATGTAAGGGTACCTGCAAGAAGTTGGGTCACAATTCCACAGAAGTCAAATCTATGAAATTATACTTCTCAGAAATGGGTACGCAATTTTCTTAGAATCGAGTACCCGTTTCTAAAATCACTCTTCGGGTATCCAAGCTGCAATTCAAAAATTAGGTACCCAATTTTTGAAAAGCAGAGTAGGTACTCAAATCGCTTAAAAATTGGGCACCTAATATCTTTACAATTTGTAAAAGTTACAAATACCCATTTTTAAGCATTTTGGGGTCATTTTCACCATTTGGAAAATGGGAAGCCAATTTGAGAGCGATATAGGAGCCCATTTTTTACCTCTACCAACTATCCCCTACTACTATTTTTCAACATACCAGGTATTTTAACTTGTTTTGTACTATTTTTCTTTAATTATTTTCAATTTTAAGTTTTATATGTACGTCAATTTATCATTATTTTTTTAGTTTTAATATACCTAAAATTGTAAATTTATATTGTTAATGAGTATTATCTTTAGATTATTATTTTTTTAATCAAAAAGTGACATAGCACTTATATAATATATTTATTAATAAACTAGTTCAAGGGCTCATTAGAGAAAGAACTAGCAAGAAAACTTTGAATTATTGTTGAAATACAAAAGTTTTAAAAGCTGATATGTCATACCATGCATACCTACAACAAAATACAATTTCTTTGCACTAAGCAAGAGTACCAAAAATACGATATATATCAATACTCAACAATGATCAGGGTCCAATTATGCCAATAAACCTCTCCTTTTGAAAGATTTAACTAAAATCAAGAGAGGTTTGAACCTCTTGTCTAGTTGGAGCATTTGTGAACATGCACAAAGAATGTGTAAGCTAATAGCCATGTGTCGATCAAATATATTATTAGTTTCTATTAAGCTTCATTCATCTTCTTTGTCTCCCAAATATGGCACTCTACTAAGCATGGAAATTTTGAAAAAATAATCTCTGAATGGCAAGAGTCAAATATGGAGCCTTCACAACCAATATTAGCTAGACAATCAGGTAGTTTATTGCCCTCCCTCAGAGTATGAGAGAAACAAGTAGCTTGAAAAGAATCAATTAAATCCCAGCATTGTTGAAGGATATAGGCTAGTTTCCAGGTATGAGAATATCATGAGAGACAAGAGTTTATAATTAGCTGATAATCACCTTCAATATGGATAGTGGAAACATTAGATCTCTTTGCCAAAATTAGACCTGCCAATAGGGCTTGAGCTTTTGCAAGGTTGCTAGTACCAACTGGTAAAACATCTGCTTTAATTGCAACTATTTCACCTTGCCAATTTCTAATACAAGCACCCAATCCTGACTTACTAGGGTTCCCACAAGAGAAACCATCAAAATTTAACTTTGGAAAATTTCTAGAGGGGGGAAACCATTTTACATGAAGCCAATCAGATTGATGATTAGAATTCCAGTTTGCAAAGAAACCTGGAGGTAACTTAATTTGTTTCCAGAGTTTTAGAAGAAGATAATTCCAAGTAGAAACTAAAATATTATTCATACAATTGAACATATTTGCATTTACTCTTTCTGAAATTGCATTCTCAATCCCATCTAGAATATATTCTAGGTTTGATTTTTAATTGCGAAAAATGATCTTGTTACATTCCCACCAGATGGCCCACACCACAGTAGCTGCGATGCACTTCCAAATACTAAAAAATAGAGATCTTGAGAATAGAACTGGCCAAGATTGAAATAGGTCCCAAAGAATGTTTGGCAAAGGTAAAGACATTTGAAGTTTGTTCAACACAAAAACCCAACACTCATAAGCAAAGGGACACTGGAGAAGAAGATGATCTGTAGATTCTAGCTCCTTGTTGCGTAATTTACAAATAAAAGATTCAATAATACCTAGCTTGGACAACCGTTCACTGGTGAGTATTCTTTTTCTAAGGGCTAGCCAACCAAAACATCCAACCTTAGGCAACACAGTGGAGTTCCAACAAAAGAAAAAAGCTCTACACTTCTTGCTTGAACTATATGCTTGTCGAAGACCATAATAACCTTCCTTGATTGAATAATCATCACCTTTGGCTAGGGCCCATATAACTATATCTTCCCTATTAGAAAGAAAAATAATTCTTTCAACAAGAGAGTCCCTCAAGGAAAGGAGACTTGGCTAACTAAGAAGATGTGTTGGAGGTTCTTTCTAGAGAACCCTTCTTGAATGAATTTCAATAGCTAAAACATTGTGTCAAAAAGAGGAGCCCCACTTAGCTTTTAGGACTTGGCGTGCTTCATCCAACTTTTCTTGTCTGTACAGAGGGGGGAATCCATTACATGAGTCTTCCCAAAACTTTACTTTCTCTCCACTGTGAATTTCCCAAGTAACATAATTACAAACAATATCCTTTGAAGAGATCATAAAATTCCATATGGCTAAACCTAAAGGAGGATTAGACACAATAAAAATTCTGGAAGGACTTGGAGAATCTAAGTATTTTCCTTGCATGATTGAACACCATTTTGCATGAGATTTTGTATACATTTGCCACACAAGCTTGCCCCCAAAAGCCTTATTGCTAGCCACACCCCCAGATGCCTTATCATGAGACATTTCAAGCAAAGAAACAAGAGGAAGGTTCTTTTCATCTGAAAAATTTCCTTTCCATATAAAGTCTCTGATAATCTTTTGAATTTGTAAAATTGTAGAAAAGGGAGCATCGAGAATTGGGATAGCTGTTAGGACAGCTTTAACTAACAAAATATGGCCTGACAAAGATAACCATCTACCTTTCCAAGTAGAGATCCTAGCCCTAACTTTTTCAATGATAGGAAGCCAAAAAGTTGTCTTGTTTGCTCCCATAAAAAAAGGAATTCCAAGATAAACGGATGGGAGATGATCCACAAGGAAACCCAAAGTTGAAGAAATCCTCTGAGCTACTGCATCATTATATTTGAAAATAAAATTTTTGGATTTGTTGGCATTGATTCTCTGACCAAAAACTTTTGAATGTAGATCCAAGGCATATTTAATATGATTAGCTTCCTTTACATTTGACGTACCAAAAAGAAGAGTATCATCAGCAAATAGGGAATGGGTAACTATAATAGATGTACGAGGAATCAAAATTCCTTTCCATAAGCCCAATTGTGAAGATCTATTGATGAATCTACTAAAAGCATAAGCCATAAGAACAAATAAAACTAGAGATAGTGGATCACCCTGACGAATCCCTTGAGAAGAGGGGAAAAAACCAATTGACTGTCCATTAATAATGACTGAAAACTAGGCACCAGAAATACAATTTTTGATCCATCTACACCACTTATCTGAAAAACCAAATTTGGAAATAACTTTAAAGAGGAATGATGATCTTACCCTATCATAAGCCTTCATCATGTCAAGCTTGACCACAAAACTAGACAACTTATGAGAATTGATAGAATGAAGAATCTCATGTGCAGCAACAACACCTTCCCATGTTTCTCTTCCTGGTAGAAAACCACCTTGATCTAAAGAAATGATAAGAGGAATAAATTGCTGCAACCTCATGTATATAGCTTTAGTAATCAATTTATAAATCATGTTGCATAAAGAGATAGGCCTAAAGTCAGCAAAAGAAGTTGGCTGCTTAACTTTTGGAATAATATGTAATGCCCCGCCAAGGGATCCAAAGAATTAACCTAGAATTTCACTAATTTTAGTAGCAATTTTTTTTTTTTGAAAGTAAACATAACATAAATAACAGATTACATTCTTTAAGATCCCTTAGCATTGAATTACATACCTGAATCCATCTAGTACAACATCCACATGAAATAATAATGATAAGCCCAATGTTTATACATTACATTTCAAATACTTAATCATCCATTGTACATGTCACAGGATATGACAAGCTCAAAAATATACATACATAGAATAAGGTACATCATCCTATTCTAATCCATGATACATCAAAGTAGAGATAATCACATGATACACATGATAGAGAACATATACATCCATCATAAAGATCAACATAATAAACTAAGTGCACGGTTCCTCCCAACTATCAATAGCATCATTAGACCATCATGGATCCTAGCCATCCCTCTGTGTGTAACATTCCAAATCACCAAAGAGATCATCAGTATTACATAGTAGGAATGTCACTCCTAATAAATACAACATATGTAGAAAATAATCTAACATGCAAATAAAAGCATAAGATAACATCATCTAACATATGCTAATCATCAATGAAAAAGGATACATATCCAACATCATATGTAGAAAATAATCTAACATGCAAATAAAAGCATAAGATAACATCATCTAACATATGCTAATCATCAATAAAAAAGGATACATATCCACCATAATGAAGGATGCATCAGCCACGATGTCTCAATAAATCTAAAAATGATAAGAGTGGAAAATACACTACCACCCGACCGCGTGGTACCTAAGTGGTCCACTCCCACCATGCTAAGGAGATAATCTCAAGTCCCAAACAGGCTATCAAAATCACATAGCACAAATCTCCATAAGTCCAGGAATCCTAGAAGTATACTAACTCAAAGGTTCCAAACACAAAATCTGACATCTAATCCCCAGAGGCACATAATGACATGTAGGAACCTACTATACAAGCGGGAAAGTGTCATCGCAATTATCACGTACAAGTTACCCTGGTAGTTAGCTAAACTCCATGGGTCCATACTGATTTCATGCGGCCACTAGTATCCTCTCATACTGACGAGGCATACTACGGAATGCAAGGTCGCAACCATGCATCTCACTACTCCCATCCTAGCCTGTACAAGTGCTCAAGGCATGGACGAGAACAAAACACTTATCTTTTTAGGTTCATTCTATTCGTATTAGGTGTGAATGTTATCACTTATTAATCAAACTTACAATGAGTTACCCTGGCAGCCTCTTAGGGCCCCGACCCCCATTGCAAGCCACTTCTCGTCACTACATGTGGATATCCTACCCTAATGCTCATGGAATCATAAATCTCAAAATCATAAAAGATAATCCATAACAAAATCATCAAATATGCATAAAAGCATCAAATCTCCATGAGCTAACATCCATAGAAAATCATGAACACAACAACTCTCTATTGGCAACTGAAGTATCACTGATAATCAAATATCCAATGGTTCTCAATAACCAAAAAATATATATCTCAATCAAATTGATCGAAGACTCCAAAAATGGTTGAGTTAAACATGTCACATCATGACATCATCAAAAATAAATCCACATAATAGTCCCATCATGGCGACTAGAGAAATAACTAAGGATAATTGATCAATGACCAAAAATAATGGTTAAGTCAAGTGTCTCATACATAAGAATTTCAACTATAACAATCAGTAATCAAAACCAATACATAGAGCATTCCATCACATAACCATGGTTGGGTTTATAAAGATCAAGACTAAAACATCATCATGTCACCACAATCACATAACCCCCAAGCCTCTGGTAGACGTCCTATATTGGTCAACACTAGTCAACCCAAAACCCAAAACAATAGCATAAAGAATACACAATGTAGACACATGTTTTGGTTTTACAACTTGAGTTTAAATGTAGAGATCTCAGTTTATGTTTCCAAATCTGAAGAATGAATGGAGGAACACATATATTGTTTTGAATAAAAGTTTTCCTTATTAGAACTAAAAAAAAATCCATTAATTAATAACATTTGTTTGATACATCCCCCACCCAACTATAAATTCCTTATTTAATAATTTAAAACATTTGAATTATTAAATAGTTGAAAATTATTAAAGAGTCACCTTATGAAAATAAACCATCAATATAAGCCATTGATCAAATAACAACTTAAATTTACAAATAACATATATACATATATGCATATCTACATATATATATATATATATATATATATATACACATACATACATACATATGTATTAAGTTTTTATTAAATCGAATTAACAATTTTGATTTACACCATATTAGAATCAAATTGTATGTAAACGTTATTGTTATCTTTTTGCATATCATTAACATCAATTAAACCCCCCCCCCCCGCCCCCCCAAACTCATGCTGCGGTACGTAGTACCTGTGGTCGTAGGCACTACATCTACAACGGGTACATGGTACCCCTGTTGCCGTAGACCTGCGACGGCAGGCCTCTGCCTTCCGCCAGTGCGGGGTACGAAATGTGCCCATGGCATATTATATATATAAACTTTGTTCCATGTGATATAAATCGCGATGCGAATTAATAAATTTCCACTGCAATTTTATTAATCGTTCAATTCGGTGCATTATATATACATAGGTATATATATATATATATATATATATATATATATATATAGATTCATAATAAATGTATACATATGCATATATATAAATATATATTTATATATATGTATATGTATGCAGAGCTGAATATATAACCATGTATGTTTTTCACAAAGATTATATCTACAATTAAGAAGAAGATATTTGCATATAAAGTTCTCCAATTAAATTAATCTACCCACATTGAGAATGCATATAAATATGAAACTTCTTAGAAGACATATGGAAGACACGAAAAAGACAGGGATGCATGATGCGAAAAGAGCATAAGTAAAATCACAAGAATCTACCTGGATTCTGATGCTAAATCGCTCTTCCTTAGAAAATCTGCAGAGCAAGCTCCTCCCTTCTTCAGAATTCTTGAGTCCTCCAATGCTCCAATTGCACTCCAAACGCTATCTCTAAGCTTCTATGAATGCCTGAATATAAAGAGCTTTCAAGAATCATCTAGAATGCTTCTAGAAACAGCTGGAAGGTGTCACCAACTAAGCATGGGTCTTTTCCAACCTTCAAGATGAGCCTTAGGGTTGTAGACACCATGTGCTTAATTGATGCACTAACCCCCGTGTTGTTGACACTTGAGAAATAAAGAAGTGTGCTAACTCCCATGCAAGCTTATAACTCCAATTCAATTTTTATATAATTTCTATTTAAATATTTATAACTTTTATTTTAATTTTTATAACTTTTATTATTATTATTTATTTATTACTTTATTATTATTTTATTATTATTATTAATTTTAATTTCTAATTTTCTTTTATTTAATTCATTTTTCTTCAATAATTCACATTTAATTAATTACAATCAAAATATCAAATAACATGATGTTTTATATTAATTTTCTCAAATAATTAATTTATTAATTAAATCCATTTATTAAGACTTAATTAATAGAAAATTCACCATAGACCTCCAAGATAAAATATGAAAACCCATCATAGAGCAAATCACTCCAAATCAGTGTAAAGGGTTAAAAATCACGAATTATGTCATCCGACACATTCGGTGGGTAAAATATCCAGATACTTGTCCTACCTCACTAGGACAATTGGCTTAAAGGTTTGGGATTTGGACTTGAGAATTTATCTCCCTTCTCTTATCATTGAGATAGTATAATAGGGTACACTCATCCTGGCAATTTAGGGAAGTCGATACCCGGTACCTGCAACCTACAAAAAAACCATGTATGTACATACAATATATATAATGCTAAGCTAAACAGACAATGGCAGGAAGTGGTGCATCGTGTAGATCTTGACTAAGCAGGTGACTATGACTCCCTTCCTTAACCACATCAGAAACACCATACAATAAGAAAACACGCACACCATACACATGCAAGTATGGGGTAAGTATCCATAATAAAACACATAATATAATAAACCATCCATCTAATCATCAATAATAACTGAAAATAGTATAATGATCATCATGTATGCATGAAATGTAAAATCTAAATGACCTCATCATATAACCACTGAATCCATAACATAATGTCTGATAGTGTCAAAACAATACCACTAATCCATCAACATAAAACTAGTCTATCACAGTCTGATAATAATAACAATATCCAGAAAAGATGTGGACGAGGGTAGGCACTACATAATAGCAATATTAGTTGAATTGAAACTCTTGATCATCTTGGCATTCCTTCTTGACTCTTCAACCACTGCTAATAAATCAAAACCAATAAAATCCTAGCATTTTTGATAAAAAAGAGCTGTAAATCCATCAGGGCCTGGGGCTTTGTCAGGTGGGAATGAAGATACCACTTTTTTAATTTCTTCCAATGTGAAAGGGGCAAGCAACATCCTATTATGATCTACTATAATAAGTGGGGGATTACAACTAATAAAATCATTAATCAAATTTTCATCAATAGGATCCAAATGAGGAGGAGCCAAGAGATTTGAAAAAAAGTGAACACCTTCCTCCATTGTACCATTGTCATCTTCTATAAGATGACCAAAATATTGAGTGCTTAATTGAAAAAATAGTGTTAACTACCCTTTTAACTCTAGCAGTTTCATGAAAAAAAATTGTGTTCTTATCACCATCTCTTAACCATAGTTCACGAGACTTTTGTCTCCAATAAATCTCCTCCCTGTTGTAAAGCTCCTCCCATTCATCTTTCAAGGATTTTTGCTCATGATATAAATTTGGACTAAGACCTTTTTGAATTATGATTGAATTTACCTTCTCAAGTTTTTCTGAGACATCTTGTTTTTGGTTGAACACATTTTTAAAAACCTTTGCATTCCACTCCTTGATCATCCCTTTCATGTAACAAAGCTTTTTAGAGAACTGGAGCATCTTAGGGTCCCTAAAGGTTGGAGCATTAATCCACCAATTTTTTAAAAGCATAATAAAATCAGGATGCTTGAACCACATGTGTTCAAACTTAAAAGAGCTAGCCTGGTTAAGATGTTGCGATATATTGTTCTTTGATATCAATAACTGGACTGGAAAATGATCTAATACAGCAAAAGGTAAGATTACAGATTTAAAACTATAACTCAATAGCTTCCATGATTGTGAAAACAAGAACCTATCTAGTCTCTCAGCAATTTCTAAAAAACCAATATGTCCATTAGTCCATTTGTATAATCCATTGTCAGGAAAAATGTCACTTAAATTATTATCTACTAAAAATGAAGAAAAATCTTGGATAGTTCTAATGGGTGGAAAAGTTCGCCCTTTTTTTTCAAACATTGATAATAATGCATTGAAATCCCCACCCAATATAAAATTCATTTCTCTTTCTTGCTGAATAAGATTCGTCAGTACAGCCCAAAGGTTCATCTTATCATTTGTAGATATGGGACCATATATGTTGAAGATAAGGAATTTCAAATCAAAGTGTTCAACTTTCAGCAATTGCCAATTGGAATCTTGCCCAATAAGAATACCATGAATACTTTTAACATTCCATGAAATTGCTAAACCCCCAGAGGCCCCATGCCCCTCTACATGAACTGAAAGCCAATTAGTCCATTTAGCCAATGTCTTGTCAAAAACTTTCTCTGATAATTTAGTTTCTTGAAGAAGAATAATATCTCTTTTTGTAGAATCTAGCAATTGCTTGATCCTACCTCTTTTGTCAGAGGTATTGATACCTCTGACATTCCATGTAATGATTTTCATTGCTGACAAGGAGAACCTCTCGTTCTCCTTGTCAATCTTTTGACTGATGAAAACTTATCATCAAGAGTGGATTGAATACTAGCATCCACTTCCAATAACATCTTTGCATATTTTGGCTTTCTACCTCTCTATTTTGGAGTCTTCAACACTACAAAGATAGCAGTAGGGGATTGATCTAGTGACAAATGAATTGAGAAGTCAAAATACCCTCCATCTGTGTTATTGCCTTTTTTTTGAGAGCTTTTTGATTCTTGATCAGTTGGATTCATCACATCTGCATCATTAAATTCATTCAAAATGTGGCCTTCTTCAGATAGATTAGCCATCCTCAATTGAGATTCTACACACTCATTGATTTGACAATAATCTAAAGGATTCTCCAATTTATTTATATCATTCAAGTGATGGGCTACTTCAAGATTAGTAGATGCTAACAATTTTGGTTGGATGAGAGCATTCATCTAACAATTATCTTTAGATTATTGTATCTATTAATTTAAATAATAGCTTCGTAGATGCTCATTTAAAAATTATTATTTTAGATTTTTTGAAATGTATTTAATTTATGTATTTATTACAATGTTAAATGATTACATTAGATGTAAATTCATTCTTTAAACATGTAATTACAAATAAATGTTGATTTCAAATAACTAGTGATTAATTATCTAGATTAGTCTATAAGCCATATAACAAAGAAAGTATTTAAACTAACTATAACCTCGACTTAACCATGTAGTTTTGTACGATAAAACCCTAAACATATAACTAAGTATTTAATTACTTAACACCCCAGCAAGGGATCCAAACACAAAACTTAATATTTAATGATTTTACTTATTGTATTGTACTTTGTTTCATGGATTGAAAATGGATGATGTAAACTATTTTATAAATGTATATTCTTTCAACCTTTCATACCCTGTGACATGTACAGTGGATGATTGTGTATTCCAGATTAATTTGCCAAGTGGCATCCGAAAAATATGTATATTATTATATTATTTAAATGGATTGAACTAAAGTAGTTATTCTTTTATGTGGATGTGTTATTTATTTTACTTCTAGTACTTATAATTATTTAAAAATGAAATGTAAATGTGCTCGTTAAGGAATGTAATCTCTTATTTTTTTTATGTAAATTATTGTACATGTTATTGCTTGCTTGGTAAAACTTTAGATTAGTTCTTTGGATCCCTTGTTTGGGCATTATTTAGTATTAACTATAATCCCAATTTTAACCAAAACTCTAATCATAACCCTTACTATCATCCTAGCCATAATCTTAATTTGCTAAAACCTACACCCTAATATATAAATAATTGAATAACTATCCTAAGAACCAAGTACTAATTATAAATGTCAAACCATAATCGTAACCTTAAATGATAAACTATTATCCTAGAGGAGCATCATATCTACATCTACATGTCATATGAATCTAAAAATATTTACATATCTAATTACATCATTTATTGCATAGGAAGGATTTAAAATTTTCATTATATTATCTATGCATATCATATCAAAAGGATCATATAGAGACATGTCATTTACTACATCCCTCATAGATAATCAAGAAGGGTACTTAGGTAAATTTATATATAACATGATATTATAAGAAAAGAAAAAAACCATATAGGAGCATCTCGTTATAAACTAGAAAAATTGATCATGACACATGTAATGAGATCAAATAATATTTGTAATCATCACATATACTATCAATGTATGGGGGTGATATAATCAAAAAAATCAAAAAATGAGTGATATCAAAGCATTATCAATATCAAGGTCTCAAAATGATACAAAGACAATGATACATCATTAAAAAATTAGAGGAGAAGAAGGAATCAGGCATCTAATTAAATAACCCTCCCTCACCATCAAGAGGTGGAGGTGGAACATCAATGCTAGTAGGAGGGACTATACACCCTTGGATGCCTAAGAATATATAGAGAAGTGAATAACTTATCTTTCCACTAGAATAGTTGTTGAGCATTCATCATAATAGTAAGCCTCTCTAGAGTTATGATAAGTGTCCTCACTCTATGCAATCCTCATTTGAGAAGTTAGCTCTACAATTTTCCTATCATGATCAATTACCATGCTAGCTCAGATGACCGCCTATGTCTAGACTATAACCTAGTATTGTGCTACTCTCAATATTCTCTAGAGTCCCTTGATGAAATCTTCTTATGTGGGCTCTCCTTTGGCTTCCTCCTCTAGAGGACCATGATAAAACATCAATAATTTAATATAAAAAATCAATTTTAAAAAAGGGGCATTAATTCATGAATTAATCCTAACATAATCAATCAAAACAAGTTTTTAAATCCTATGGCTAGAACTTTTAATTAAATTAATTAATTAAAATAATCAATTATCCATATCATCACTAATGTAAAATGAAATTAATTCCCACCAATAAATCTTAATCATGTATTGATCAATTAAGGATTCAACCTCCACCACTCATGGAGAATGAATCCAAACCATTGAAGTCCCAGAGATTTCTATAAATGTGTCATCAACTCAAGATTTTGAGATATCTACATTTTTTCTAATAAGGTTATGCAAATCATTCTAGGTGATTTGCAAGTGCTTCTAATTGAATTATGGGCATTTGAGAGCTAATCCATATTACAAGATCATAATCTCATTACACTTTATAGCTTTCTAGCATCATGTAGGGTTTATTTAGTGTGACTTGAGTTCATGATTACACCCATTTTATGATTACATGTGCCTAATTTACAAAATATTAAATGTTGGCATTAAGTTTTAAATTCTAATTATGTCAAGTCTAACCCTTATCCTAAACCTTTATATCCTAAATTCTTAACCCTTAGGCTAACTAAGTTATCCTAAATGCTAAACCTTTATCCTAAAAATAATCATAAATGCTAAGCCATTCTCCTAATTCTAAATAAAAATATTAAGCTTAAATGTTAAACCAATCTTAACCTTTACTATGATTTACATGTATAAGGTTAGGGTTTAACATTTAACATTTAAGATTAGGATCTAGTATTAGGATATGTATTCAATTCTAGAATATAAATAGGATCTAAATATTATAATTCAGATTTTATAAGCATATCTAGATTTATGATTAAGGTTTATAATTAAGGTTTATATCCAGCAACTCATTAAAACACCATAAGAAATCTAATGATAATTTATGTAGTTGCTTCCACCTACAAATCAGAATTACAAAAACATATTTTATTAATTTTGAAACTTCTAAGGCCAATGTTTGGATGAGCCAAGAGTAGTTCACAAGTGGAAGACAAGTGAGCATCCAAAAGTAATTATAAAAGATTTGATCAAGTAATATAATACAAAGTTTTCTAATAGTAAAAAGACTTTGATCATAATTAGGAAATGCAATTAATATAACACATTCCAACATAGAGATTTAGAGGGATGAAAAGTTCTATTAGCTCAAAATTCATAACAATTGTTAAATGATAAGTTAAGATTTAAATTACTAAAGAAGATAAATTATACATTTAAGCATTATGATTAGAATTAGGAATATTATGGTTAGGGATAGGGTTCATGTATTAGAATTAGGATCTAGACTTATAACTTTTGCATTAATGGATAATATTTATGATGAACTATAATCATAAATATAAAACAAATCATCATTCTATCTCTAAGCTTTCATTCTAATTGTAACATTAACTCTCATCCTAACACCATCTATTATATATCCTTTCAACAATAGCACCATAATAAATATCTAAAACCTAAATATAATTCTAACTAGAAAACTATAATCCTAGGTAAACCATAACATTAGTCATAATCATTATAATAATATTAAGCTTAGCCATCACAAAAACCCTAAACATAACAAAAGTCTAAACCATAACCTTGCCATAATCAAATTAATTTTGTTTGATCCTAAGATGAACATATAATCCATAATCAGAATACAATCCCCTAGTGTCACAAAATAAGTGTACGCAAAAATTGATCTAGCTACTTGAATATAGAAAAGGGAAACAATTTTGAGGAAAACAAACCTAAAACAAACTACACATTAGAAGTTGCATTCTTAGTCCCCCTACCAATTTCTTTACACTTTCCTTCCATAATCTTAATTATCCTTATTTTTATCTCATCTTATCCTTATATTTCTTAATGATTTTGTGCATTTCCTCACAAGTTTAGTAGGCCAAATAAATGCATAAATAGTGTTGAATAAAAAATCTTATAGGAGTATCAAAATATATTTTCCCTTTCTATACTTGGTCAGTTAGGGATCTAGGATAGAAACATGGAACTGTTAATAATAAAATATAACTCTAGCATACAACCCTAGTATTCAATATAAAATATTAATAATTAAAAATCACTACAATATATTTCATAAAGTAATTCCACTTAGGATCTAGATCATAATCTAAGAAAAAAATGGTTAAACTATTGGGACCTTTCATATCCTTTTCCTTAATATCAAAAACATGTTCCCTTGAACTTGCATAGACAAAACAAGTTTGTATCTAATGTTAATCCAGATTTTTGACTTCATAGATCATGTTATGACATGTTACACCGTGTACTATTTTTTTACAACTTCTTATCATGCTAGTGTATGTAGTATATATTATTATGCTTCATCATGTTTTAATTATTCAAAGCATTTTCTTTGTTGCGACATATTTTATTCATGAACATATGACACATTTTGTAAGTATAAATGCTACATGAACAACAATTTTAACTATTTATATAGAGCATTAGTACTGATATAAAAAAGATTGTTGGATAAATATCACATCAAATTTATGCATTGAGATTCATACAAATAAATTTGACCTACTAAGTTATAAATATTTTTCATCCTAAAAATTCAAATTTATAAAATTTAGGTAAAGATTGAAGTTTTTCTTATGAAATGATGGATGATACCCTTCCTTTCACACATTTTCTCATCAAGGCTATGTACGTATGTTCATACAATTATGTACCTAGGAAAGTCATGTACCTAGATGGTTCCTTGTAACTTTGACTTAGGTTCTCTTACATCCCAACTAATTAAATAATCAATTGAGGTAGTTTTAGTGTGTCCTAATTTTTCCTAATATATTTTAAGGTTTTTGAATGGGTCCTGGGGCCACTTACAATCCATTATGACCCCTTATGATACATTAGAATCATTAACATCCCATTCGTGTGTCCTATTATCATTAATCTGTTCTAAGGGATCCTAATAGACCATAAGATGTCCTAGGACCACTAAGAACCCATTATGACCCTTCATGATATATTAAGACCATAATTTAAAATCCAAGAGGAAACATTAGGACTAATTACAACCACTTAGGAACTATTATAATGCCTTTGGACATAGTAGTGTATCATATGGTGGTGAATGTGTTCAGAGGGGTTATAATTGCTTCCTATGAGTCCTAATGGCCCCTAATGGATTATAAGGGTTCCTAATGGGTCCTAAAAGGTCATGGGACCACTTAAAACACATTAGAACCCCTTAAGACACATTAGGACCCATTAGGGCATATTATAACCCATTAGTGTGTCTTAAATGCCCCTTAAGATTATCTAAGAGGCATTAATGGATTTTAATATGTTTAAAATGGTCATAATGTGCACCCTAAATAGTATTAATGGGTTTTCAAACCACATAGGACCAATCGTGATCCGTTGTGAGATATTAGGACCATGTAGGACACATTACTATGTCTTGCAATGGTTAATGTGTTATAAGAGGTTTTAATGGGGTCTAATGGGTCCTAATGTGTGCAACTAGATCCTAATGTGTCCTAATGAGACCTAATGTGTACTAATGGGTCCTAAAAATCCCTAATGTCCCCTTAGAACATATGACTCATTAAAGCACATTAGACCTCTAAATGGTGTCCTACAATGACTAATATGCTATAAAGGCTCATAATGGGTCATAATGGTTCTTAGGAGGTTGTAATTCATCTCAAGGGTTCCTAGAACCACTTAGGACCCACTAAAACTTCTTAGAAAAAAATAGGATTGAATAGGACACATTACAACCCTAAAGTGTATCCTATGATGATTAATGTTTTCTAAGGGTTCATAAAGTGTGTTAATGGTATGAATGGGTTCCAAGGAGTCATAATGGGTCCTAAGGTTTCTTATGACCACATATGACCCATCAAAACCTCTTGGAAATATTAAAATGTACCAAGGCACATTAGAAAAGATTACTTTTAGGACTTAAAACCTTTTCTAATAACCCTTTTTGATAAATTACAAGCACTTATAACCCTCCCCATATCCCTCCCTCCCTCTCTCTCCCTCTCTTCCTCCTTCCCTCCCTCTCACTTAACACGGTTAACATGGTTAAACATACATGTTAATTATCAACATAACAATAACATATAATCAATACGATGAGTAATGATCTTTAAATTATCATGTACAAGTGAAGGGTTATTAATTACAATCAATAGTAATTTGAAACTTCAAACAAACATTAATTTAAACATGCTTGAATGTTAAAGTAATGGAAAAAAATGGGTCCTATAAAATAAAAATTTAAAACAAAAACACATGTTAATAAACACAAATTAATATGAGGTATCTGAACTATGTAAATATATGTGTAATTTGTATGTACTCACTATGTGGAATTGCACAAGATGTTGATGCTCAATACACTTTAATACTTAAATTTGCATAAATTGTAATTGAGATTTGAATAAGAGGAATATATATAAGTTCTCTAATTTGGTATTGACAGTGCAAACATACATGTAATTAGATTATATAAGTACACATATAAAAATAACACAATAAAGAAAAAACTTGCATGTGTTTGATTTAAATGTAGTCATCCCACTGTACCATTTGCATCCTCTCTCTTTTGCAATGCATCTATGATTGTCTCTTGGTCATCCATTGAAATTGTCCATAATACCTTATTGGCGGGTCTCCCTTTGTATCTTTCTAATTTGATATTTTTTGCCACAACCAAATGAGAATAGTGTAAAATCTTATTTTTGGATTGGTAGTCTTCAAATGTTGGTAAACTATTTCTTCTTGTTAGGTATCTATGTAGCCAGGTCCCAACTACAATGACAGACCCAACTGGATACTCAAAACCATCATCGTCTACTTGATGACATATAAATTTTTTCTTAGGTTCCACACATCTAGCAAGCCAATACTCAATCTGTTCATCATTAGTACTAGGTGCAATAACATCATAAACATGTCCTACAAGATAAGATAAAGTATATAAACACTTTAATAACATGAGTGCATATGCAAATTATATAAATTGAAGCATGAGATCACAACAAAATCTAATTAAATTGTGCATACCAAGTTCTATGAGGTCTAAAATACGATCATAGTCTTCTGATGCAAAAGTAAAATTATGGCTTTCATTTACTATATCATCTTGATAATGCATGTTAGTAGGTGCTAATGATTTTTGCTACCAATCTTATTTCCATTCTGTATTCTTGCATTCTTCCCATTCACCTGCAAGACAAAATTGACAAAAAAAAGCAAGCTCCCTAATCCATTTAGTCCAAGTATTAGAATTTGAATTCCTAAATGAATGCCATTTAGCTGACCCACTAATTGTATCACAGTCATATCTTGAAAGGATATTCTTTTCTTCAAAAAGCTAGAAGAAACATTTGATTGTAGAGTTCTATCTTGATCCCGTGTATACATATTTGTTACATCATTTGGCAATCTCATGTGCATTTTTGAATTCAGATTTTTCCTCAAATTTTAATTGATCTCTAGATTAAGGGCTCTCTTCACACATGCACCAGCACCATCATGTTCTCCTTTACCATGTCTAGCCTTGACAAAACTCCACACATGTTGGATGTTAGTTTTCCTATGTATCCTACTCAACCAATAGAACATTCTAGCATTCTTTTTGTCCTGTACAATTATCTGACCATATCTAGTGTTGTGTCATTTGAATTTGTCTCTCTTTTAAATTATCATAAAAGACCTTGAAATAATATTGGACAAACTCAGATGAATGGAGTTTATTATCACTCATATAAAAAGGGTACTCTCTCAATATTTTTTGATCCTCCTCTGTACTATCAGGTGCATGCCTATAAACTATATGAACATAAATTATTACTTGCACTGAATTGTAATATTGTGGTTGTACCTCTTCTTGTGATGAAAGTGTGTAGTTCTCTGCGAAGTCAATAGCTAAAATTATAATACCAATTGGAAATGTATTCTTACATATGTGAAATTGTCCATCAAGCCATCTATTATATTGAGAGTGTTTAACATATTTTGGTATGATCACACTCTTAAACTCATCCATAAATGCATGACAACTAACTTTATCTGTAACTAGATCACACCTTCTTCCAATCTTCCCATCCTTCAATGGATATTCAATAGTTTTGAATCTTTTTACCTCAACTCATTATTGTCCAAAATTAGTAAAAGCAATTTCATGCAAACATTCATCTAACAAAGAAACATTGTCGCACATATCACATGTACCAGAAAGACATGCATTGAAAAGAAAGTATTGATCATTAGGTCACTTACAAAGAAAAGCGATATGAAATCTCTTATAGTTTGAGGTGGCATTTTTATACCACATTCTTGCAACATTTTTTTTCTATGCATGGTACCACATATAGATCAAAATACATCATAATGGTAAGGAAATTGAATATGAGTTTTACAACAACATGTGATTCTTTCCTTGTTAATCCTTACATACCATGGTTTACACTTTTCAAAAGATCTTTGACTAATGGTAATATTTAATACCTTACCATCTACAATTTTTTTAAACAATTTAGTTTGAGTCATGTCCAAAAGGTGTTTAGTATGTGGATCACATATTTTTTACCATATTCTCAATTTAAGAACATCTCTTGAATTAGGTGATACTCTTGTATTATCATGCCACAAATTTTCAATCAAACTTTTGAGTTCACTATTAAGTTTCATATCACATCTCGAGAGTCTACCACTAAAAGTCCATAAAATATTTGTTGGATCACATTCAAAGTTAACCATTCTCTTTACAACTCTTTCTAAAGTCTTACGATTCACATTAAGATATCCACTTATGTTGTTAATCAATCTTTCGTCAGATGTTGGTTTGTTAACTAAAGTTGTTGTTATTGCTCATCATGTTGCATTCTTGTCTTTAGACCGACTTCTCTTTTCGATAACATCAAAGGCACTAGCAATAGTACATACAACTTGTCTTAAAGATTCATTTTTATTCTTGGATTTTGCATACATTCCCAACCTTCTCATTACTTTTTGCATTTTAGACATTTTAATTAGTTGTAACATTAACTGACATTGAAACCCAAATTTCTTATTATAGAAAAAATGTCTATACAATCTATTAGCATGTGTCCTAATTTGTCTCCATGAAACCAATCCATCAAGATTATCTAGCACATCATTAAGAATATGAAAATTATGTTCAGACACTTAACTTCTGACATGTTTGTTTAGTAGTTGGTGTTTCTATGTCTACATTCATGCAATTTTTATTTTCAATTGACATGACATTTTCACTATTATTTGAGATTTTAGTCTAATTTTCAATTTTTCTTGGTATTTCTTTCGAGGCATGCATTTTAATTGGAGTTTTTTGTGCATGATCATTTGAAAATTGCTTCTCATGAACAAAATCTAAATCGTTTAAATCGTAACCTGCTTCTAAAAAATCACCAATTTCATCATGAGAAAAAATTTGAGGGTTTGGAGACACACCTGTATTGAATGCATGATTAGAACATGCACCTGAATTTTCTTGTATTGGGTTCTCTTCTTTGACCTCTTCATCCATCGTCATATCCTCAATTTCTTTCTCCTTTGAAACATTATTCAAGTCTCTAATTCTTTGTCTTCTCTCTCATTGATGTAGTGCTTCATTCTCTTTATTTTCTACAATCTCCTCATCTATCAAAAAATTTTCTTTGTTCTTTCTTCATTGTTTTGATCTCATGTTTGCACCAATTTTGAATTTGAATCAGTAGCTTGCAAAGTGTATAGGAAGACAAGAAAATAGAATAACTACGACAGAATTCATTGTTGCAAATCAAAACTATTATTCAATCATTTCAATCATTGAAAGTTGGTCTATGGGGCACCTTTTGGGGCCCAATGAGTACATTAGAAACAAGAACCTAATTTTTTTAAAATTGGGTACCCAATTTTTAAAAAATTAGGTTCTTGATTATTTAAAAATTAGGTACCCAATTCGTACAATGGTTGAAATGCAATTGGGCACCCAATTTTTGAATTACAAGTCAGGTGCCCGATTCTTGAGACATGAGCAAGAATTTGGTATGGAATGCGACTTTTGCATGGGGTTTTGCCCTAGGAAAGGCATGGCATAGGCTTGGTCCCACCAAGATGTGCCTTTATGATCCATTTTTTTCTAAGGCATTTAATCGACAACTTTTGGGAGTGTCATAAATTTTTTTACAGTCGTCCCCATTAAATTTTTTTATGAAACAAAAACCCATTATAGGTCTTACTGTTTTGATTCCAAAAATGTAATTTTTATAGTGTTATTAGTTTATTTTCTATTTTTCCATTATTTATTAATCAAAACTATCTCTTAAAAGTTAAAAAGTCACATTCACTAAAACTTTAATAACTTTTTTATTTTACAATTTTTCTTAAATTAATTTATATGTCAACAAACTACATACAATTCTTTTGAGGGTAAACCTTTTTTTTTTTGAAAAAAGTGAGATTTTGATCAAATTAAATCATCTGTACATGAGAGGTTTTAAAATTTACCTTTATAGCCAATTAATAATTAATAATTAAAAAAATATTAAATAAAAAATTAAGGAAATATATTGTCATCAATCTTAGGTTATTAGGTAACTCCCTTTAAAAGGATTTGCGAAAATTCATTTATTTGTGTCAAAATATGGCATCCATACATGAGCGTGGTAGGGTCTTGAAATAGGCATTTTGAAAAGTGGTTTTTAAAGATCCATACCAAAAAAATTATCTATCATATGGGTACACAAATAAATTACATATTCAAAAACTAGATTATGAACACTAAAAAATTTATTTCTGAAGCTCTTTTTATATTCAATCTCTAAATGCCTGAAATTTTGACATTAATTGACAAAAAAATTTAAAATGGGAAAAACACTTCCACTTTTTGGCCAAAAGTGAAACCCAACTTCTTGCACTAACCCATAAGCAATACAAGGAGTAATGATCCTTAAACAATCTTTCAAAAGTGAAGGGCTTAAGATTATAATCAATAGTCCATTAGGGATCATTTTTCACAATAATGTATTGATTCCTGAAATTTTGTTAAGTCTAAAATTTCTTTAAAAATCATCAAAATTAAAATTCTCTATCTTACTTCCTATAAATTTGAAACCACCCTCAACCATCTTGGAAGTATATACATAAAATGCAACTTAAGTATAACAAAGGAAGAGTATTCAACTTATACTTAAATATTACATTTTCTGTATGATCCTAGTGCTGAAATTGGCCTTGTAGAGCTTGTTGCATTTACTTGCAAATTTACAAAATCTTTCCACATGTAAATGTATTATTTATGATATTTGTATGTATGGATTAGCACAAACACACTATACGGGAATTTCACTATATTTTGAATATCATGAGCCTATGGCTTGAGCTATCCAACCATAGTGCAATCACCCTATATTGCAATTGTGTTATCCCTTAGATTGGAAAAAGAAAAGAAAAAGGCATATTTTTGGTACTACATCTTTGTGCACTTACCCTTATAATAAAAGTAGTTAGTGAAAAAATAAATAAAAATAAAATCTAAATTTTTAACCAAAAACAAAAAAAACCTGAAATAAAATAATAAGAAATTATTAAATGCACTTGGTATGTGAAAAAAACAAGTTGTGGGATTTTTAGGGCTATCAAAATTGCGCCCTCGTCCTCTACTACATGATGTCATTTTTGCTCAAAAAAAAAATGAACAAAAATGGGTAAAAAAATGAAAATAAATTGGGTGCCCATTTTGCTTCGAGAATCTAACAAAACGAGCACCCAATTCTTGAAAATGGATCAAGCTATCAAACCTAATTGAGCACCCCATTTTTTTAAAAATAGTTGCATGTTTCTAGAGTGGTATCAATTCAATCCCCACATTCCCATGGATTTGAGACTCAACTTTGTGCTCTCGCCTGACCATCTTTCATTTT
Source organism: Cupressus sempervirens (assembly GCA_028749045.1). NCBI lineage: Eukaryota > Viridiplantae > Streptophyta > Pinopsida > Cupressales > Cupressaceae > Cupressus > Cupressus sempervirens. The sequence continues at coordinate 254,423,314 of CM053784.1, read as the reverse complement.
TGGGACAATTTGAGTGCTAGCTAGATAAAACCAACCCATCATCACTAGATCAAACATATTAGGATCAGCATGCATTACATTTGAGATCTCATTTATACATTTCCTATTGATCTTTGAGACTACTTCAGATTTAGAGAAAATAATTAACATTTTCTCCTAAAATTTTGCATAAATAGGTTTCTTCCCCTACGAGTTTAATCTTGGCAGTAACTAATCCATATTGAGGATGCTACTTAGTTCTCTCTACTTTTTCTTCTCTATGTATTTGTTTTGTAGTGGGACAGGTCTAGGAAATCCTCTCTAGAGAGGAGAATTTTTTCTATGAAGTTTCCTATTTCACTAGTTCTTTGAGGGGACCATTTTCTACATGGGTACCTTTTACAATGACACATTATTTGGGATCCATTTCATGTATCCATACCCACCCAAGCTACCCTTGTTTTGGGTGGATAAGGGGGGTCTTGGTGAATAACATTGTTATACATAGTTTATTTACATTTTTACATATGTGTACTTAGGACCTAGATTAAAATATACTTGCTACAATGGCTTCTACTTGGGTAGGTTTCACTCTACTTGTACTTGTTCTTGTACCAAACCTTATTTGGTGGAGATGTGCTCACATGACTAGATCTCTTTATCATACATTTGTCATACATACACATCACTTTGAGGTGTATCTTGTATATATTTATTCTTTTCATTTTGAACACATTAATTATGCTTAATGCATTCTATTGATCTTCTAATCTAGTTGTGATTGCCTTTTAATTTTTTGTTCTTAGGTGGCTATCAATATAACTAACTCTTAAACATGTCAAATCCAAAGAGAATTATTTTATTGATGATATGAAACACATTAAATCCACATACTTCATTACTTACATAAATATTTATAAAAACAACATTAATGAAGGTAATGTTGTTAAAGGTTTATATGTAAAAATCATAATATTCATATTTATCTTGGCTCATAATCCTATATATAGAATGAAAATTATCTTTCAATTATATATGTATATATGTATAATGTGTATTTATATAAATAGATTAATAAACCATGCAACAATCCTAAAAATGAATATGATTGATCTTGGTTCACAATGCGCCCCTAAACTTGCAAGAGGAATTGTAATGTGAAGATATTCATGAATAGAAACACCAATATGCTAGAAAAGATATTGCATAAATTATGATATATAATAATATGAACTCAGCTATCCTCTAGACAAAATGCACCTTTGACCAAAATTCAAACAAAATAATAATAATAATAATTTTCATGAAATTTTGAGCATTTGATCTTCATGATATACATGTTTTGTAATTGGAAAAAAGAAATTTCATAAAAAAATCATTGTATTTTCAACAATATCAAAAAATAGTTTGACTTTTGATACATTCTATCTTGAAGATAGCCAAAGCCTAAGAATATACTTTTCCTTAACCCATTTTCTCCTAGAATGTGAACAGGGTTCAAAGCACTTAAATTCTTTCCCATAGAACTATAGTCACATGTTTGACGTACCATTGTCAAGCACTGACCAATCCAAAGTCGATGTGATCATGTAAATTCAATAATAATGACTCCCAATTACTAGAAGTTAAATAAGTAGAAAAGACAGTATTGGCAAAATCATGACTATCACGGTACTATGCAGACTTCAGTTGTGGCGCTTGACTCCCCCAACTTCTCCTTTTGCTATGTTTTGGCCATTTTGAACCCACTAAACCAAAAAGAAAACTACACAAATAATCTTGATTTACATTCAAAGCACTGAGGGAAAAACATTCCTTGTAGAATCATGCTATAAATGCACACCTTCCTCCTCTCCTTCCTCACAATTCATTTACAATCCAATTTCACGCCTCCTGGTAATGGAAGACATATTCCTAAGAGAGGGAAAGTGAAAGAAGCCATTGCTTCATCTCTTGCTCATTCCGTCAAGTCTCTCTTCACATCCCCTCCTTCTAATTCTATCTCTTGACACCATTCTGTGCCTCACTATTTCTTCATTCCACTACTTCAGAGCATTTGTATGGTAGGTTACAGATCAGATATGGTGGCAGAATGTTTTTAGAGCTATGGGAGTTAAATCAGAGCAACAACTAATTGGACTCGGCAATTATCTTTGTTTCAGCATCTTTCAAGTTTGATGTTAGTGTGGATAGTTTTTATTGTAAAAAATTGGCTTTTGTAAGCAATTACCTGGTTTTCATTGCCCTCAAGGTGAGCTGGGGTGTTTTATCTCTTGAACTAAGATTTTAAAAGTAACAAATATGGTATTTGATAGGGGGGGGTGTAAATTGATTTCGTTGGAAGCTTTGCCAGGGATGTATATTGAAACAAAAATGAGAAGCTTCTAATTAAAGTCTCAGTTTTGGTTAAACTTATGTAAATTCTTAATCAATTAAAGTTCTTTTTAAAAATGAATTGACTATTTTTAGTCATTGATTAGCTCTATTTTTAATACAGATTTTACCTTCAATGGTATGATACTTGAATTGAAATGGCTATTTTGGTCTGATAATTTATAACTAATAACTTTCTGTAGTGAGTGAGAAGAAAAGATTCATCGGTAAAAGGACTATTTTTCATAGGAGGAATTTCTCAGTACCTGTAATATTAACCTGAAATCTCCACTGATTCTTCTTTTTTGATTTTGCATACATGGAATTGGAAGGCCTCTATGTCTTAAAATTACAATTTAAAATAATACAAATATTTTCTCCTGTGTACATTAATTTATTGAAAGCAAGCATCACAATCTGTGGAACCACATCCCTGTAACATATTTTATCAAACATTTCGCATGCAACCTTTATTTCTCATATATATATATATATATCCCTGTTATAGAATCTTCCGATCAAATCCATTTCTCAATACCTAAGCATGAATTGATTTCTCCTGTTGCAAAGCTCCTAAATACCACAAGTAGAGATCATGCTCACCACAGTAACTGGTATAGGTTTCATACCTTTTAGCAAAATAGAGCGATGAAATCACCGGCATGTCCATTGTGGGTATATCCACAAATTGTTGCATTGTATGTTATTATGTCTTTTTTTCACCCTGCTAATGATAACATTTTGTGTGGTCTCAATCCTTACACATTTGACATACATATCTATAATGGTATTTCCCACTGTAATATCGAGTCCAATTACATTCCTAATTATGTATGCATGGATTTTTTTCACATGCTGCACATCTAATTACATAACCAGGATACCCTTGAAGAGATCTTTAGGGCCCTTAACCATGTTCAATCTTCTTTACTCTTGGTTGCACTTCATCTTCTTCTACAAAGTGTGGCAATTCATCAATTAGACCAATGTAATCACTCTCTATGGATCACCATAATAATTTCTTTCACAACTTGTCACTCTAAACCAAAAATGGAGCAACCATGATTCTTCTGCAATTTTAGCTTTAAAGAGAGCCTCAAAGTCATCATCCTCCTTTTCATATGATCCCCTCTCCCCCTCTCTATGGGACTAGGCAATGAGTATGTCATAGATATGAGAAAAGGTCAATTAAGAAAGAAATAGTAGTTTGTATATTTTAATTTTTTTAAATTTAATTTAATTTTTATTTTTTAATATATAATTGTACAATTATATAACAATTAGAAAATTATGCATGAGATTAAAAATATTAGTAATTATTCTAGTTTTAAAATTTTATTGGTTTCAAAAGTATATGATTATTGGGACATTCATGCATATTGGATCATTTGTATAAATATTGCGATGCTCAAAACGAGGCAATAAAGAATATGTATTGGATGCTTTTACTCAAAAGACAATTTTCTTCCTTTTGTGAAATGAATCTTGTCATATTTGTAAAAACTATCTACAAGTCAAAATAATAGTTATAAACACTATTTTTAAAACAATGACTCTTCAAACCCTTACCATATTTCACATGCGTAAAGTGTGACTTTTATCTATCATTAATGTTGTATATTTTTACACATATTGATGTAAAAACATATTAGGTTCTTTGGTAATATTGCATCAACTAAAAATATTTTATGTTTTCATATACTAATCTATTATTCTTGGAACAATACTCTTTGTTCGAGTTCTTCCTTTTCACATAACTGACTTCTTAATGTGGACCTATTGTGGAACCATCTAGGTAAGTGTACCAAGTTGTGGTGCCAATAGGAGCTATAAGTGGCCACTTTTTTCTAAAATCAACACTTTATGAACAATGACAAGAATTTGAAGATAGTTACGCTCAAAATTTTAAGAATAACAAAAATAAAAGCAGTAGTCCTTTGAATCTAGTTTCTAAACTACTAATTTTTTTCCAAAAATGTTTAGTTTTAGGTTCTCAAAAAGGAGGGCCATAGATAGTGGTACTATTTTTCAGAAAAAACATAACATAGTGCAAAGTGTGCCCACCCTAAGATTTTAACTATTTTTTTTTTTTAAAATTCTTTAATCACTTGGGTCAAAAGTTATCTAACATCGTGTAGTTTATCTCAGATTTTTTGAGTAAATTTATAATGTGTAGTTTTTTATATGAATTTTGTAAATAGACACATTCCAAAAACATGAAATATCTAGAGCTCCCCCTAGAAGTGATTGAAAACTAATCTAAAATCAAAACTTCTTTTTTTCGAAGTGTGTGGAATGGAGTTTAGTTTCTAAAAAACTAAGTTGTTGCGAAATTTGATGAACGAGCTAAATTCTACACCCCAATTAATAATGTTGGTTTTTGAGAGAAAATGGACATACATTCAAAAGAAATTATAGTTGAAAGGCTTGAAATAGTTCAAATTTGAAATAGATTATATAGATATATAGCTAACAAAGAGATCTACAATATCATATAACCTAATTTTATCGATGCTCAACCACAAGGAAACTTGAAGGAGATCACGCAAGAAAACTCAATCATTTTTTGTATGCTTGCTACAAAACATGTGTCAGACCAGTTTAGAGACTCCAAACCTTTAGGTTGGATCCCCAAGGAAAGTCCAAGCCTTAGGCTTGGTAGAATCCAAAGCTTTAAATAGCACATGCATGCCATAGTGCACACATGCTATTTAAAGAATTTTAAATTTAGGCTTACATAGTGCATACATGCTATAGTGTGCATGCACATTGTAAGCCTAAATTTCAATAGAGAGAGAAAGAAAGAGGGTAGAGAATCAGAGAGAGCAAAGAATGGGAGAGAGTAGGAGATGGGAGAGGGTGGGATAGGGATAGGGATAGGGAGAGAGAGAGAGAGAGAGAGAGAGAGAGAGAGAAGGGGATGGGAGAAGGTGGGATAGGAAGAGAAGGATGGAGGAATGTAGAGATAGAGAAGGGGATGAGAGAGGGAGAGAGAGGGGGGGAGAGAGGGAGAGGGCATGATTGGGGAGAGAGAGAGATGTGTGTGAGAAATATATAGTAAAAGAGAGGAGTGGGAGAGAGATTTAGCTAGAGAAATATGGAGAAGAAGATCAAGATAGATACATGAATATATATATATATATATATATATATATATATATATATATATATATATATATATAGGGAGAGAGAGAGAGAGAGAGAGAGAGAGAGAGAGAGAGAGAGATGAATGAAGGGAGAATGTAAAGAGAGAGAGTAGGGGATGGAAGAGGGTGGGGGAGGGGGAGAGAGAGAGAGCTGACCAACTTTTCCCTGACACATCCCATGACCTGTTACCCGAATCCTACAACTATTTCATACATAGAGAATTAAATAAATTTGACACTACTAGTCCACAAATAATGACTTTTCTACTATTTTGAGCTTCTAGTTCCTTGATGATGTATTTGACTAGAGGTATTGGGATGAAGCCATGATCTTTTATTTACTTTTGGTTTTCACTATTCTGCTCCACTAATCCTTTGATTTTACGTATTATTGGTGTCCACTTGTAAGTGTCTCCTCTCATTTGGAAGGCCATGTGTACCTCTACCAATTTTGTATGACATCTTAGGTGAGGATCTTTTCTGACATGTGTCAATTTGTATGTTAGTTTTCATTTACTATGGCTATAAATTATGTTCTTAATAATTATCATACCTTACATGTACATTGTTTGTGTTTGGTCATGATTCTTGATATGATATAGTATTCATATTACCATAGCTGAGCTAGTGGTGGTTGTACTATGTCACTTTTTATTTAGGTGCTTAGTGATGACATTTAATTTTCATCTCTTTACAAAAGTGACTATTAGCTGCATTCATCTAGTTTGCATTTTATCTTGGGTACCTTAAAAATAAATGGTTGACACATAACTCAAGATTACAAAAGCAAGCCTACACATTATCATTCAACAAATCAGCAACATAATTCAGATATGGCTATCAAAAGGTAGATAGTGACATCAACATCATCGTGAGATTTCCACACTCCAATATTATGGACTTTGTCTCATCAAAACACGAACACTGTCCATCACACTTCATTATCCGTTCCACCCATTGCATTATGTGACCTTCGAATCTCAAAGGTTTTGGTCACTATTTCTCTCATTAGCTTGCATCCCTCATATCAACGATTGCATTATGCAACCTTTGAATCTCAAACAATTTTGGTCACCATTCCCTCCTACCACACTTCTTTTTCTCCCATTATCCATCACATTCTATGCATTCACTATTTCACCCTTCGCACTAGGGCCTCGAGGTTCCTTTGTGGCCTTCAAACCTCAAATGTTGAGTTACATCTCTTTATATCATTTCATCTCTAGTATCATTTTTTTACGATATTTCTCATTGCATCCTCATTTCATCCATTACAATTCCTCATTTGTATTTCTTATTTATTCTTATTCATTCCTTCTTCATTTACATTTCTTTTTTATATCATTTCATATTTCACTTCATTAGTACATTTTCATTTTTTATTTTCACTTTCTCCTTTTATTAATCATTTCATTTTTCATTCCATCTTCATCACATTTCAAACATTAAATCTTTGCTCCTTATTTTTATCATTTCCTTCCATTTTCCACTTTCATTTTGCTCAACCCATTTTCAATCTTTTATCTTTCATTTTTATTCCATTTTGACATTATCAGATCGTATCATTTTCCTCTCATTCATCCATCTTTTCATTATATTTTCCCATTTTAATCATCACCAATTTTATTTTCATATCCATTCTCATTTCATTCTTCCTCACTTGTTTATTTTACATCATAAACATCTTTCATCACATGTTTTTTTTTGTCATCATTCTTAGTTTATTTTTATGACATCATCTTATTAAACCATTTTCATCATCATCTATTCCATTATTCTATTTTCCAAGTTATGTCATTTCATCACATTTCATTTATACATTCATTTCATCGCATTTCATTTATGCATTTTATTTCATCACATTTCATTTATACATTTCATTTCATGACATTTCATTTATACATTTCATTTCATCACATTTCATCATATTTCATGTATACATTTAATTTCATCACATCTCATTTATACATTTCATTTCACCAAATTTCATTTATACATCTCGTTCATACATTTCATTTCTATATTCATTATTGACATGTCATGTTCTTACATTTAAACTACTAGACACTACATTAATCATATGCATCACTACATTACTCATCCACATTACATCAACATCTATGACTATCATATAAATAAACATCATATACATCCATCCATAGCATCAGATATATAAAACCCATGATACAACAAGTGCACAAGTCTGAACATCTAAAAAAAAGATTGCATAGTTGAATATATCAAAAAGATCAAATCATTAACATCAAAAGGTCCTCATCATAGATGACATACATGATAAGCCAATAAAATGCAATACAAAATGATGCACAAGTTGACCTTATGTCTCACCACCTGCATCATCTGAATGAGTCTGATTTGGAAGTCCCTGTTTGCTAGTGGCACTCCTCACATCTTGAGGATATTGCTCTATTGCATCTATCACCAGTGTCATAGGAATAGTTGTGGCCATTTGACTTGTAGTAGCCCAATCTATCCTTGGTGGCAATGGTGGTGGTGGAGGCCTTGATGCCATCAAAGCTATAAATGTATAAAAAGTACTAGTCAATTGGGCAATCTAAGTCCCTATCACTCCCATTTGTACCTCCATGACACTAATCCAAATCTTCACCCCCAATGACCCACTCAGTCTATCTGGTGGTAGTTGTACCTATGGTTGCCCCTTTACCTATAAATCCTATGCACCTATCATCAAAACATATATACATGGCCTCTATCACTTGATAAACTATACATCATTCAATAATCTGGCCCCAAGCTGCTCTATCCTACTATGACCCATATCATCCACTTATCGGCTAGACTCTACATCACTACCCATGCCTCCTCTCATCTACACCTCACCTCAGCCACATACCTCTCTAGGTCTCTCTACTCTGACATCTCTTGACCTCTACACTAGGCCCTATACAATAATCCTCCACTGTGGAAACATTGTTGCCTGACCTTGGCCTTCATCCCTCCCCCACACCCTAGCTCTGCCTCTAGCTCTACCTCTAGCTTAATGCCTCCCCCAACCTCTCCCTCATTCACCCTCATCATCATCATCATCATCATCCTCTCCTTCATAATCCTCCTCCCTAATACTAGGTATCAACTTTGCTAGATCTGTGTATCTCAGGAATGGATGCTCTCTAAACCATTATGCATAATCCCCCTCCATCCCTACATTTTCCTCTTTATACCTCAAAGACTATATCTGAGGTGTTGCTACCATCTGCATGAATGCCTCATGACTTGCCTCATACTCCAATGTTGGCCCCCATCTTGGCCTCTCTGATTGCACCTAAGCATAGTGTGCTACTCCCCATGGCATGCCCTATCATTGTCCAAATTTTCTAACCACCCTCCAGAAACAAAATCTCTCTATCATTGTGAATACCTAGCCTAGTAGATATCATGGAGAAAAGAAATACACCATCTCATCATCGTCCTTGGCCCATGGCTATATAAAATGATATGGCCTCCATACAACCTCATCAAGGTCATCCAACATCCACTCCCAATACTCTGTCTTGCCTAAATGGGGCTAAATGATCACACCTGAATGTGTGTGTGTGTGTGTGTGTGACATATCCTATGGTCACTATCACACACAGATCAATTGAGTAATGGGAAGATGTTCCCATGTCCATATCTGTAATAATACCACCCCTACCAATAGTGAAGCTGCCTCTAAATACACCACTTGATGCAAATCATGATATATGTTCGTTAATATGTAGCTCCCCCACAAAAATATCTATGGTCTATTGATCATATCTTGCATAATACGACCCCATCCCATGGGATTTGTCATGCCCACACTTGCAGGACATAAACACAACTACAATTTTTTTAAATTTTGTTTTCATCATCTAACTTATACATCAACGATACAACCATAAGGTTAAGGTTTTCTTATAAGTCTGACTGCCACAACTAAGAATGTAGTTATTAGGTTTCGAAGCCTCACTAGCCATTGAATTGACTGCCTTCTGAGAATCACAATCATCATATATAACAATCTTGATGGAAAAGAACTTGTGAGTACATCACTGATTAATATGATTCTTACATTGACTACGATCCTAACAATGGCAAGTCTTATGTGGTTTCTTCGAATCTGATCCTAGGAAAGATAAGTTGATTCCTTGATAATCATTCTACTAGCTTACTATTGTTGCCATTTTTCAGCTAGGTAATGGTAATTTAATCATGTTTTCTCTAATGCTTAAAAAAAATAAAGTTCTTAGTACTAATCTACTTAAGCCTGTACATAATATTTCTAGTTGTGGAACTTTGTTGATTGGCTAAGGATCTTGGACCTAAGAAAGATTGTATCTAGATACATTTTTAAAAAAAATCTAAATCAAGTATTTTATCCACTAAAATTCTAATTGTATAAGTGCAAACATGACCCTCAAGACACATTCACATGTACCTAAGATGATACACAACATTATGTTACACATAGCAATCCCCTCATGATCACATGGCCATACTAGGAGCTTAAGTAAGAATTTTGAATAGTAATGACTAGGGTTCACCTAGTATACATAAAGACTTTGTAAACATATCATGATCTACTTTATTCTAACTATCCCTACACCTAGGACTTATAAATATCTTCAATCAATTTTTTGTACCATAATCTATTGCTAAAATTCTTAAGGTTACTCACAATATTCATTTATCGACTTCTTATCATATCCTAATCAACCCTTATTAGCCCACCTTTCTTACTTCGTGTTAATAAAGATATACTAATTCTTAGTTTGTAGCAAATTGAATTATAAGTACTCATCCTTTCTAAAACTTTTCATACTTACTAGCATGATTGTTAACAATTACATTTTGAATTCCTACTACACAATACATCTACTAACTTAATCCATTACCAATAAAATCCTACCATTCTATGTTGATTCCTTATTATCACTGAATCCTATACCTAACAATTGACTTTATCCTACTAACTACTAACCACATTCATCTCCTTTTACTAATTCAAAAGTGCTAATTTTGAACCACACCCTAATTTTGACAATCTACATGAGGGAATATCCATCATTGACATAAGAAATTTTTGAGTTGTTATGATTACCATTTAATATGTAGTACACATAACTTGCCCCACTTTGATGCTATATTAAGTTGGATATAAATTGACTACAATGAAGCCATACATTGCTCAAAGATAAATATATACAAGGTGACTTCAACTATATGTCTGTGTATATGTGTCAGGACAATATAGATATCTTGGCAGTTTATCTCTCTTATTAGTATAATTGTATAATGGTATCTTCTTAATGCATTGCTTATATATCCTTTTGTTTTTATTTTATTTATTTTAAGTTATTATTAATCTTACATGTACACATCTCTTCACTAGTATCTATATATATAGGTTAGATCGAAACACTAAAATTTCCCTATAATCTATTGCCTAGACAATATAACTTTATTACTTTATAATTAACTAGCAAAGCTTAGTAATCCTAGTTAATAAAGTACATTCCTACTTACTTAGCAATGGTTGCATTTTAACTTAATACACATTTCTAAACCAAAGTATTTACTCCTTATTAGTCCACTATTATTTCTACAAAGGACATGATTACATACTGCTTTTATAATATTACCACTTGCTAACCCTTAAGATTATCTCAATCTTATTCATAAACTAATTGGTGCTAAGACTAACTTAATATATACCTACTTATGCACTAATAAGCCTAAAGCTTGAAGACTAAGCTGAATTCTCCTCTCAATATAATATAGTAAAATTGAGAAGAACCTTTTTCAACAAAACCTATCCTACTCCAAGCTAAACTGTAGTTCCCCACATCTGGTGCCTAAATCTTGGTTAGAGCTCCTACTAACCTTTTTGTTCCCCCCCCCCCCCCCCCCCCCCCCCCCCCTCCTTGCTGTCAAGGCCCATGTGACAAGCCTAATAACACTAGCTATAGTCATTTCATCCTAGGTGATAATGGTTGGATGGAGTTTTGTTTGGAGGATATTACTTTATTCTTAAATTAAAAAGTAACCCCTTTGTTTGAATATTTTATTAAATAGCCCACTAATGCCTGATTCTAACTTGAGTAGGTAGGAAAAATGTGATGGGGAGGCTCTCAAGGTGGTCGGCCTTGGGAAGTCTCCTCATTACTATATCATTTTATTTTTTCTAGTAAGAAGGTGCTCTTGTGACAATGTTTTAGGATATGTCTATTCAAATTTATTTTAATATTATCTGTCTTTTTTAAAAAAATTTCTAGGAATTTTAATCCCATGATTATTTTGTGGGATAAGCATAGAGTACACCTAGTAATATAAAATAGGTGTAGAGTCTTTGAAAATAAGGGAGCCTATAAATTTATATGTATATATATTTTTTTGTATTATTTTTTTTCTAGGATGGTGATACAAGGTTCCAGGGATATTCTTCCTATTATTTTATTGATCTGTAATCATAGGAAAGGAATTAGTTTCCTTTCCCATACAAATTCCAGAGAGGTAAAATGAATCTACAGCAAGGTTTCACTAAGAGTTTTTATTGCATTTCCTTCTATACTTTATTTGATAAGATATGAGTATGGATTTAAATTTGGCTTAACTAGGCTATCCTATTTTATATGATTATCAGTTCTATTGATGCCATTTGAAATAGTAGTAAATAAAACTAGAATCTAATGAAATTTCCATACTATTGGCTTGATATATTACATCAACTATATAGCTTACATTTGATCATGTTCCATTGCGAAACCCACACTTTGAAGTCTTTATAATGAAACTTTGAATGAAATTTCTTATCAACTACTTCTTATGTAAACAACCACAATTGAATACATATTAAATTGTTATTCAAAAAGATATAATGAACGCTCTCATATATAACAGAGAAGATAATCAACTCTTTCTATTTCAATTAAGCACATAAGTTAGAGTCTTACAATGCAACTAGTTATGAGAACCTTCAAAATTACTTTTCTTGCCCCATGATTCCATCCTTCATAGTGGTATACACAAATAGAGAATTGCTTTTATAGCTCAACACACAAAATAAATAAATAAAAACTTTGCTCCTACAATGCAATATTGATGACATGGGAAAAAGATTTCTCCTTCCAAACACATTACATAATGACATATCCCCTCTTCTCTACTATGCAGTCATTCATTGCAACCACATCAATACAGTTACAATGCATAATGACAAGTTTTATCTTTAAGACATGTCCATAAGATGATCATTCTAAGTCTTTTTTTTTTTTTCCATTGCTCTCCTTGAACATAAATCTGCAAATGCATCACAACAATACAACAAGGACCATGGGTGCTCTCCAACCAACCATAGGCCTCCAAAGAGACCACCCCCACGCTAGGGGAACAAGGCTCAAATTGGGTTATATATACAATCTTGCAAATGTATAACATTACATTCAAAAACTTGAACAATTCCCTCCCAAGGATATATTCACAATGGTTGACAAATGGAACCATAAACATAGGGTGAAAGTGTGCTTTAAAATGGAGACTTTCCATACCAAACTATATCTGCAATAAACAATTTTCATGCCCTCTCGAGGATATCATAAATCAACAAATTCACGCCCTTTCAGCTATAACAAATCAACAAATTTCCATGCCCCTTTGGGGCTTTCACAAAATATCCTCCAACATACTACCATCAGCTGTAGCTTTCTTAGAGAGCCATACTCCATAAAACTTCCTCTCTACACCATACTTCCCTTTTGACCACCAGCAAGATATGATTGATTATGGCATACAATGGAGCCCATACTCCAAGGTTCTCAATACATTTTTCAAGCCCAACTTAAGCGCTTCACCCTGGGCTTCTCTTCCCTTCCCAAAGGGTGAGTGAAGCCCTCAAACTCGTAACAAAACTCATGCACAATCATGGAAAACTCAAAAAAAAAGAACAAGAGAACAATGAAAACCCAACTCCATTATCATCACAACACAACAAGCTACAAGAAGATATTACATATTCCTTCTCACAATGACACTCTCATTACCAACATACTCATCAATGCAATCCAAATATTCAAAATTCAAGGAATCAAACTAAACACATGGTAAGAGGACCATTCAAACATTTACATGAGACCCACATCACAATACAATGCCATGAAATCTACTCAAAATATAAATTAACACCCCTACATGTCCATGAATGCAGTTCCATTATGCAAGTTTGAAGAGAAATAATACATGGTAAGAAGAAACCAACCTTCAATCCCTTTAGAAAATGGAAAATGAATATTTGTAGAAGAGCTCCTTCCCCAAGCTTGCAAACCCTAAGAGTCTCTAAAATTAGAGAGTGGGTGGACAACCCACTAATTTTCTTCCAAGTCTTGTAAAAAGGATCCCAAAACTCCCTCTATCTAAAAATGGTGATAACATGAGCTGCCTTTTCTTACACCTTTGTCTCCTTCTAAAAATGTAGTCTTGACCAACTAATAGAGTGGAAGGAGTCATGTGACACTCAAATTTCGAATTTCTTTGAAAATGACTTGTTTGGAGGGTTCCCAAGGTCATCTAGGCCTACTACAGGTTAGATTTAGACCCCCAACCCATGCTATTATCATTGAGCACTTATTTTGCACCATGGTAACCCCCTAGGACCCCTTTTTGGTCCCCAAAAGTTAATGGAAATTTGGAATTCGAATTTCAATGGATAGGAACTTATCCTAGCACTTATAAGTGAGGGATTAACTTGGATACTAGGCTGGGGTTATATTTAGGTTAGGTTACTTCTTGTAAAACCCTATATGGCATGGAATCACCACATGGACAACACAAGTTTCAAGTGACACACAAAACAATGGATTACATAAAAAATGACTTGCCTCCAATAATACATGAACTAAGCTACTACACACACATACAATGCACATATATGAAGCAAAACACATTACAATGAGGTTTGAATCTTTTCCACTGATTCAACCTTGGCTATGTCATGTTTGCAGTAGTTTGAGCCTTGGTTCCCCGTTAAACCCATGGTCAAATTCCTACACACTAAACTCAACCATCAATAGTCCAAGAAAATCATGTAAGCAATAATTACATATGTAAAATAAATCCTTATCTCATTCAACATTAGACTTGCAAATATTTCATCATTTCAAATTAACTTTCCCTTTCTTAATCATTTCAAATATAGCATTCAAAATATCAAAATATCAAAACTTGCATATCACATTCAACATTTGGGTTCCTTACTTCATTCTTTCCAATTAATTTTCTTTTTCTTACCATTTTCACTTAAAATTCTTAGATTACTATAATATCAAATTTTCTTATCAACATAGCATGATCGATTTAATATTCTAAATAACTTCATAATCTATTTTATCATTGTGACAAGATGTTGAATCCACAACTATTAAATCCCTAGGTATGTGGGTTAGATCTCAGTGCATAACAAAATCTATCCTTTAATTCTAATTTCCACTTAAACATTACATTCTTACATTACAAGCATTTCTACCATTCAATTTCTATTAAAGCAATGTCAATAATTTAGAACATGAAATGTAATCATTGAATACATCAATTAGGTCAAAATATGTAGAGGTAAGTGTAGATCATCAAAGTGCAAATATTAAAATAACATAACCCTATAATCTCAAAAGTGTATCAAAACATACAATTATCTCATTTATACTATGACGGATCGAGTGAGGCCTCACAAGATTTTTGCATCCTCACCTATCTAGCAACAAAAATATCGCTATCAATCTAGCTAATATTGCAAGCAACAACTTGTACTATAGCATCTGAAACTAGGACACATTATTATCCCTGATGTTGTTATCCCCAAATACATCTTTGAACATTTTCCTATCATTAGCTTGATCATAATAAACTAGATTCCCCACAATAGGGATCCTGAGAATCGTATAAACATCCTTTAAGGTAATGGTCATCTCCTCAAGTGACATATGGAAGGTGTTGTGGTCCAAGTGCCACCACTCGGCCAAAACTATTAATAAACCTCTGTTCACCTAGAACTGAGGCATCTACAATAAATAGGTAAAGCCAAATCCATTGATCACCTACCAATCCAATGTAGATAATCTACCTATTAACTCCAAGGGCCATGAGTAAAATCCCCAAACCATGAACTTTTGGCCACGTACCTATTTCATCAAATAATCAAACAATGATGTTAGTTTTCATCACAAGTGATCATCCTACAATAATCAAATATCAACATCTAGCTATTCAACTAATGGTTCTATCTTGGACCAGTTATTTGTCCTACTCTATATCTTGAGATGGACATGTTAGTTTCCCTACTCTATATCTTGAAAGGGGCATCATTTTCTACATATCCAACATCAACTGACTGATTTTACACATCACTTTATGACAACAAATTTTATAATGTTTTATTCGTTATGTGAACAAGTATTTGGGTTGATTTCAAACCCATCAATTTCACATTAGGATCCTATTCTACACTCTAAACAATGCTACGTATAGTCAAACTCATCTATTTGGTCCTTCTTCTATCATACAAACCCTAATCTATCTCAATGCATTGTCTAAGGCATCAAAAGCGTTGCAAGATTATTTTGTGCTATTTTACCAATCATACATACTATTCTATTAAAAGTTTGTGCTACAAACAAAAAATATGCTATTTCATTTATTAGATGCACTAATACATCCCACGGATGTGCTATAATACACCAGAGCACTATTACATTCAATATACACACTCTCAAATTATCCAAATGTGTTATGGCCTATAAAAGTGCTACTTAATTCATCACATGTGCTATCCAAACAATCAAATATGCTACCATCATCAAAAGTGCTAGAAAAACTAAAAAATGTGCTATAACACATACATGCACCTTGACATTTTTCATCATTTTGAGTTATTAAACCCTAATTCTTCAATGTACTATTTCACGTTATATATGAGCTAAAACAAACATCGTATGCACTACAAGACTTAAAAATGCTACTAAAACTTGCATATGCACTATAGTTTAGTACCATGTACTATTTGATTAGGTGATTAGGGTTTCAAATGTGCTATTCTATCTTGAGGATGTGCTATCCTAAGATGCAAATGCACTAAAATATTTTAAATGTGATAAAATAAATCTCAAATGCACTAAAATGCCTAATATACTCATTTACGAAGAAAACCCATGCAAAAATAAAAAAATCCATGAAAAAATTAGAAAATCTTAAACAACAGAGGATTTTGATGACTTACTAGGGCATTGTAGTTGGTTAGATGCTCATATCTATGACCCCTCTCAAATCTATGCTCTCACAATGGGACAACCATCCTCGCTAGCTCAGAGCTCCAAAACACACACAAAAAAGGGGGGGAGTGTAAAAATGACAAGGGAAAAAGATCTTTTGACCTATTTAACCCTTTCTTGGGGTAGTTTATGACATTTTCAATATTATAAGCTCCTTTCAAGGCCTTTTGACCCATTCCCTAGGTATTTTGCTAAAGCAACTCAAAAGCCCAACTTCACCCCCATTTCCTCTCAATTGTTTCATAAATAAAATTGGACTCTACCTATTTTTACCAACCACTCTTTCCAATTTCATTTATGAGAGGGTAGTATACCCATATCAAACTAAGGCATCATAAATTCCAAATATAAAAAATGTTCTACCCCAACCAAAATTTCAACAAAAAATCAAACTAGGGCATCCAAACAAACTATCTTAAATAAAGGATTTTAAAACATTGCAATGCCAAATCAAACATCAAATCATCAATAGTCAGACATCAAATAATCTACAATTAGACATCATATCAACCTCAAATCAAGAAAACATCTTTGATTAGACACCCAAACAACAAAATTGGCTAAAAATTAGAAATCAAAACAATATTTGAACTAATATGCTTAATATATTAGCTCAAAGAGGGGCATTTGTAGACACCCTAAAATTGGCAAAGACCTAAAAAAACATAAATTTTGATCAAACAACACAAATTAGGGACAAAATTAGATAACAAAGGAAAACAACAAACTTTCAAATCAATGGTAACATCAGGTCATTAATCAATCAATCACCTATCAAATAAAAAAGGAGCTAAATCACTTTTAAAAAAAGGAAAAAAATTCATAAAATCATAAAATTAAATAAACAAGTGGAAAAAGGAAAAGAAAAAAGTTGAAAATAAATGGAAAATTTAATAAATCAATAAAAGTGATTTATCCTCATGAAATTTAAAGTCCTCCTTTTTACAATTAAAAGAATTGAAAAATTCTTATTTATCCTCACAAACTAAGTTTGTTGGAATCTTCCTCTTGGTGCCTTATGAGATATTTATAGTTTCACCATTATCCTCTAGTCAGAAGTAAAATCTCGATCCTTACCCCAACCCCCTTCTAAAATCCTATAAATAGGAGGGAAATTCAAGAGAAAAATGACCCAAGATTTAGACATCTGCACTATAGGCACATTTAGAGTTATCATCTTTCTTAGCATTGTTATTATATAAAGTTTATGTCATTTTGATATTATTTTACCATTTATTTAGTGTCATTTAATTTTATTTAGGCATACACATGCACATGATTCTAGCAGTCTAGTGTTACTATCTTCACATAATTTGCATTTTTGTATAGATCTAGCATAGACTTTGATAGATCTGCATTCATAGCATACTCTCATTCTAGAACTATCACTAATATGCTGGTCCAAGAGAAATTTTAGCAATTGTAGTTAGGGAAACATGAGATATTTATAGAGTCTTTGTTTAATAGTGATTTCTTGGGTCTAGATTAGATCATTGTCATTTTGATTGCACTCTACACTAAGGTCTCTTGAATACACAATTCCATCATGTACACATATATTTATCTTAATAAGAAAAATAAGGATATTAATGTTACTCCTATACGCATTAGAAAAACTTATTTTGTCATAAATCAAGTCACTCCCATCATATTTTCAAAAAAAAATTCAATCACAAATCATTTCATCAACCTTACCATTAATCCTTTCATTGACCCAATCACTATTCCTTCACTAGCTCCATAAGCAAAAACAATCCATTAATTATTCAAAAGGTAATTGTAAATGAGATGTTGATTTTTTCAAAATCAATCCATTAATTATTCAAAAGGTAATTGTAAATGAGATGTCAATTCATTCAAAACCAATCCATTAATTATTCAAAAGGTAATTGTAAATGAGATGTTAATTCATTCATAATTGTATAATCAAGTGCCAATTAGTGCATAATTACATTTTTTACGATCATAAAAGTAGAGTGAGTCAAAGAGAATATAAGGAGATATGTTGCTAACCATAAAATCTTAAATGGGAGACCTAGTTGTTGAGACCTTGTAATGCACTCAAGAAAAGAAAATTGAATGTAGTGGAAGCTTTTTTGGGGTTTGAAATTGGGGATGACTAGGGTATTTATTATAGCAAATTTAAATAACTTTTTCTATGTATACCTACTCTCCACAACACAATCCTAAAATAATTTGATTTATGCCAAAATCACAAAATGCTCTACAAATTTGTCAAGTTGGCACAACACATTAGATTCCATAACTTCATATACAAGAGAATAGACAAAGCACTTCAAATTAAAAATTGGCCAAATTCATAGTAAAAAATTATATGTAAAAATGATTCATATTACATTAGATTTCATCTTTACAAATGAGAGGCATTTACAACAATTTTGATACTACAAAGTTAGTTTTAGAACCACGTGAATTTCACTCGATAAAACCCCAAGCTTGTCCTCTACAATCCATGGATTTGATCTTTTTGAAAATCTGAGAACTTCTCCTAAATGCAAAATAATATAGATTCTTTTGCTTCCACATATTTCAAAACATAGCCATAACATGCCTAAACCCCATTGTTGAAGAACATGAGATGAAAGGGGAGGCCAAAAAACCTACAAAATAGTGATTTTCCAAATCCAAAATATCTCGCTTCACTTTCCTTTGTTGGCCTTCTATACATATTTCAAAGCACACCAAAAATCTTATTTCAATGCAATGAGTGTAGCATAACAAGGATGAGGAGGCAAATGAAAACATAAAAGATCTTGTTTTGTGACTTTATTTAGGTGATTTCATAGATTTAAAAAGAGAAGATACAATTGTGGCTTTCACCTACCCTCACCTTGGAATGTTTTTCCTTATTCATGGAGATTCAATCACCATAACCATCGGATTTTAGAGATATTATGATGAAGAGAAGTTGTAAACACACAGAGTTGCTCTGCAACCACACCCATTTTTTTATTTGAGTTTCCACATGGTAGTTTAAATATATGATTTGAGGGTTAAGTTTTCTATGTGAGACAAAAAAATTTAGGTTTAAAAAAATAGAAGTTGGGAAACTGTGATGGTACACAATATACCTACTATATTTGAATTTTGCATTATAGTAATTGACATGAATCAATCAACAATAATTAGCTTTTTCATTCAATCATCTTTAGCAACTTTTTTACGGCTTGAAACACAACTTTGGATGAGCAATAATGACCAACTCTCCCTCAAAAGCTGAAAACACTATTGAATAGCATTTCCAAATCTTAAGGTATACTGTCCAAATCTTTATATCCATTGCTTCTTCCATACATGAAAATTGTTAGATAATGCTTTGCAAGGTGTTAAATTATTTTAGGCAAATGAACTTGTCAAAGAATTCAAGTATAAACTATAATCCATTTGATTTTGGATTTTCAAGAATTAACATGGTTGCTAGGTTTTGTCTTTCGGTGGGTGGATTAGGAAGCGTCTACACAACCAAAGAAATGGTTGTGTTTAAACTTTTATTATTATTTATTATTTAATTTAAAATTAGATCAGTATTAATTTACAAATTTTAAAGAAATAATTAGTTCCTACATTTAGCCATTCTATCAGCCATATAGCCATTACGATTGGATTAAACTAGCCATGTCTTTTAGGTGATCTTGAGAATAAGATTGATCCAAGAGATAGTTGGTGAGGGTGCGAGAAGGTCCATTTCATGATGTTCATAGGGTCACAACAATTTATGAGATAGGGTGATTTCAAGCTACAAAAAAATAGCGACAAGCCATGAATTGAAGAGGTCATAGTTTTGCACTGTTTAACAGTTAAAAAAGGAGTATCGGTTGTATAGCCATGAATAGTTGCAACAAGCATAGGTCAACAAAATAGTTAGATAAGTTGAGAAGGGTCGCAGAATGCTTAAAGGTTATAGGGCCACATGGCAGGTTTGACAGTTGGTTTCTATTGAATGATGAGATGGCTGACCTGAAATGGTTGTGAACACAAAATTAAGAAGCTATTTAATGGCAAACAAGAATTTTGATCTCTTACAACCACTCTCTGGCATTCCCCATGCCTAGTAGATGCAAATTTCATCCTTTTGCTACCTTGTTTATCTATCTACTCGATTAGGGTAGTTAATGTTGCCATTTATGTCTCTTTAGGTCTCATTTTGCATGCAAGATCGAATTTTTAACATGGAGATGTGCATCTGATCATATTTCCCTTCTAATTCTCCATTATTGCTTTCCTTTGCAATCTCAACTCCACTTGGTTAGGGTTTAAACTCAATGTAATATCAAAATTATGCCTAAACTCTATAAAAGGCAGTTGTAAATATGTTCTAGGGGTTCTTCCCTATTCTGTCATGTTTACTTACACTAGCCTTATGCTCTACAACTATAGTTCTTTCTTTCCATTAATGAAATTACTCTCTTCTTTACCTCTTCTTTCTATTCGTTAGTTGTGCATGTATCTTCCCTTGTTCTAAATATTTCTTTCTATTTTTTTAAGGTTATAGTTATGTTCAAGCTATTGATAATTGTTGTATTGTGAAGATGTTTTTCCATTCAACACTTAATCAATTCTAAACCTGCATGTGAATTCTGTGAAAATAGAATAGAGTCAAGACTTGTGCATTCAAGCTTTTCATTGATGTCTTGTGGATTCCTAAGTAGAATTGTAACCATTTCTATCTTGGTGCATTACCCCCTTCCTCTTTAGCAATTTAGTTTTATGCATTCCTTCACCCTTTTTCTCTTAAGTGGTAGTTTAGGTGCATCCTAATAATAAGGAAGTCGACCTTCTTTGGAGACTCAATCTCGTAATTCAAGTCCCATAGCTTGGAGATTTCTTCCATGTTACACAAGGTTGCTTGAGGGTCATATCTCAAGCAAGGGTCCAAACTTTTGTGTCAATAGTAACATTTAGTCTTAAAGATTCATGACCAAGAAAAGGGGGTGAGTAGATTGATAATAGATTTGAATGTATGCTCGATTGGTACTTTTTCACACACACATACACACACACATACACACACACACACACACACATATACATATATAGATACAAATATTTATATATATGTATATATATGTATGTACATATATGTATATGTATATACATATATAAACATATATATATATATATGTATCTATATATATATATATGTATATGTATGTGTATATATATACATATATGTATATGCATACATATATCTATATATATACATATATGTGTATACATACATATACATATATACATAGATATACATATACATATATATACATATATACATACATACATACATATATATATATATATATATATATATATATATACATATACATATACATATACATATACATATACATATACATATACATACGTACACACATACACACACACACACACACACACATACACACACACACACACACACACACACACATATTCCCCTCCAAGGCTTTCTTTTCCTAATTAGGGGTAGGAAGTTTCCAAGGAATCAAATTTAGAAATTGTGTGAATGATACAAATACTTATAAAATCCATAGGAAAATTCGTAGAATGGTGTATGTCATTACTCCTAATGTTTTTATACATCTTTGATGAGTAAGGGTGTACATAGAATAGTGAACTAGGGACTATGATTGTCATGCCCAAAATATAAGGGCAAAAATGCACACAATTTTTTTTGATTAATTAATATAATATGGTCGACAAAGGTCTAGATGTTTAACTACAATGGAGTTAATTGTCTGAGGGGTTTAAGATTCTGATAGCTATGGGCTATAAAGCTAGATGCAAGATCACCATTGATAATCAATAGGGTTATGACTCGGTCTGATCATGTCACAAAGAGATTATTAGGGTGAACTGAAAGTCTCTAGTAAATCCATTAATAAAATTAAACGAATCTTCCATTTAATAAAGTCATAATCTATCAATTGTTTTAATAAATACTTTAAAATGAACCAATTAACTAGTTCCTTTCATTTACTTTATACATGAACATCGTTACGATTTTAATCATTTAACATTAAGAGAATTTGATGCTTTAGAAGATCAATTTAAGTCTAACTATTCCATGCATGCTAACTACATTTTAAAAACTTAATTCCAAGGTCTAAACTACCTTATTAACTTATCATTTATAGTTGAAACTAATGTCTAGAATAGATTCAAAAATCTATAATTTAATCTAAACTTCATTTGAAACTATTATAAATTTAAAACCACATTAATAAAGTCCATTTTAAAATCAATCTAACAATGCTCACAATAGTATAAAACTAATTAATAAAACATTAAAATTATTTTAATAAAAAATATTCAAATTTCAAGTTAAAACTTTTAAATTAGAACTAATTAAAAATCAAATAACTAAGTCACTAATCTAACAACAATTTAAAGTTAATCTTATTTAACACTTATTAATAACATTATATAAAATTAATAAAAGAACAATTAATAATTAAGATACTATCATTGTTAAATTTACTTATAATCAAGTTCCTAAATTACTAACACCATGTAAAAGCCACATTAAAAATATTAACAAATCCTATTCTAACTTAAAATTATTATTCTACTCTCTAATATCATGAAACATCTACAACTCTAACTGAAGTTTTAATTTTACTCTTATTCCCAATTTAGATACAAATTTAAATCCTAACTAATCATTTAAAAAAAATAACATAACATTTCTACTAGTCTAAAACACTAACTGCTACCTATAACCTACTAACTAGCAACTACTCATCACCATTTAACAAAACACAATAAACAATTAACAATTTAAATATTGAATTACCCCCTAACTCCAAATCTACCCCTACCCCCCTATGCCAAGTGGGCTAACCCAAGGGACAATGCATTGTCCCATGTCCTAACACGCTGACACGGGCCTGTCCAAGAGTACTGACATGTGATCCAACTATGACATGGTTGCATAAGGGGATGAATTAGAGTTGGAGTATACCTTGAAAGTTTATAAAATGGCAATCGCCCCCCCCTCTCCCCCACATTCTCCACTGCCCATGCCCACCTAAGGCCAAGTGGGCCTGTCCTTCCAATGTGGCCCACCCCCTTGCACTACTCAAGGTCTACGTGTGGAAGACCTGTCCTCCTCACCTTGCATGAGTGAATGCTTGGGGCCAGTGCATGAGCATATTAAGGGAGGGAGCATTTGCTCAAACTAAGTTTTTTTAATTTTTAGAATTGTATGTGTTATAACTTCCTTTGCTTCACCACTATGAAGTGACACGCGTACTCGTTGTGGGCAGGGGGAAATTAAATTTTGTCCTGATTTACATAGGTCCTCAATCACTTTATGCTGGCACATATGTTGGAAGGGAGATATATATTTAGTGCTAAAAAATTTATGGGTGAGGTTTAGGTAAGAATTATATATGTAACTCCCTTATATATATATATAAAAACAATGATTATAATTATATATATAATTTATTTTTAATAGGGAATCTTTCAAGCATATCCTTTGTTTCCAAGGGGGAATTAATTAATTTTTATTCCCATACATTTTTGAGAGAGGTTTTTAACTCCTGGAAGTGCACTTTTTTTTTGAAGCCAATTTTGTCTAAGTGATGGTATATCTTATCTCTTGCTATATATATGTCTATTTTTTTGAGTGCATTCTAGCTAAATGACAACATAGAATTTACTATGAACAATATATTAATACAAGGATGTGAATAGGGTTATACTTTTCTTTTCTCCTTTAATTCATGTTCTATCAATCATCATATATTCAAGGTGTGTGTTCCATTTATACAGATTTCAAGGTGCTGCATAATTTTTATCCAAATTTGATTTTGTCTATTATGAAATTTATCAAGGAGAGAGGTAACTTTGTGACCACAATGAAGAATTTCCATTTCATCTTGATACATAAATATTGAATTGGAAGCTACAACAAATCAAGTTACTTTTCATTACATAATTGAAACTTGAGAATTCATACTTCAAGAACATTATCTATTAATCTATTTTCTCACATACGTATGCAAGTTTGAAATCACATAGAAGCAATACAAGGAGATTTTCATAATCTTTTTCTTTCTCTATTATTCATCCTAGTTCAAGGCTCCATATGGAAAGAACCAGTAAGAAAAATCGATGTCTTTGCCAAATACATCAAAATTAAAAATACATTTTACAAATATTACAAATAAAATTGAATTTTCTTCAAGGGCTTCCATAAGAGAACTTTTCCAATGTCTTAAATGCATCAAGGGAACCATGGGAGAGACAAGAACCAACATGGAGGTAAGACACACAATAAGATTAACAATTCAAGCATGCATTCCCAACCTAGTTTTCCACAATAGGTTCAACAATGAAAAAAAATAGGGGGGAGGTGGATTTTCTCAATAGGAGATGTCAATCACCATACCATAACATAGCTCTTTCGGGGCTAAAACTTCAAAAACTTTCATTATTTTACAAGGCCATTTTGAGGCTATTTTCACAAGGATTTTCATTCGTTTCCATAATCAAGAATTTTCAATAACAACCAAGGTATGGGATGACAAGTAGGGGCCCATACACCCTACCCTTTTCCCCTCCTCTCACCATGAGAGGAGACTCTACAATATTGAGGTCCAACTAAGGCCCTTCCCCCAAACATGGCCACTTCTTTCCTATCCAAGGGTGAGTGATGCCAAAACAATCCCCATGAAATCCCCTCAAAACACAAAATATCAAAACAAGCATGAGGATAACATCAAAAGAAAGACAAGTTAAGATCCCTCCCAATCAAACCCAACACACAAGCAAGAAATACAAAGCTACACAATGCCTTATGCATGATTCAAGCAAGATTCAAGCATGAACATATGAAGAAACAATTTCAAGGAGTGAAGAACTCCTGCCTTCATAAAAGAGTTATGGCAAAATGGTGGTTTGAGAATAGCTTTTCCTTTCCTTCCTTCAATCTTCAAACTTTCTCCAAAACTAGAGATTGGGTGCAAAAACCAAAGCTACTTCCATAATGCCTCTAAGTATGATCCTTAACTCAACTAGACTTCAAGTAACCTCAAGATGGAGTTTTGGTTCACCAACTCAAGTAAAGAGACAATCCATTTTCGCAATCAAGCAAAAGTAGGATTTTTGAGCGACCCTAAAAGTCAACCAAGGAGATTAAGGGGTTGGAAAGTGCCCCCAACCCATACCCTTACCCCTAGGGTACTTAAATTTGATGTTTTAAAGTCTTAAAGATTTAATAAGAACAAACAAAAGTTAGAGAAAATAGTGTGACCAAATAAAAACCTTTAAAGAATTATAATACAAAGATAGCACAAATTAACAAGTGGTTTACTTTCGTCTTTCCATTGAGTTTTCTTGGCTAAATTTCTTGCACACTCATTGCACATGTTAGTAGATCAAGAAATCACATGCATTATGTAAATTATGTATCAGAAAAATCATATAAATTAAGGCATCCATTTTCTAATAATCAATTGTTTATCTAATTTTCTTCATATTTCTGACCATTAGACTTGCATAATCAAAGTGTTAGTTTTGCATTCATTCACTTCATCATCATACATGTTTATAAAGCATTAATGATGGAACGATTATTTGAAAGTAAAGCATCACACATCATAAATAGCATAATAATGTTCAGTGCATCAAATAATGTTCTAACATATCGAGTCATGAGTATCAAAATAATAATGTATCATCGGTTCAAGGATGGGTTGGGGTGAGGCCTCACATCCTCCCCCACTAGGCATGAACTTCCTCTTGGAGTTCATCAAAAAGATATTAGTACTAAGATCGCATCTATGCCACATCTTCCCATGAAGCCATAACCTCATCATAGCAATCCCACTGGACTCTATCCTAGTATAGCTCTTGACCTCGAAGTGTTAGGGTCCGTCGAGCAATAATACAGATAGGCTCTAGTGCTAATTGGCCGTCTGACTCCACCTGCAAGGCATCCCAATATATAATATGAGACTCATCATAAATGTATCCCCTAAGAACTGAAATGTGAAACACATTGTGGATGTGTGATGGGCTAGGTGGAAAGGTTAAATGGTAGGCAACTAGTCCTATCCTCTCTAGGATCTTGAATAGTCCAATGAACCAGGGTGCCAACTTAGAGCCCTTTTTGAATCAAATCAAACTCTTGTGTAGCTACACCCTCAAGAAAACTCTATCACCAACCTAATATTCTTGATCTATCCTCTTCGCATTAGCATACTTCTTCTGCCGGTCCTAAGCCTCTCTTAAGCACTGTCTAGTCAGAGTCACTTGTTGCTCCATCTCCTTAACTAACTAAGGGCCAATAGATACTTGATCCTAGATCCTATCCCAACTCAAAGGCATCCTGCAATGTCTTCCATACAAGGTCTCATAAGGCGGCATACTTATGGAGGAATGGTCTCCATTGTTATAGGAAAACTCAACAAGGTGTAGGTATTCCTCCCACTTGACCTGATGGTCCATCACATACATACACAACATGTCCTCCAAAACCTGATTCAAATGACTCAAATTCCATTTAATTGACACGTGTAATATGAATTTTAATTTGAAGTAAGATATGAATATGTCTTGTCTTTGTAGATTTATGAATCTCGCTATTATATTCAATGAGATTCCATATCTTTAATAATTGTCCTAGTAGCTTTGAATGTATTTATGTCAAACATTTTGGTAGTTAGAAATACATTGATAAGAGAATCAATAGGAAATAGAGAGGGTGTATATTATTTTTCTATGGTATTCAATTTAGTGTGTAAGGAAATTCAATTTATCAACCCACTTGTGTTAATATATAATATTTTTCTTGAAGTCACAATGATCACATCTTCTATATTAGAAAAAAACATATTACCATAATAAAAAATAAATATACTTTGTTTTGTTAGCAAGGTGGATGATTAAACTATCACTTCATTACATGAACTTCTTTGCCATACAATTCTAAGCACAATATCTTAGAAACAAATATATACACATTACTAGAAGTTAAAAATATGTATATCAAAGAAGGTGGTAGGATTAATGAGACATAAATAATAA
Source organism: Cupressus sempervirens (assembly GCA_028749045.1). Lineage (NCBI taxonomy): Eukaryota > Viridiplantae > Streptophyta > Pinopsida > Cupressales > Cupressaceae > Cupressus > Cupressus sempervirens. Next base: position 254,395,449 of record CM053784.1, on the reverse strand, counting down.
TTACATGCAAATATAACCAATATTAGAAAATAGAAAATCACATAGTAGAGAACACAAGACACAATGATTTAACATGGTTCACCCGATCCCTAAGCTAGGTCTGTCAAACAATGAGTCCAATACTCTTATTATCTACTTAAAACAACTTGATTACAATCTATAATCCCTTACAACTTACTATCACTGCAAGAATCTACAATCTCATCATACATCATGAAATCCCTAACCCTAAGTCATTTTATACAAGATTTTTGTTGCTTACAAATTAGGGCTAGAATAAGTTGACCAATACAAAAAAATATAACTTCTTATTCCTTTTACAATAGTAAATTCATTTTTGGCTTCAGGGGCACTATACCTCTACCTTGCCCTATATTGTGACAAGGAGTGAGCTTGGGACTAATGATCCCAAGACCCTGCAAGGGGCACTACCCCTTGACCTTATCTCAAGTGTTGCCCTAGGACCCCACAAGGGACATTGCCCCTTGACCCTTAGAGCATGGAGGCACTATCCCTAGACCCCCATAGTAAAATTTGGGGGGAAATTTGATTAGGGTCCATATCACAACAAAAGTTTCTCTAAAATGAAAGAAAACTCAACTAGTAGGTCTTGATGTGCTTCAATAGGAGATCTAATGCCAAGACAAGGTAATAGATCATGAATTAGAAGGTTGTACCATGAATTTTTATGGTTATATATATATTAGGCATATCAACTCCATGATAGTCTTTGAGCTAGGTCACCCATGTAGTGAAGTATAACTAATCTAGTGAATTGTGATATTGCTATTAGGATTTAACTGTGTGATTTTGGGTCAAACTCATTTACCCATGTTTCATGAGTAGTGATTCAACACAAATCCATATCTCATGAGAATAAATGGAACACTTAGTACTTATTGGATCTAGGTGATGCTCATAGGGGTGAAGCACTAGGACGTCTTGGGAGGTCACCCATCCTAGTACTACTCTAGCCTGCACCAGAACTTGTCGAGAGGTCACCCATCCTAGGCTGGAGTAGTATTGGGATAGGTGACCTCCTGAGAAATCCTGGTGCTTCATCCATGTACCTAGATCCAATGAGTGCTAAGTATTCCATTTATTCTCATGAGAGAGAGATTCATGTTGAGTCACTACTCATGAAACATGGGTCAATGAGTTTGACCCAAAATCACACAGTTAAATCTTGATAGAAATATCACAATTTGACTTGCTGTGAAAATTATCTCCTACTTATCTAATGTAATGAAGTCTCTAAAAATGTGTTTTCTCCTTATGCTTTCATTCATTAAGAGCATGAGTTGAAATTGTGGCAGAGTATCATGCTAAAGATAGAGGGAGAAAAATTGACTACCTTAATAACAACCAAGCCTTTATTGTTCACTTAGTAATATAATTTCACACTAAGTAGAGATGCAAATGCTAATGTTTAACAGACTATTAAATTATTGTAGTTTTACAATCAAAATGCTCTAAATGTGAATGTGGATGTATTTTTGATTTAGATGGATGAACCTAAATGAACAAACGATAATTATCTATAATCCTTAAACAAATAACTTATGATTTTGGAATATGAACTAGGTGTCAAGTCATAGAAAACTTAATTTTGTATGAATGAAAGATGCATTGCACCTGACCTAATTAATTAAATTCTTAGAAAATTAGACTTATCCCACTTAAATAAAAAAATAAATTAATTAAAATTATAAGTGGACTAGAATTAGTTAGAACATCAATGTCTTATAAATTACATTTATAAGTTAATATTTGTATTAAATAACACAAAAAAATTGACAAAAAATAAATAAAAATATCTCTCAAAAGAGAAGGTAATTGGTTTCAATTTTAACTTGTTAATATTACATAAAGAAAAAAAGTTTCTTTGGATTTGACATTACAAAATGTTATATACTATTCCTAGATCTGTTTCCTATATAGATTATAATGTGTATACGAGCTCTCAAATTTATGTTTATTTATAAGACAAGGAAAATGAAATATTTATTGTCGATGAATTTATCTATTTTATAGTGTGTCAACATTCAATAAGTTTTTATTGCAATTTTTAAAGTTCTATTAGCAGTGGACAATTTAAAGATGTAAGATATTACATGTGCACTATTTGATAAAAGGTTATATTTTGAGGAATATGTGATAAAGTACAATCCTTACCTTGGAGGGAAATTGTGGGCTTGTCTATTATGAGTATAGAGTTATTTATTTAATTAAATACTTAAATCTTTGATACATTAATAATGTTGAGCTTTATTAAAATAATTTTATTTAAGAAACTTCAAATGATTGAAGAAAATAAGTTAGAGAATGAAATGAGAGTAAAGAAAAGAAGATGCCATGTTAAAAAACACTTAGGAATAAGATGCAAAATAATACGAAGTAGGTGAAATGATAAGTATGTTAACAAGTGATTTAATTTTATAAAAGTAAGTTGTGTACATCTTATATTTGAAGACAAATTAGATATCTTTCATATAATTAATGTAGGGTAGGTTATGTACCTTTTTTTAAAGCACAATCAAAAGTAAAGTAGGTTACATCTTGTTTGAAGTATAATTATATTTATTTTGCATTCTTTATGTGGTCTTGGTTCACACTCATTATATTTAAAGCATAATCAGATGTCTTTTACATTTTGAGTTTGAGTGTTGCGTATGATGTGTACATCTTGTATTTGAAGCATAATAAAATGTCTTTTGCATTTTCAGTGTGGAGTATGCTATGTACATATTGTTTTTGAAGCATAATCAAATTCCTTTAGCATAATTGGTGTAGGGTAGAATATACACAGCTTATATATGAAGCATAATCAGATGCCTTTTGAATTCTCTCTGCAAGGTATGTTATGTACATCTTATATATGAAGCATAATTAGATGCCTTTGCATTTTCAATAAGATGTATGTTGTTTACTTTTATTTGAAGCATAGTCAGATCCCTTTTCAAGATTATTGAACTCTAGAAATATGTTATGTACACATTGTATCTGATTATTGCAAGATTATTGCATTCTCAGCATAGGTATGTTATGTACACAATGATTATTGAAATATGTCATTTGAAGCATAATCATATGCCTTTTTCTTTCATAATGAAAGGTACGCTATGTACTCAAATTTGAAGCACGACCAAACACCTTTTGCATATGCCTTTTGTGTGGGATAGATTATGGACACACAATTGGATGCTTTTGCATAGTCAACAAAGAATGGAATAGATTAGGGACAGTTTGAAACATAATCAGGTGTCGTCTGCATAATTAGAGTGATACAATCAGACGTCCTTTTACATAGTTGTAAAAGAACCATATGATCTAAAACATAATTATGTATTAGAGAGAAGAAAAGAGAAAAAGTAGCATAGTTTTGGGGGAAGAAGGATGTCAACCAAGTTAATATTGAGCACTGTGTTACTGTCACTGCAACTTTGCCTTGGCTTCTAGCAGATTGGGAAGCTGACACCACTTGGGGCTCTCATACAATGTGGAATAAGCTGGTTCTTCAGTAGGTTCCACTTACCTTTGGGCCTCTCTACGGACTATTCCAAACTAAAATACATTCCAGCGCATGCAAGGCTATGGAAGCGGGTGCGCTGCCATGTGATAGTCCCGCTAGATCAGCCGACGGTGCCAAGGCAAACACAGTCGATCGAGACAGAGAAAGAGACAGTATCGTTGTACTTGAATGTTATGTTTCATCTAGAGAGAGAAGGAAATGAGTTGTATCTCGATGGGAAAATGTGGTATTACATTACAGATACAATCTGGTATTCTTTGTTGGACTTCGCAGACACTACTCCCAATGCGGTGTTTCTGAAAGGGTATAGAGAATTCTGGCAATCGGTCACCACACGCGACGTCATGAGCTTATCAGAAGTGCTTGACAGTTTGATACTGGAAAACCACACTATGAAGATGCTAGACAATGATCTGCTTTTGCCTATAAATTTGTCCATTTCTGAGGAGAAAGTTCTCAAGGCTCTAAACTTGGTGGGGCTGTTTCTGCAGATGAGGCAAGTCTACTGGCTGATTCCAACACTACTGAGCTTCAGAATAGTAGTGTTGGAGTTCAGCACATCCCTGAGAGTGTGGGTGTACGGCAAGATCAATCTAGTCTTCTGTCGATTCATGCATGCCGTATGTGACCGGCTGCCTTGGGTAAAGAGGAGGCAGGCGTACGCCTTTGGAAATTGGGTGGAGAATCTGAAGCCCTCGAATGACCTGAAGCTTAGAATTGTGAAAGGCGAGATGTGTGCAATCATTGGTGGAGGAGCAAAAGTGGAGAGAGAGGGTGTTGTTCCATTCGAGGTAGGGGAGGAGGTGGAATTTGGAGGATCAGATCAAACCCCAATTGAAATAAAGATTGTAATCAGTTGTGGCAAAATTTGTTGGAATATTAATTGCAGTTGGTCATTTTTTCCTGGAGCCAAACACCCACCTACCATCTTTGACGGATTGCAAAAAAATCATAAACATTTATCACAGGTATGTGAGTTTTCAAATTCAGAAATGAGGGGGAAAACATTTTGCAAGTAAGAAAAAAGGAATGTTTGATTCATTAATTCGAGAGACATTAGAGTGAAGGTGAATAAGAGGAGATCAGAGAGTTTCAGAGAGAAGAGAAGTGATCAGCAGATCCAGTCGTCAGAGTGCAGAGAAAAGGAAGTTCATCTCATGCTTGCAGTTGCATGTGTTTCTTCTCTAGTCATTATATAAGTTTATTATTTGTTTGATTCGACCTATTGAAGTAGTGATTGCTCCAGGCATTGTAGTATGCAGCCATTAGAGCTGTAAGTTTGAAGTTTTTTCAATTTGAAGTTTAGGGTTATTTTAGAGTTTTCTAGTTGAAACCGAATGCTCCCATATTTTGTAATGGTTTAATCAAGTTGAATAGTAAAGCAAACAGGCATAGTTAAATCCATTACTCTTCCCTTTGTTTATTGCATTTGATAAGTTTATTGTTGTGTATTTCAAGCTTTGGGTCTGTAGTTTTAATGGTGAAAATATTCACGTCATAAGTCTGCACTCGGTATTGTCTTTGGTAGAAATCATTCTCTACAGTGGCTACCAAGTTCACTCGGTGCCTGTTTCTACCAAGCTTCACCCTCTTGTGGCATCCACACTACCGAGCTCACTCGATATACAGTGTCTACCAAGTTCTTCATTTACCGAGTTGATTCTTCATCTACCGAGTTGCTCTTCATTCGCCAAGTTCACTCGGCACTCTCTTGCCACTCAGTTTCTTAAGTTGCCAAGCAAATTTTGGAATTCAGTAATAATATTTGTCGAGCAACTTTTAGGGTGGTAAAATTGTTTTTAGGGTTGTGCAAGCTATTTTTAGGGTTGTTGGTGATTGAAATTTTAATATTTCTCACATGGTATCAGAGCTTTGAGGCCCCACATCCAAAGTGAGTTAGGGCATTTTTTTCTTGGGATATTTGACATGGCAGGAGATGCAGGAAAGATATGGCAACAACCACCAGCTTTCAATGGAAAAAACTATGATACATGGGCAAAGAAGATGAAGACTATTATGATTGCAAATGATTTGTGGGAGTTTGTAGTTAATGGGTTCAATGATATGATAGAACCAACTCAGTATGCTGCCCTCACAAATGCACAAAAGACTCATTTGAAAGAGTCAAGGAGAAAGGATGCTAAGGTATTAAGTTTGATTGAAGCAACAATAACATAGATAGTATTCCCAAAAATTGCAGCAGCAAATTATGCAAAGGAAGCTTGGGATATCCTTGAGATGAACTTCAAGGGGACTAATAAAGTTCGTATTGTAAAGCTACAGAACATAAGGAGGGAGTTTGAGAACCTTTAGATGAAGAAAAATGAATCAGTTGTGGACTTCAGTTCAAGGACCTCCAATGTGATTAACCAACTGAAGTCAAATGGAGAAGACTATCAAGAGTAGAGGATAGTGGAAAAGATATTGAAGATTTTACCTCATAAATATGACAATTTGGTCATGACCATAGAAGAGGCAAAAGACCTCACTGTTTTGACAATGGATGAGTTAATGGGTACACTTCAAACCCATGAGCATAGGATCAACAGATCCACATCTTCTTCTTCCCAAGAGCAAGCATTCAAGGCTCAATCAAATCCAAGAAGAAGGGGGAGAGGAAGAAATGGCTCAGGTAGAAACTCCAGAGGTAGAGGCCGAGGTAATGGAGAACAAAGGAATGCTATAGCAGAAAGCTCAGAAAGAAAAAATGGAGCAAGTAGCTCAAAAAATACCTCAAGAGGATGTAAGAAAAATTACACCTCAAATAAGAGTAATGTAGAATGCTACTACTATCATAAATATGAGCATTATGCAAGTGAATGCTGGAAAAAGAAAAATGATCAGTCAGGACAAGCAAATGTGGCTGACGTGAATATGGGAAGTGGAAAGAATGCCACTGTCTTCATCATGTGTAATGTTGATGAAGAAGGAAGCCTTGAGGTTTGGTACCTTGATAGTGGATGTAGCAACCACATGAGTGGTAATGAAACCTTATTTTCATTCATTGACAAGAGTTTCAAATCTGAGATTAAAATGGGTAACAATGGAACCCTACGAGTTGTGGGCAAAGGATCTATTATGGTCCGCATCAAGAAAGGTGAGAAGAAGGAAATACAAAATGTATATTTTGCACCTGGTATGAAGCACAATTTGATGAGCATTGGTCAGCCCATTCAAAATAGATACAAAGTGTTGATGAAGAATGACACGTGTGTCGTTCATGAAAAGGATAGGAGCAAGAACCCACTTACAATAGTTCAAATGACAAAGAATAGAATGTTTCCCCTCAAGTTGGTGCTGCATCTCCCACACAATCAGCTCTAAAGAGTATGATTGAAGACCCCTTATGGCTATGGCACCTCAGGTATGGTCATCTTAGCTATGTTGGTTTAAATTTATTGTTAAATAAAAGAATGGTAGAAGGTTTTCCACATATAGGAAATTCATGTGACAAGTGTGAGGCTTGTATTTTGAGTAAGCAACATAGGCTTCCCTTTAATTCAAAAAATTCTCGGAGGGCTAGATATCCATTAGAGTTAGTGCATACTGACCTAGTTAGTCCTATGCAAGTTACTTCCATTTGGGGGGAGTACTTATTTCATGATATTTATTGATGATTTCAGTTGTAGGACATGGGTGTGTTTCTTAAAGAATAAATCTAAAGCATTTGATAAATTTGTAGAATTTAAAGCCTAGGCTGAAAGAGAATGTGGACACTATATCAAAGTCCTAAGATCAGATAGAGGAGGGGAGTATACCTCCAATTCTTTTGTAAATTTTTGTAAGAAACATGGTATAAAGAAAGAGCTCACAACTAGCTATACACCACAATAGAATGGAATGGCTAAAAGAAAGAATAGGACCATTGTTGAAATGGCAAGGAGCATGATGAAAGAGAAAGGTCTCCCAACTAAATTTTGGAGAGAGGTTGTGGAAATAGCAGTTTACCTAATTAATAGGTGTCCTACAAAGGATGTTCATCAAAAAATTTCAATGGAAGCATGGTCATGAAGAAGATGGATAGTTAAACACCTAATGGTGTTTAAATGTGTTGCATATGCACATGTGCCTAAAGAGCAAAGGAAAAAATTAGATGAAAAAGGTGTGAAGTGCATCTTCATAGGGTACAACTCAGAATCAAAGGTATACAAATTGTATGACCCATTGAACAATAAGATGACTCTTTCAAGAGATGTGGAATTTCTTGAAAATTAGTCTTGTTATTGTTCAATTAATGAGTCACCAAGCACTTCAAGTAAAGTGTCATTTATGAGTGAAGAAGATGCTAATGAACAACAAGAAGAAGGAGCAGATAAAAGAAAAGGTAAGCAGCCTCAGTCATTACTGAGCTCCTCTAAGCATGACCAAGTATCAATGCTAAGTAGTAGTAGTGAAGATTCTGATCCCACACTCTCCTCCCTACTACCAAGAAAGACCAAGAGTCTTAGGGAGATATACCAAGATGAGAGATATGAAGACTATGATGAGAGTGTTAATTTTGCATTATTTTCTCATAGGGATTCAATATATTTTGAAGAAGCTATTAAGGAGAAGAAATGGTGTAAGGCTATGGATGAGGAGATAGATGTTATAGAAAGGAATGAGACATGTGAGTTAATTAATTTGCCTCCCAAGAAGCAAGTGATTGGAGTTAAATGGGTTTACAAGACCAAATGTAATGCTGAAGGCAAGATTGATAGGGATAAGGCAAGATTGGTAGTCAAGGGCTACAAATAGCAGTATGGCAGAGATTATGATGAGACATGCTCTGGTTGCAAGAATGGAAACCGTGCATGTTGTCATAGCAATTGCAGCTCAGCACAAGTGGAAGGTATTTCAAATGGATGTGAAGTATACCTTCCTAAATGGTATAATGAAAGGAGAAGTATATGTTGAGCAACCACCTAGTTATATAGTTGTAGGTGAAGAGAATAAAGTATATAGATTGAAGAGAGCTCTTTATGGGCTCAAGCAAGCTCCACGGGCATGGTACAATAGGATTGACTTATATTTGATGAGCAATGGCTTTAGCAAAAGCAATGGTGAGCCCACTCTATACATCAAGGCAACAAATGGTAATGTATTGACTATTGTCTTGTATGTAGATGATTTAATTTTTACTGGTAATGATAAGACTCTAATTGGTGAGTTCAAAGAGGTTATGAAAAATGAATTTGAGATGATAGACCTTGGTCTCTTGAAGTACTTTCTAGGCATAGAAGTAAAACAAATGCATGATGGCATCTTCAACTCTCAAGAAAAGTATGCAGGGTAGATCTTGGAAAGATTTAAAATGTAGAATAGCAAGGTAGCCCCCATGCCAATAGCAGTAGGTCTGAAATTGAGCAAGAAAGACTCTAGCAAGAGAGTGGATCCAACACTATACAAGAGTATGGTTGGAAGTTTAATGTATTTGACTACAACTCGACCAAACCTAATGCACACAGTAAGTTTGATTTCCAAATTTATGAAAACACCAAACAATTCCCATTGGCAAGCAAGAAAGAGGATCCTAAGGTATGTGAAAGGTACCAAAGGATTTGAAATTTTGTATACTGCAAATAACGAATTCAAGTTGGTGGGTTATACTGATAGTGATTGGGCTAGAAGTATAGATGATAGTAAGAGGACTTCCGGATACATTTTTCATATATGGATCAGGTGCAATTTCATGAGCATCCAAGAAGCAACCTATTGTTGCTCAATCTACAGCAGAGGCTGAATATATAGCAGCATGTCAAGCAATTTGGCTAAGAAGGATCTTGATAGATTTGAATGAAAGGCAAGAGGATGGAACCACAATTTATTGTGACAACATCTCATCTATTGCATTTTCCAAGAATCCAATCTTCCATGGGAGAAGTAAAAATATTGAGATTAGATATCACTTCATTAGAGAGTTGGTGGAGAATGAGGTTATCAAATAGAGTTTTGTAAGTCTGAGCAGCAGCTATCAGACACTTTTACCAAGCCATTAGGCATTGGACCTTTTATACACCTAAGAGAGTTTCTTGGTGTAGTTGATCTGGATCAATAGTGATCCTTGTATGTTAGGCTTAGGATAAAAGGGGAGTGTTGGAATATTAATTGTAGTTTGTCATTTCTCCCTAGAGCCAAACACCCACCTACCACCTCTGTTGGATTATAGAACAGTCATAAACATTTATCATAGGTAGGTGAGTTTTCAAATTCAGAAATGAGGGCGAAAACATTTTGTAAGAAGGACAAAAGGAATTTTTGATTCATTAATTTGAGAGACATCAGAGTGAAGATGAAGAAGAGCAAATCAAAGAGTTGAAGAGAGAAGAGAAGTGATCAACAGATTCAGTTGTTAGAGTGCAAAGAAAAGAAAGTTCATTTTGTGCCTATAGTTGCACGTGTTTCTTCTCTAGTCATTCTATAAGTTTATTATTTGTTTGATTTGACCTATTGAAGCAGTGATTGCTCTAGGCATTGTAGTATGTAGCCATTAGAGCTGATGGGGACACAACCCATGCACAAAATGGACACAATAGGAAAAGGAAAATTGTATTAACTATGAAAATAAGCTAGTACATTTAGTACAAAGAAAATAGACTTCATAACATGCCCTATGGGCTTACAATAACATAAATCTGGAGATAATTTCTCCTTTCAGTACCTTCTCTCAAACTCCACTTCGAACTACTTTTTGCAATGCTAGAAATGTCCTTAAATAGACCCCAAAGGGTTAAGGACTAGGAATACATTCTAGAAAGTGCTAGTAGGCATCCACCAACCAAGTAGAAAGCTCCAAAAGCTGTGTTAGAAGTTGACATAAATCTAGAAGAATCCAAAAATAGTAACCAAACTTTCGGGAGGCATAACTTTTGAACCGTAGCTCTGATTGACGAACTGTTTACATTTTTGGAAAGGTCTCAAAGCGCTCTATAGCCCTATGGACTAGCTTCACTCATCTCTCATTTTTTGGCCCTTTTTGAGGTCATTTAATGCCCCTAACCTGACTTTGAAGCATTCTTAGGAGGTCTCCAAAACTCGAAAAACAATAATAACTTTCAAACCGTGGGGCCTTTTGACCTGATTCTTTTTTTGGAATGCTCTAAATTACAATTATATTCATCTGGCCAATTTACACCTCCTAGTTCACCAAAATGATGGCTCAATTACATACTCCTATTTTTTTAACATTTACACATATCCCAAGGTGTTCAAATACTCTATCCTAGAACACTGATAGTGGTACTGTGAGAGTTGGAACCTTTATTTGACCCAAATGGGTATCCAGAAATGAAAACACATAAAACTGAAACCAAGTCTAAGTACATTTTTTTGGGTGACACAGGATTGCCCTTATACCTCTGGATGCTCCTACATCAGACACCCAGGGTAGATTGAAAAGTGACCCTGTCACTTTATGAATGGTAGAGGAAATCCCAAATGGGAAACTTTAGCTGCTGAAATCCAAGTTGAGTCCTCGATCAACCATCCTTTCCACTTGACCAAGTACTCTTCATACTGCTTGTTTCTGTTACTTCTACCCACACGATGATCTAGAAAGTCTTCTATCTCCTCCTTCATAGAAGCAGGAACTGGACATGGCTCTAACATCAATTCCTCATCTGCACCATCATCATGATACACTATTAAGTCTACAATGTTGAAAATAGGAGAAATATGTATATCATCTGGCAACTCCACCTCATATGCATTTCCTATGTCATATTTCTTCATTATTTTGAAGGGGCCAAATTTTTTCATTTTCAGCTTGTTGTAAGTACCGACTGGAAATATTTCTTTTCGTAAGTGCACCATGACTAGATCCACTACTTGGAATTCGTTATGTCTTCTACTTTGATCAGCCCCAGCTTTATACTCTTGATTCATTTTGGTAATGTATGCTTGAACCTCCTCATGTAGATGCTTGATATGTTCAGCAAATTCTTCAGCTTCAACACTTGTCCTTTCCGCTTGCTCTATCTTCCTCAATTCTGGTGCAGTCCTTGGGCTACTTCCATATACAATTTGGAATGGTGATTTTGTAGTACTCCTATTTATAGAGTTATTGTAAGAAAACTTTTCTTTTGGTAGAATCAAATCCCATCTCTTGGGCTTATCCCCAACTAAACATCTCAGCAAATTGCCCAGACTTCTGTTTACCACTTATGTTTGGCCGTCAGTCTGTGGGTGATGTGTGGAACTGAATTTGAAGTCTGTTCTCAAATTTTTCCACAATGTCCTCTAGAAACACCCCACAAATTTAGTATCTCTGTCAGAAACTATACTCCTTGGAAGACCATGTAGTCTTATTGTCTCTCTGAAAAACAAGTCTACAATATGAACAACATCATGAGTCTTGTGGCATGGAATGAAATGTGCCATTTTGGAGAATCTATCAACCACCACAAATACTGAGTCATTACCCCTTTGTGTCTTTGGAAATCCAAGAACAAAATTCATACTTATGTCCTCCCTCGGCCTTGATGGAACAAACAATGGCTGATATAGTCCCATATTGTGACTAAATCCCTTGGCAACTTGACAAACCAGGCAACTCTGTACAAACTTCTTCACATCTTGTGATATCTGAGGCCAAAAATAATGTTCTCTAAGAATGGAAATGGTCTTATCTTGACCAAAATTTCCTGCCATCCCTCCATTGTGTTTATCCTTAATCCGATTTTCCTTCATGGAACTCTTTGGAATGCACAATTGACTATCCTTGAAAAACATGCCATCCTAAATCAAATAGTCTAATCACTTGGTTCTATCTACAGCAACAAGCTCTTTACAAGCTTTCCATGCTTCAGCAAAATCAAGATCCTCAGGGTACAAATTCTTGAGTTCATCAAACCCGACTACTTCAACCTACATTACTGTAAGCAACAATTGTCTCGTACTTAGTGCATCTACAACGCTATTACATTTTTCACTTCTATGCTTCAACACAAATGTATAGCTCTGCAAGAACTCTACCCACTTCATATGCCTCTGATTCAATTTACCTTGGCTATTTAGGTACTGTAATGCCCGATGATCAGTATACACAACAAATTCCTTTGGCAACAAATAATGCCTCCATTTCTTTAAGGCCTGAACTATTGCATAGAACTCTTGATCATAAACATAATACTTCTTCTTTGCATCATTCAATTTTTCACTAAAATATGCAATAGGCTTACTTTCTTGGCTTAATACAACACCAATAGCACTGCCACTAGTATCACAATCCACCTGGAACACCTTTCTAAAATCTGGAAGTGCCAACACAGGTTGTTCTGTCACCTTCTTTTTCAGCAATTCAAAACTTCTCGCAGCTGCTGCAGTCCATTTGAAGTCTTTTCTATCCCCTCTTATTGTGTCAGTTGGAGGTGCACATATGCCACTAAAATTCTTAATAAACTTCCTGTAAAAACTAAATAGACCATTAAATGATCTTACCTTAGTAGCAGACCTTGGAGTAGGCCATTCCAAGATGGCTTTTACCTTCTCTGGATCCATTTTGAGACCTTCATGTGATATAACAAACCCCAAATAGACTAAATTCCTTTTTGCAAAGATACACTTCTTCAAATTAATTAACAGTTTCTCTTCGCTTAACCTTTCACGGACGCTACGAATATGCAATAAAAGTTCTTCCAAAGTCTTGCTGAAAATTAAAATATCATCCAATTAGACAATAACAAATTTTCCTAAGAACTTCTTAAGTACCTCATTCCTAAGCCGCATGAAGGTGCTCGGGGTGTTTGTCAATCCAAAGGGCATGACTAACCACTCATAAAGGCCCTCCTTGGTCTTGAAGGTTGTTTTCCACTCATCTCCATCTTGTATCCATATCTGGTGATAACCACTCTTGAGATCTATCTTTTTGAAGTATTGAGCTCCACTCAAGCAGTCCATAAGATCATCCATTCTTGGCAAAGGAAACCGTTACTTGATGGTTATCCTATTTATAGGTCAAGAATCTATACACATCCTCCACTCTCCATCCTTCTTTGGTGCGAGTACTGCTGGTACTACACACGGACTTAGGCTCTCCCGAATCAAGCCCTTCCTCAACAGCTCCTGAACCTGTCTATTTAGCTCCTTTGTTTCAGTAGGAGTCATCCTGTGAACAGCCTTGTTAGGCAAACTTGCTCCTGAAATTAGATCTATCTGGTGACTGATTTACCTTATTGGTGGCAATCCTTCTGGAACATTATCAGAGATAATATCTCCAAATTCACCTAGTAAATCTGAAACTTCAAGTGGTATTTTACTACCTTCTTTATCTTTCCTAGGAATCAAAGCATAGCACATACGCTGATGTTTCATTCCATCTAAAAACTTCCTTCCATCAATAAGACAAATCCTAGCACTGCTACATACCTTTTCACCTTCCTTTTTCATGGGCTTCAATTTGTAACAAACTCCATCCTTTGTTAGAGAGTATGTGTTTTCATGACCATCATGTACTACATGTCTATCAAACTACCATGGTCTACCCAAAAATAGATGGAAAACATCCATCGGAATAACATCACAGAGAACTTCATCATGGTAACTCTCAATTTTGAATTTCACTAAACATTGTTCACTTACCAGGACCTTATGAGATCATCTTTTATCCAAGCAATCCGATAGGGTTGGGGATGTTTCTCCCTCTTGAGCTTCGGCTTAGAGACCATCTCCTCTGACACCAAGTTGTCAGTGCTACCACCATCAATGATCACATCACACCATTTTTCCTCACATTTTCTCCTAGTACGAAACAAACTCCTCCTTTGTCCTAGTTCAATCTCACCACTTAATAAGATCCTTTCATTTACCAAGGTCTCTCCTCTTTCTACATCCTCTGAATGTGATGACTGTGCATCCTCATCCACATGAACAACCCTAGCTTGACCCTCAGCTCTCCTATCTATCCTTCTTTGTTGTTGAGGGCATTCAAAGGCATGATGACCTTCTTTGTTGCAATATAAAAAGGTACCACAGAAGCCTCCTCTTCCTTGTCCATGTCCTCTACCTCTTCCTCTCTGATTTCCAAAGTCTTGATCATGAGAGCGGTTGAAACCCTCATTCCTTTGGTTCCTACTAGTACCAACATCTTCATTTTTCTTTTGGGTTTCATTTCGACCTCTAGATGACCTACCACTTCCCCTTCCTCCTTGACCACACCCTCTTTGTCTCCCTTAAAACCTCTTATTCAGCTTCTCTTCAACTCATAGGGCAAACTGGTATGCCTCTTCAAAGCTAGTCATTCTTACCAGACTTAATTCCTCTTGGATGCTAGGTCACAACCCACTGATATAACTAGCAACCTTCTCCTTATTTGCTTCTACGTGCCCTGCTCTAATCAAAAGTTGATAAAACTCCTCTGTATATTCTTGGACTGATCTTCTTGCTTGCTTTAACCCATGCATCTTCTTAAACAAATCAAGCTCGTAGTCCACATAAATGAACTGCTTCTTCAATTTTTCCACCATGCGATCCCACCTTGTGATCTTCTCCTTTCCTCTTTTGCTTCTTTCCAATTGAACCTCTTGGCACCAGATTTTGGCATGGCCTTTTAGTTTGGCCTTTGCAAACTTAACCCTATTTGGGTCCCTGATATCTTCATACTCAAAGTATTCCTCCAGTTCATTGATCCAGTCGATCAACTCATTTGGTTTCAAATTTCCTGAAAATACACCCACATCAATTGTAGGTCTTTTCCCAAATTTAGTAATGGCCCTAAAAAGCCTTTCCTCTGCCTAATTCAAAATTTTCTCATAAAATTCCCCTTCTAGTCCAATTTCTTCTTCTTCATTGTCATCCTCACTGTCGTTACTTGCGGCAACATTTGTTCCTCTAAGGAGCTCCTCCTGCAATGCTTGTACCTACCTTTGGAGGGCTCTAACCTCCTCAGGATTAATAGCTCCAGCCCTTCCACCACGGTCTCTTCATGGAGGCATCTTCTTAACTCAAACCCACAACCACACAGTCCTAGTGCAAACTGCCTCACAGTCGGTGCTTTGTCTACACACTCAGGAAAACTAGCTCTGATACCACTTGATGGGGACACAACCCACACACATAATGGACATAATAGGAAAAGGTAAATTTTATTAAATGTGAAAATAAGCTAGTATATTTATTATAGAGAAAATAGACTTCATAACATGCCCTATGGGCTTACAATAACATAAATCTAGAGATAATTTCTCCTTTCAGTACCTCCTCTCAAACTCCACTCTGAACTGCCTTTTACAATGCCAAAAATGTCCTTTAATAGACCCCGAAGGGTTAAGGACTAGGAATACATTCTAGAAAGTGCTAGTAGGCATCCACCGACCAAGTAGAAAGCTCCAAAAGCTGCGTTAGAAGTTGATGCAAATCTAGAAGAATCCAAAAATGGTAACCAAACTTTCGGGAGGCATAACTTTTGAACCGTAGCTCTGATTGACAAACCGTTTACATTTTTGGAAAGCTCTTGAAGTACGCTATAACCCTATGGACTAGCTTTTCTCATATCCAATTTTTTGGCCCTTTTTGATGTCATTTAAATCCCCTAACCTTACTTTGAAGCATTCATAGGAGGTCTCCAAAACTCGAAAAAACTGCAATAACTTTCAAACCGTGGGGCCTTTTCACCTGATTCATTTTCTGGAATGCTTTAAATTAATATTACATTCATCTGGCTAATTTACACCTCCTAGTTCACCAAAATGATGGCTCAATTACATACTCCTATTTTTTGGCATTTACACATATCCCAAGGTGTTCAAATACTCTATCCTAGAACACTGATAGTGGTACTGTGAGAGTTGGAACATTTATTTGACCCAAATGGGTATCCAAAAATGAAAACAAATGAAACTGAAACCAAGTCTAAGTACATTTTTTTGGGTGACACAGGATTGCCCTTATACCTCTGGATGCTCCTGCATCAAGAGCTGTAAGTCTGAAGTTTTTTCAGTTTGGCGTTTAGGGTTATTTTAGGGTTTTTTTGTTGAAGCTGAATGCTCCTAGATTTTGTAATGGTTTAATCAAGTTGAATAGTAAAGCAAACATGCATACTTGAATCCATTACTCTTCCCTTTGTTTATTGCATTTGATAAGTTTATTGTTGAGTATTTCAAGCTTTGGGTCTCTGGTTTTAATGGTGAAAATATTCACATCATAAGTCTACACTCAGTATTGTCTTTAGTAGAAGTCATTCTCTGTAGTGGCTACTGAGTTCACTTGATGCCTTCTTCTACCGACCTTCACCCTCCTATGGCTACCGAGTTCACTTGGCATCTACACTATTGAGCTCACTTAGTATATAATGTCTACTGAGTTCTTCATTTACCAAGTTGATTCTTCATCTACCAAGTTGCTCTTCATTTGCTGAGTTCACTCGGTACTCTCCTGCCACTCAGTTTCTTAAGTTGGTGAGAAAATTTTGGCACTCGATAATATTATTTGCTGAGAAGATATTTAGGGTTAGGGTTGTGAGTTTTAATTTAATTTTATAATTTCTCACAAAATTGACCCTAATTATGAACCGATTGACATAATGTGTGAGTTTGATGTAAGGAATGGGAAATGCAAGCTGTATGCGACCACAGTGGCATATGCTTCTTTGGATTGTGGTAGGGACAAGTTTATGAAGCTCTATAATTTTCTAATTTGTGTGTCCAAGAATCGTTTGGGTTCATTGAAATCTTGTGCTTCCAATAACAAAGTGGGCATTCACAGGTTTAGAGAGACTATTGCCTGTTATGCCAAAAGTGGGTTTCCACCTGTCTACGAATTCAAATTGGATAATATCATACTCCAATGAAAGAAGCAAGGTTGTTTAAAACTAGGTAAATCTCATTATAGTAGTATTTATTATTAGTTCCTTCAATCAAATTTTATCTTCATCTGGTAAAATTGTTGTGTGCCATTGACTAAAGTTTCCATGTTTTGACAAGTCCTCCTCTATATACTTACGCTTGAGCTCTCTCTAACCTGGTGGGCACTATACAGTCATATTGGTGTGCCTTTATATAGTTCAGCTTGTGCTCAAGGAAAGAGGTGGATTTTATGAATTCTCCATACTCATAAAATGTTGGAGATATGTGTAACAATTTGTGTTCTACTGCATTATCACCTATTTGCACATTGTTGTGGTTAAGGATGTGGTAGTAGGTGATCTTGTATCCTCAGTATTTTTTTGAAATATGTATCTTTAATATTTAATTAGTAGGAAATTTCTATTCACAAAAAAACTTATGCACAATTAGTGAACAAAACTAATCAACGAAAAATCAATTATCTTAATAGAAATTTGATTTTAATTTTATAGGACCTCTTCTTGATAGGCTTTCATATATTTTTTGGAATAAAAATATTTTAAAATAATTACTAACAAATTTCAATTAAAAATTAAAATGAATCATTTAATGTAAGTATTTGATAATAATTCTAAGAGATTCATATTCAAATTTCTTAAGAAAAAAATATTTTGATTCAACATAACGTTTTTATAATAACAACAGGAGCATGAAGACAATGTTCATAAAAATTGTAAAGGATTTTTTTTGCCATAACTAAATCTGTTAATTATATAGAAGTAATTTTATATTGAACCAACTTGTATTAACTAATTATAGTGCTATGGAAGGGAGTTTACTATTGGATGGAAAATCAATAAAAGCACTATTTTGTATTTAAAATTGTAACCTCTTTGTTGGGAGAATGACTTATATTTATTTTTCGTTCAATTATCTATGTAGGATCAAGCTCAATGATTTGGATTAAATATGTGATTATAGAATCATCTTATATCTCTACATATAGTCTTATATATATATATATATATATATATATATATATATATATATATATTTACTACATTTTACACTTGTCAAATCTATATTTTAGATAGTATAAAATAATAACGATGTTTACAAATAGTTACCCAAGATAAACATGGTGGTGAATTCTACTTGTCTAATAATCTTCTCTTGAAATTAGTAAATCTCTATGATAAAAAAGACACACCTCAGTAAAAAATCATCTAGGAGGCACACTGATTAAATAAAAATAGATGGACATTTAAACACTATCAAAACAATGCTAGTGCCTAACGTCCAAGTTGGTTTCATAACCTAACTACTATATAAATTTCATCTTGAATAATGGAAATTTACCATGACATTTCAAATTTTAGAAGCAAGAGATAAAATAGATGTAATTCTATATGACTAATTAGTATTGATTAACTTAAAGAGAGAATCAAATGGAAACATGTACTAATTATCTTAGGAGAGATTCCATAACCTTAAATTCCTCTTATCATTTTATGCACAGAATTTGCATTGACCTTGCCATGATTAGTAATAATACTTAAATGTCCTTTGAAAACTACTTCTTTTTGTAACCATCACTAACATTTCAATAGATTCCTCTTGTCCTCACTCATATCACAATTTAAAAAAAATAAAAAGTGATAAAAGCAAGAGTAATCTATTGTATTCAGTACTCTTCTTAATATTTTCAATGGGTTTGACATGAAATCTGGAGTAATTAATCAAAGCTATCCACAAGGTAGTATGTGAAAATAAGCAATAAAGTGAAGACTTGTCTAGCAATCTAAACTATTAGTCAAATTCTATTTTCCTATCATTGACCCAAGACATTGATTCCATAGTAGGGATGAGGGCAAGAACAAGATTTCAAACTAGAACAAATAATGGAGGAGGTGATGCAAGAAATCAAACAGGGGCAAGAAGAGATGGAGGTTTTAGTCCTAGTGTTGACTCTCGTCTATGTGGTAGAGACAACTGCACTATCAACCATTATTTTGGGATGAATTCTAATGGTGGTATTTTTATTGAAGAATCCAAAAATATGGGTGAGAATGGGGACAAATTTGAGCTGGATGGAGAAAATAGCTTTGAAAAGAGGGATGCTAGATACAAAGGTCTAAATTTTGGAGATGTCAATGGCAAGATCTTTGAATAGGCATCCAAAAATGGTCATCCTTATTTGGGATAAAACCTTGAGGTAAATCCTCTTTACCATAAGTTATGTCATTTCAGATCTAAAAAAAGGGGAATACGCCATTTTCATTTCTGGTCCTCTTATAGACTATTCAATTTCTTCTATGGCCCTAACTCTAGATGGAAAGTTCATAGGGGCTAGACTTAATATTGATTTTGTTTGATCTTTCATCTTGCGGCTATGCTTAAGGGTGTTTTCTCATTTGTTTATTCAAATGATGAAGATATGGATAATTCTCTTTATGAGGGTCTATGGATGATGGGAAAAGCTACTTTGCTCCTTCACAAATGGGCTCCTAATCTTGATATGGATGAATCTTTTTTTGAATATTCCCCTATTTAGGTTTTCCTTCCTGGCTTACCTCTCAAATATTGGAATAAATATGTTTTCAAATGTGTACCCATTTTGTTAGGGGATATTCTTTCTATAGATCCTATGATAGCCACTAGTTACCATTTCATTTATGCTAGAATATATATCATCAACTAAAACATGAAGATTCCTCATGATATTGTCATTCATTGTAAGATTGACAAATGGAATAAAGAGTTGGAGTATGAATAATTTATGTTCTACTATTTTTTTGTGCAAATAGACTATTCATTGGGATAAACAATGCCCCCATAACATTCTTAAAGATAAGCAGTGTATTATTCACCAGCAAATTCAAAAAGAGGTTAAGAAAGGTTATGACCATAAGAAGATAGAGTTTTAAAAGGAAAAGAATAAATATTAAAAAGAGGTTACCAAGAGTAATAAATGTAAAGGACCTTTGATTATTCTACCTAATATTGTTGATACTTTGAAAGTCTCTTGCCTTAAAGGTAATCCTAAAGGTCTTAAAAAATTAGTCCAGGTTGTGTCCTCTTTTGAGGCTTAGAGTAAGGATTTAATCAATACTATCAGCTTCAATCCAATAATAATACAAGTTTGGTTTTAGTTGTTAATTCTAAAAAAACTCAAGGCCATTCAACAGTCTCTCATAAGGTCTTTGATATTGTCATTGAAGTTCAATTTAGTGTTCAAGGAAACCTTAATGGAGGATCAGAGGAGGAAATTATTTTTCCTAGTGAGGAAAACAATTTCATTTTGTTGTTTTGTTCCAATGGAATGACAAAGAAATAGAGATTAACCCTATTGTCATAGTAGATCAAATTAAATCTGAATTTTTTTTAGTTTGATAAGATTTTTTTTTATTCCAAGTCCCCTAGGAAAGAAATTGAACTTAGGAAATACTTAATATCCAGAATTTTGGGGGGTTGATGATATGGATTATTCCTTTGAAGATGCTATGATAATAGATTGGATAAATACATAGAGTAAAAAGAAGAAATGAAGGAATGAAAAAGGAAACAAAAAGGGTGATCCCATTTTAGTTGCTCATGCCTCTTAGATAGTTGTCACTACTAGGATGAGAGTAGATAAATTGGAACCCTTAAAAATCTAGTAGGCATAAAATTGGATAAAATCATCATAGAATTAGAAAGTGAAGAAAAATATTATGGACAGGAAGCAATCAACCATATAAGAAACTTGTTCAAGGGTTAAAAGATGAAGATAATATCGTGGAACATTAGAAGACTCAGTAGTCATCACACACAGGATAATCTTAGAAATAGAGTTAGAGATCATAAACCTAACATTATTATGATTCAAGAAACTAAAATGCTTAATGAAAAAATTGTGATTATTATTTTTTTAAAAAACTTTGGTGTGATTGGTAGTGACCCCAAGGGAGTGTCTAGAGGAACTTTTATTTTATGGATCTAAACTATATCAAAGGTAGCCCCATTTTCATTCATGAAAATCTTGTGGTTGTTAAGTTTTTTCACATTAGGAATAACTTTGAATGGATCTTGTCAAATATTTATACCCCTAATTTGAAAACTAGTCATGCTAATTTTTGGAGAAAGTTAAAATTGTCTAGAATTCTCTTTCCTAATGACTGCTAGATGATTATGGAAGTAACACTCCTCTCAAAGAGACTAAGAAATTTGGAGAGTCTATCTCTCTTCTTGAGAACATAATTGATCTTATGGACTTCATCAATAGACATGTTTTTTTGATGTTGATCTAGAAGGTATTAAATTTACTCCATCTAATAGAAGGTCTAGTAGTGAACTTATTCAAGCGAGATTAGAGAATGCTCTTCTTTCCAATGAAAGGTTGCAAAAGTACTCTTTTTTATCTATCTTATTTTGTTAGAATCGGTTCAAACCACTATCCTATTTTTTTTTTTAGTGGATCCTGTGTTTGTTAACATCTCTAGACCCCCTTTTAGATTTGAAAGGATGTGGACTGCCCACCCTGATTTTGAAAGGAGTATCAAAATATGGCTGTGATCTTACTCAAGTGCAATTGGACAAAGCTCTTCTTTCCCTTGAATGGTTGCAAAAATACTCTTTTTCTTCATCGTCTTTTGTTAGAATCAGTTTAGACAGGTCTTTCCTATTGTTTTTTAGCAAGTCTCTTCTTGGGTAACATCTCTATGTTAGAAATATTTAGAAAGGCTAGGTTATTGAGAGGGGAGGGGTGAATCAATAACCCTACAAAATTTTTAACTCCAATTATCCAATTAACATTTAAACCTTCTCATATAATTTGATCTAATTTCATGCATAAGAAACTAAAAATATGAAAGCATTCATAAAACTTGACACATAGATTTGGTGACCCACAAACCTTCCAAATAGAAAGTAAAACTAGGGTAGGGATGATACCCACAAACTTTACTACAGCAGTATAAAATTGGCATACTAAGGCTTACATTGATCACTTTTGATGATCTACCCTATTAGGAGCAAAAAGGACTACTAGGTCCACTTTGTTAAAGGATTTACAAACATATAATGAAGTATGAACTCGGTCAAGAGATTTGCAAAAGACTGTTAGGTCTACCTTGTTAAAGGATTTGACTGATCCACTTGTTAGGATAAAGTAGTAGTTGATCTCTGATCTGCAACTTGGTTTTTTGAATGAGATTCCTTTGTGTACAAATCACTTTACTGTGATAGATAAATCTTTGCTACTCCTTATACTATTGTAGCCTTTTGTAATTCACTCTTTCTACTCTTCCTCGATTAGATCTTTAATACATTGCAATACACACTCACATCTTTGAATATGATACAAGTTATTATATATATACCAATCTAATTACATAATTACAAAGTTGGTCACAATACAAGTTTACACAAATATTACAAAGTCAGCCCAAAGTGAAGATACTCAGGTTATCAAGACTGACTCGGTGAGGTTCTAATACTTGACATCCACTATCATTGCTTAGTATCATCATGCACTTGGTAGATGTAGAAGCTCAGTCCATATTGATCATTTCCAAGTAGTCTTGAACTTAGTCTACATTGCTGACTCAATGAATACTTTGAAACTCAACATATAAACTAAATCACTTGATTCACACTATGTGACTCGGTCAATGCTTCCTCTATGAGTTCGATGTAAAATCAATCACTTGATTAACACTATGTGACTTAGTTAACACTAGATTCTCATCACATGAACTATGAACTCGGTAAGCACTACACTGCTCGGTTTACACTGGTAAACTTGGCATACATTGAGATGCTCAGTTTACTCTATTGAACTTCAGACTAATTGAAACTGCTCAACATACATTGAAATTTGTCCAAAGGACTCAATAGTAACTAAAATGCTTGGTAAACATTGTTAACTGTACAATAGGCTTGGTAGATACTTACAATTTGAATAAGTATATGTCACTGATAACAAACTTGACTAATATGTCAATCTCCCCCTTTAGCATTAGTGACAAAAACACTTATCAGCCAAAACTGAATTCAAAAAGATTTCCAAAAATATCATCACTATGTGATTTTGGCTCGATAGAGTATACTATTTTTGAGATTTTTCAAAATTTGTTTTGTAAGTATACTATACACTTCCTTGCTATCCACAATATATATTGACTGTACAAATTTTCTCCCCCATAACTTTTTACATCTTTATACATTTGTCTCCTCCTATACATAATTTTATTTACAATATATACTCTCCCTTTTTGAAATTAATGACAAAGGTTTATTCTATATATTTACATGTTAATGTCAAAATGAGATAAAAATTCTAAATGTACCTTGAGAATGATTGCCAATGTTTTATCCCAGTCCTCTTGCAAGACCTTACTTTTGTGTAGTGCAATTTAACTCAATCATATGGTCTATAATTAAGAAATTGTTGTCATGGATGAGAATTTTAGAGTGTGTAATGTGTTTCTATAGTGCATTAATTTTGGGAAGAATCATATTTTGTATATATGCTAATGTAGATCTAATCCTTGCTTCCTCTCTAAGTAGTTCTGCTTGCATATCTATCAAAAATCTTATCTTCTTATAATGAGTAGAGATTGAACTAAGGTTAAGCTATAACTACTGATTACTAGCCTTAAGGTCTTCATCTATCTTGGACAATTTATCCTTTATTTCGTTGGTAAAATTAGGAACATCACATAGGTTACCAAAAAGTAGTGATACATCTATACACGGTGTTTCTAGATGACCCAAAATTGTAGAGAGTTCTACTTAATAGATTGCAATTTGTTGAGAAATGTGCCCTAACACTTTATTTTCAAACTTCTTTTCTACCTTTTGTACCAATTTATCCTATCCATCAGTATCTTTATTAAACTTTTGGACTACCTTGGCTAATTGATACAAAATTGGTTGTGAAGAATCAACCTCAATGCTTATAGCTTCTACCAAAATATTTTTAGCACCCTCAAAGATTTTGAATTATTTGTCCTTTCCTCTCTTAATCTTTGTTTTTTTGCTTTCTTTTAGAGGAGTTCACAAAATGTCTACATTTGGTTAGGGTTAAGCTTGGAAATGTCCCATTTAAGGATTACAATTTTCTCATCTAGGTCTATTTCTTCTTCCATCTGTTTTCTTTTTCCCAAAATAATTGTGCTCAGTTGAGGCTTAGTCTCAACTGTCATTGCACTTATTGCTTGTGTGCCCAGAATAGAAATAATTGTAAACATACTAGGGCTACCTGTAAAAATTAATACTATGCTTATTGAAGGAATACTAGTAGAAGTACTTGAAGAATCCAAAATTGATGTATTTACAACTGATGTGATCAAAACTATTGTAGCCAACTCAGTAGAAGATGGAAGAGTTTAGAGCTTGGTTGATAAAGTGGAGGTCACTTCGATCAGTGATGTGTTGAGTTGAATTGAAGCGAAGAGTGATTGTACATTTGTATTAACACTAGTATCCACAATCAATCTTTCTATGGCTATCTTTGTGCTTGATGTTGTCACTAGTTTTCTTGGAGAGTAAGGAAGTGAGGCAATAACTACTACAAAAATCTTGACTAGATCAGTTTCCTCATCATCTTGGGTCTCTTCCTTGGTAGCCTCTTGCTATTTGTACTCTTCACAATCAATATTAACAAAATTTGATGACTCTTCACCATCCCCTTGTTCATCTTTATCTTCATGATCATCATCTTTTACATCAACAAGAAAATTACTTGGTTTATGAAGATGATAGACATTCTTGAATGTGTTTGTTGCATTTCTTACCACATGCCCAATGTTTTTCATGAGAATCAAACAAGTGTTGAATTTGAGAGTGAATTTCTCCTCATTTTTCTTTAGAGATTCTGAAATCTCCTTGTCTATCAAGCTTAGTAAAAGCTTCCTCAGAGTTTGCCCATAGATTTCTCTAACAATTTGCATGGAAAATTCCCATCTTGACTTTTTTTTTCTCCATCAAAGAGCTAGGAATATAAGAAGTAAGCTGATCATCTGAGTACTTCCATTTACCCATTATGTCCATCACCAAATCTTCTATTTGTTTCTTCTCTTCATCAACTCTAATATCATACTTTAATGCCTTAAAATTTTTTATATCAGCTCCAGCTTGAAGTTCTTTTAATCTATCTTGGAAGGAGGGTGGAGGTCTACTGAATATAATGTTTCCTCCTTCCTTGTCATCTTTCTTCCTTGATCTCCTAGTAAACACAATAGTGGATGGCTTGGTAATGATTACCTTGCCCTTCTTCATCAATGGTTTCTCTTCCTTTGTTTCTTCTTCATCCTCTGCCTCTTCATCTTCACCTTTTCCCTTAGTTAACAAGAGAGTAGAACTTATTTTTAACTTGGCAATTGTACTCTTACCTTTGTTAACCACTTGAGGGAGTTTGATTTCAAGTTCTATTTTTGCTTTTGCTTCATCATAAGTCCCAAAATATGTTGCCTTGGGATCAACTCTATCATTTACCAGAGCTTCAATGATATCCTTGATTTCATCAATATTAACCT
The DNA here is from genome assembly GCA_028749045.1 of Cupressus sempervirens. Lineage (NCBI taxonomy): Eukaryota > Viridiplantae > Streptophyta > Pinopsida > Cupressales > Cupressaceae > Cupressus > Cupressus sempervirens. The sequence continues at coordinate 254,369,641 of CM053784.1, read as the reverse complement.
CATAACCAAGATGTTTCACCCATGCTATTTTAGGCCTAAGTGCCTGAATGTATACCTTATCACTATCCACCATGAAACACACATCATCTTTGTAATCTTCAACTAACTTCTTAGGAATCCTAAACCTATTTTTCATCTTTTCTTTGAATGCATTAAAGAAGTTTTCCATGATGCTATTGTAATGCTCACCCATCTCAACAATATACTCATTGATTTGATAGAGCATAGGCACATCTTTTCTACAAACAATAGTGCCTTTAGAAGGGAAGAATTTTTGAACATAAAAGAATAGACATGTTAACAATGACCCAAACTTACATGGGTTATTCTTTGATTTCCTTATTCTTTCCATATTTTTGTTGAACTTCTTCAACAATAACTCGGCAAGGTCATAAGATAGATTATTCTTCACTACCTTGTATGCAAGGTCAACAACTTCACACAACATGTTGTTCAACCTACTCAAGCTATAAATCCTATGTGCATAATATGGATTCTAAATTTTGACTCCATGTCTATGACACTATTGACTTTCATTCCTCTACCATCCCATTCTGCTAGGGTTTTCTTGATGCAGGAGCATCTAGAGGTATAAGGGCAATCCTGTGTCACCCAAAAAAATATACTTAGACTTAGTTTCTTTTTCATGCGTTTTCATTTTTGGATACCCATTTGGGTCAAATAAAGGTTCCAACTCTCACAGTTCCACTATCAGTGAGCTAGAAAATCCTGAAAAAAATAGGAGCATGTGATTGGGCCATCATTTTGGTAAACTAGAAGGTGTGAATTGGCCAGATGAATGTAAATGTGATCTAGAGCATTCCAAAAAAGGAATCAGATCAAAAGGCCCCATGGTTTGAAAGTTATTACAGTTTTTCAAGTTTTGGAGACCTCCTAAGAATGCTTCAAAGTCAGGTTAGGGGCATTAAATGACCTCAAAAAGGGCCAAAAAATGGGGGATGAGAAAATTTGGTCAATAGGGCTATAGAGTGCTTCAAGAGCTTTCCAAAAATGTAAACGGTTCGTCAATCGAAGCTACGGTTCAAAAGTTATGCTTCCCGAAAGTTCGGTTACCGTTTTTGGATTCTTCTAGATTTGTGTCAACTTCTAACGCAACTTCTGGAACCTTCCATTTGGTCGATGGATGCCTACTAGTACTTTCTAGAATGTACTCCTAGTCCTTAACCCTCTGGGGTCTATTTAAGAAGATTTTTGGCATTGTAAAAGGCAGTTCGGAGTGGAGTTTGAGAGGAGGTACTGAAGGAGAAATTATCTCCACATTTATGCTATTGTAAGCCCTTAGGGCATGTTTTGAAGTTTATTTTCTTTTTACTGAATGTACTAGCTTATTTTTCAGTTAATACAATTTCCCTTTTCTATTGTTTCCATTCTGTTCTTGGGTTGTGTCCCCATCAAGTGGTATTAGAGTTGGTTTTCCTGAGTGTGTAGACAAAGCGCCGACTGTGAGGTAGTTTGCACTAGGACTGTGTGGTTGTGAGTTTGAGTTAAGAAGATTCCTTCACAAAGAGAGCGTGGTAGAAGGGCCAGAGCTATTAATCTTGAGGAGGTTAGAGCCCTCCAAAGGCAGGTACAAGCATTGTAGGAGGAGCTCCGTAGAGGAGCAACTGTGGCCGCAGGTGATGACAGTGAAGATGACAACGAAGAAGATGAAATTGGACCATAAGGGGAATTTGATGGGGAAGTTCTAAATCATGCAGAGGAAAGGCTTTTTAGGGCCATTACTATGTTTGGAAAAAGACCTACAATTGAAGTGGGTGTATTTTCAGGAAATCTGAAACCAGATGAGTTGATCGATTGGATCAATGAACTGGAAGAATACTTTGAGTATGAGGATATCAGGGACCTAGATAGGGTTAAGTTTGCAAAGGCCAAGCTGAAAGGCCATGCCAAAATCTAGTAGCAAGAGGTTCAATTGGAAAGAAATAGAAGAGGAAAGGAGAAGATCACAAGATGGGATCGCATGGTGGACAAATTGAAGAAGCAGTTCATTCCTGTGGACTATGAGCTTGATTTGTTTAAGAAGATGCAAGGGTTAAAGCAAGCAGGAAGATCAGTCCAAGAATACATAAAGGAATTTTACCAACTCTTGATTAGAGCGGGGCATGCAAAAGCAAATAAGGAGAAGGTTGCTTGTTATATCAGTGGGTTGTGACCTAGCATCCAAGAGGAATTAAGTCTAGTAAGAATGACCAGCATTGAACAGACATACCAGTTTTCCCTATGAGTTGAATAGAAGCTGAATAAAAGGTTTGAAGGAAGACAAAAAGGGCACGATCAAGGAGGAAGGGGAAGCGGTAGATCATCTGGAGGCCACAATGAAACCCAAAAGAAAAATGAAGATGTGGGTACTAGCAGGAACCAGAGGAATGAGGGTTTCAACCGCTCCCATAATCAAGACTTTGGAAATCAGAGAGGAAGAGGTAGAGGACCCAAAAAAGGAAGAGGAAGCTTCCGTGGTACCTTTTTCCATTGCAATGAAGAAGGTCATCGTGCCTTTGGATGCCCTCAATGACAAGGAAGGACAGATAGGAGAGCTGAGGGATAAGCTAGGGTTGGTCATGTGGATGAGGATGCACAATCATCACATTTAGAGGATGCAAAAAGAGGAGAGACCTTGGTAAATGAAAGAGTCCTACTAAGTGGTTACATTGAACCAGGACAATGGAGGAGTTTGTTCCGTACCAGATGCAAGTGTGAGGATAAATGTTGTGACGTGATCATTGATGGTGGTAGCACTGATAACTTGGTATCAGAAGAGATGGTCTCTAAGCTGAAGCTCAAGAGGGAGAAACATCCCCAACCCTATCAGATTGCTTGGGTAAAAGATGATCATAAGGTCCTGGTAAGTGAACAATGTTTAGTGAAATTCAAAATTGGGAGTTACCATGATGGAGTTCTCTGTGATGTTATTTTGATGGATGTTTTCCATCTATTGTTGGGTAGACCATGACAGTTTGATAGACATGAAGTACATGATGGACATGCAAACACATACTCTTTGACAAAGGATGGAGTTCGGCACAAATTGAAGCCCATGAAAAAGGAAGGTGAAAAGGTATGTAGCAGTGCTAGGATTTATCTTGTTGATGAAAGGAAGCTTTTAGATGGCATGAAACATTAGCATATGTGCTATGGTTTGATTCCTAGGAAAGATAAAGAAGGTAGTAGTGAAATACCACTTGAAGTTTCAAATTTACTAAGGGAATTTGGAGATATTATCTATGATAACGTTCCAGATGGATTGCCACCAGTAAGGTAAATCAGTCATCAGATAGATCTGATTCCAGGAGCTAGTTTTCCTAGCAAGGCTGCTCACAAGATGACTCCTACTAAAATAGAGGAGCTAAATAGATAGGTTCAGGAGCTGTCGAGAAAGGGCTTGATTTGAGAGAGCCTGAATCCATGTGCAGTACCTATAGTACTCACACCAAAGAAGGATGGACAGTGGAGGATGTGCACGGATTCTCGAGCTATAAATAGGATAACCATCAAGTACAAGTTTCCTTTGCCAAGGATGGATGATCTTACGGACTGCTTGAGTGGAGCTCAGTACTTCACAAAGATAGATGTCAAGAGTGGCTATCATCAGATATGGATTCGAGAAGGAGATGAGTGGAAAATAGCCTTCAAGACCAAGGAGAGTCTTTATGAGTGGTTAGTCATGCCCTTTGGATTGTCGAACGCCCCAAGCACCTTCATGTGGCTCATGAATAAGGTACTTAAGAAGTTCTTGGGAAAATTTTTTATTGTCTATTTGGATGATATTTTAATTTTTAGCAAGACTTTGGAAGAACATTTACTACATATTTGTAGTGTCCTTGAAAGGCTAATGGAAGAGAAACTATTATTTAATTTGAAGAAGTGTATCTTTGCAAAAAGGGAGTTAGTCTATTTGGGGTTTGTTATATAACCTGAAGGTCTCAAAATGGATTCAGAGAAGGTAAAAGCCATCTTGGAATGGCCTACTCCAAGGGCTTCTACAGAGGTAAGACCATTTCATGGTCTTGTTAGTTTTTACAGGAAGTTTATTAAGAATTTTAGTGGCATATGTGGACCCCTAACTGATACAATAAGAGGGGATAGAAAAGAGTTCAAATGGATTGCAACAGCTACGAGAAGTTTTGAATTGCTGAAGAAGAAGGTAATAGAACAACCTGTGTTGGCACTTCTAGATTTTAGAAAGTTTTTCCAAGTGGATTGTGATGCTAGTGGCAGTGCTATTGGGGCTAATATTAAGCCAAGAAGGTAAGCCTATTGCATATATTAGTGTAAAATTGAATGATGCAAAGAAGAAGTATTCTGTTTATGATCAAGAGTTCTATGCAATAGTTCAGGCCATAAAGAAATGGAGGCATTATTTATTGCCAAAGGAATTTGTTTTGTATACTAACCATCAGGCATTACAGTACCTAAAAAGCCAAGGTAAATTGAATCAGAGGCATATGAAGTGGGTAGATTTCTTGCAGAGTTATACATTTGTGTTGAAGCATAGAAGTGGAAAATCTAACAGGGTTGTAGATGTACTAAGTAGGAGACAATTGTTGCTTACAATAATGTAGGTGGAAGTAGTTGAGTTTGATGAACTCAAGAATTTTTACCCCGAGGATCCTGATTTTGCTGAAGCATGGAAAGCTTGTAAAGAACCTGTTGCTGTAGATAGAACCAAGTGGTTAGACTATTTGATTCAGGATGGCATGTTGTTCAAGGGTAGTCAATTGTGCATTCCAAGGAGTTCCATGAGGGAAAATCTGATTAAGGAGAAACATAGTGGAGGGATAGAAGGACATTTTGGTCGAGATAAGACCATTGCCATTCTTAGAGAACATTATTTTTGGCCTCAAATTTCATAGGATGTGAGGAAATTTGTACAGAGTTGCCAAGTTTGTCAAGTTGCCAAGGGGTTTAGTCACAATACTGGCCTATATCAGCCATTTCCTATTCCATCAAGGCCATGGGAGGACATAAGTATGGATTTTGTTCTTGGATTGCTAAGGACACAAAGGGGTAATGACTTAGTATTCGTGGTGGTTGATAGGTTCTCCAGAATGGCACATTTCATTCCATGCCACAAAATTCATGATGTTGTCCATATTGCAGACTTGTTTTTCAAAGAGGTGGTAAGACTACATGGTCTTCCAAGGAGTATAGTTTCTGACAGAGATACTAAATTTGTGGGGTATTTCTGGAGGACATTGTGGAAAAAGTTAAGAACCGACTTGAAATTTAGTTCCATGCATTACCCACAAACTGATGGCCAAGCAAAAGTGGTAAATAGAAGTCTGGGAAATTTGTTGAGATGTTTAGTTGGGGATAAGCCCAAGGGATTGGATTTGATTCTACCACAAGCAGAGTTTTCTTACAATAACTCTATAAATAGGAGTACTGGAAAATCACCATTCCAAATTGTATATGGGAATAGCCCAAGGACTACACCAGAATTGAGGAAGATAGAGCAAGGGGAGAGGACAAGTGTTGAAGCAGAAGAATTTTCTGAACATATCAAGCGTCCATATGAGGAGGTTCAAGCACACATTACCAAGATGAATCAAGAGTATAAAGCTAGGGCTGATCAAAGTAGAAGACATAAGGAATTTAGAGTAGGGGATCTAGTCATGGTGCACTATACGAAAAGAAATATTTCCATCCAGTACTTACAACAAGCTAAAAATGAAGAATTTGGCCCCTGCAAAATTTTGAAGAAACATGACTCAGGAAATGCATATGAGGTGGAGCTGCCAGATGGTATTCACATTTTTCCCATTTTCAACATTGCAGATTTAACAGAGTATCATGATGATGGTGCAGATGAGGAGCTATTGTTAGAGCCATGACCAATTCTTGCTTCTAAGAAGGAGGAGATAGAAGATATTCTAGATCATCGTGTGGGTAGGAGTACCAGAAATAGGCAGTATGAAGAGTATTTGGTCAAATGGAAAGGACGACCGATTGAGGACTCAACTTGGATTTCAGCAGCTGAGGTTTCCCATTTGGGATTTCCTCTCCCATTCATAAAGTGACAGGGTCACTTTTAAATCTACCCTAGGTGTCTGATGCAGGAGCATCCAGAGGTATAAGGGCAATCTGGTGTCACCTAAAAAAATATACTTAGAATTAGTTTCTTTTTCATGTGTTTCCATTTTTGGATACCCATTTGGGTCAAATAAAGGTTCCAACTCTCACAGTTCCATTATCAGTGAGCTATAAAATCCCAAAATAATAGGAGCATGTCATTGGGCCATCATTTTGGTAAACTAGAAGGTGTGAATTGGCCAGATAAATGTAATTGTGATTTAGAGCATTCCAAAAAAAGAATCAGATCAAAAGGCCCCATGGTTTGAAAGTTATTGCAATTTTTTGAGTTTTGCAGACCTCCTAAGAATGCTTCAAAGTCAAGTTAGGGGCATTAAATGACCTTGAAAAGGGCCAAAAATGGGGGACAAGTGAAGCTGGTCCATAGGGCTATAGAGCACTTCGAGAGCTTTCCAAAAATGTAAACGGTTTGTCAATCGAAGCTACGATTCAAAAGTTATGCCTCCCGGAAGTTCAGTTACCATTTCTAGATTCTTCTAGATTTGCATCAACTTCTAACGCAGCTTCCGGAACCTTCTATTTGGTCGGTGGATGCCTACTAGCACTTTCTAGAATGTACTCCTAGTCCTTAACCCTCCAGGGTCTATTTAAGAAGATTTCTAGCATTGTAAAAGGCAGTTCGGAGTGGAGTTTGAGAGGAGGTACTGAAGGAGAAATTATTTCCACATTTATGCTATTGTAAGCCCTGAGGGCATGTTTTGAAGTTTATTTTCTCTGTACTGAATGTACTAGCTTATTTTTTAGTTAATATAATTTCACTTTTCTATTGTGTCCATTCTATACTTGGGTTGTGTCCCCATCATTTCTTTTCAAGTTTAGCTTGACCTAGGGTTTTGGTCATTTTAGCTTTGGCTAACATTGGGAGGCTAGTTATTTGATGAATAATCTTCTTTGTGATCAATTTTGGTTGCTCCAACCACAACTGCCCATTATGTATTCAACTTAGGATAAACTTAATCAATTTAACTTGAAATTCACAATGCATGTGAGGAATATGAGTTAACTCTTTTGTTTCTGGATGTCAGTACTCGAGTTTCAAAACTCCATTTACATATAGTTTATCTAGGGCATCATCCATTTCCAGAGTGCTAATCTCTTGAATAACACATTTAAAATGAGTGTGAATGTCATTGATCAACAATACCTTAAGACTATTCTCCACTCAGATCTAGGGTTTGAGTGATTGTAGGGGTGAGCTTAAAGTTTGATGCCTTCCATTCTACACCACAAACTAGCATGTTTGATCCTCACTTTTCCTTGTTTCTGCTTGATGTCATCTTCACTCAATAGGTCTTGAGAGAATTCAAAATGTTTCATTGGAAATTCACTCAAATCACTTGGATGCTCTGAAGATCACACTTCACAAAAACTCTTAAGATTTTCATGGTAAAAATGACTTTGATTCCATGTCTTTTATCAAAATTTCACTATAAATGCTTGGTACAAAAGATAGATCAATTAACATCATGTTGACATACTATCATCCACTTCACTTGCATTGATTGCTTGGTAGGGTCTTTCATCACTTGGTAACCATATAAAATTTAGTTACTCCTGACCTTGCTTGGTAGAGTTTGTGACCCAACTTCACTCGATAGGGGAAGTAACTTGGTAAGTACTAGTACCCTTTTACTCGATGATCCCTTGGTATCTTGAATATAGATATGGATCTTTTCATTCTTGTAGCTAGAACTGATTTGAATGTTTACTTTGATAGCCTAGTTCTAGTACTCCTTTGAGTGGAATCACTTAATTCTTGAGTGACTTGCTTATCGTTGTTTAGGCTTTCATTCTCGGTAGATTTTGGAACCCATTGTTGTCTCATCTATTTTTAGATGTTATCAGCTTTTCCCTTCTTTTCATCTTCAATCCTTTTAGTATTCATGCAGTTATTGGCAAGATGACCAATTCCAATACAAGTGAAACATCTTTTAGTAATATCTCTTTCCTCATATGATGTTTTACACAATTCATTCCAATGTGTCCAAATTCTCCACAGTAATGACATGTACACCAAGTGTTCTAGTCCCATCCAAATATAACTTTCACAATTTTTTCTGTTGGATTCAATGTCTTGGTTTTACATTCTGATGATATGTGTGCATACTTCTTAGATTTGTGACATTTTCCTTTAAATCTTGGTTTCTCTTTGCATTCATTAGCCTTATGACCATTTTGACTACATTTGTAGCACATTCCATTGAACTTTTCTTTTCTATTGCTAAAACATTTATTTGATGTGTGACCTATCTTACCATAGTGGTTGCAAGTAGGGTTTTGATTCTTTTGAGCTCCTTGCTTGCAAGATTCATCTTCTTCTTTGTATCCCATTCCTACTTTCTCTTTTTGTCTACAGAGATTTTTCTCATTCAACTAATTCATGTCTGCTTGGATTTCATCATTTTTCATAGATTTTCCTTTCAAAGTTTAGATCATTCTTCAATCTTCCATTCTTAGATCTTAGGTTCATGATTTCTTCATTTGGATTGGTGAGCTAATTAATGAAGCCAACTTGTTAAAGGGATACATGTTGGATCTCATTGTCTTTTCCTTCCAATTTTGCTTTAATCTTATTTTTCTCTTCCATGGCTTCACACAACCTAATTGACTGAATTTCTTGTTCTCTTCTGAGCTTTCTCACATTTTCTTATAGTGAACCATTCAATTCCAAGAGTTTTTTGATTGCATCATTTGCTTCATTTGATCTATATACATGATGAAGATCTTCAATTCTTTCTTCAATGTAGAGATGATCATTCATTTGAATTGCAAGATCCTTTCTTCTTTTCAGGGATTTGGAGAGTTGCTCCTTTGCTTTATTGAGTTGGAAAATAGCCATTTCCAAATGCAATTTCTCATTGTAAACTGCTTTGTCAAATCTGAATATTTCCATGGCCTTGATCTTTGCTCAAGCTATCAAACTTTCTTCTGATAACCACAATTCTTTGATACCAATTGTTGGAAATATTTAGAAATGCTAGGTTACTGAGAGGGGAGGGGTGAATTAGTAACCCTACAAAACTTTTAACTCTAATTATCCATTTAGAATTTAAACCTTCTTATATAATCTAATCTAATTGCATGCATAAGAAACTGAAAATATGAAAGCATTAGTAACACTTGACACATAGATTTGGTTACCTAGAAACCTTGCAAATAGAAAGTAAAAATAGGGTCACTAATACATTTGGCATCAATTTGCGATGGCCAAGTGTCGCAATTATGACCGCAATGTGTCACCACTGTGATAGTAATAGACGTCATTTTTTTAGTCACAAATTACAACGTCTATCCTTTGCCATCGCAATTGCAACTCCCATCCATCGCTATTAAACCATAATACTATGGCACGAATCTTGTTGCAATTCTTACAATGTACATCGCAATTGTGACATCCTCCCCAAGCATTACAATGGGTTAGCAACGAAATCTTGCAACCGGGTCACTGTGGCGGTGACCATCCCAATTCTTTCCCTAAACATCACAATTGCGACGTCCACGAGAAATTACGATAGGTGTCGGCATCTAGCGACAATAGTTTGTGTTACTGCCATAAAGGCCACGTCGCAATGCTTGGGGCGGATGTCACAATTGTGACATATGTCGCAAGCATTGCAACAGTGCCACTATGGCTGTGATACAAGGGCCATTGCAATGGTCTTGTGGACATCACAATTGCAATGTCAACGGCAAGCATTGTGACGGGGCCACTATGGTGGCAATGCCAACTGTCGTCGCCACTATAGCGACCCTGCCGCAAGCATATTTAGCCTACTGCTTCAGCCACAAACATTAGCAATGTGGTACTTTTGGTTGGAAATACATTTAGTTTCTTGACTATATTTTAGCAACCTATGTGGATGCATAGCTTTTACACATGACCCATTCATTTCCCTTCCCTTACAGAGAAAAGTACCATTTTTGCCTCCCTGCCAGAAGGAACATATAAAGATTCATTAGGACTAAAAGAAATTTTCTCAAAAACAAACATATACACTACATCATTAATACAAAGAAAAAGCACCTGAAATAAGGAACTATCTTCTAGGGATAGGAGCTTAGCAGCCTCACTCTCATTATCTATAGAATTGTGGACCACACTACCATTCTCTAAATGCTCACTACCTACAAGTTTACCATTTGAATCATTTTTTGGAATTTTAGTAGCATGATGCCGAGTAATAATACATATCAAACCATTTGTAGAATGTTTGACATTCTCATGATCTATTAGCATTAATTTTTCAATAAGCTTCAAAATTTCTACCAATATAGTTCTCATTATCATTGCTCGCATCATAGTTCTAAGAATGTCTAACAACCATAATATTAAAATTAACCACAGAATTAGTTCCCTTTATTTCAAATTCCTGCTTCTTAACATTATTACTAGACCCATTCGATGTGCATCCATTACTTATGGTATGACTTGACTAGAAGACATTATTTGTTTGTATACCATTGGTTCTTGGAGGCACCATCTGTAATGTAGCATCATGATCTACTGATGATCTGGATTTACTACATGACTAGCCAAAACTTGTGTTCTTTTCTAGACTTTCTAAAATGAAATTGACATTTGACAAATTTTCTACCTGTTGGGGTATCTTGTTTACACCTGCAACACTAAAAGAGATTGCTATCGTTTGGAAAGAATGCATGTTTTCTATCATCTAGGGGGCATATGAATCTTGTAAGTGGTTTTCCTTTGGATGTCCAATGTTCAATGACACCCTCTTCTTTAGTTTAGAGCCATTATACTGAGATTCAAACCCACCTGCTGTTTGAATGCTAGTTTTCTTATCTCGTATATAGAATACCATGTAAGCTTTCTGGGAAAGCACACTTTTCTCACTAATTGAATAGACCTAGAGTACAAAATGTCATAAGAATAACTTCAATCAGTCTAAGCAACTTCAGTATAGTTAGTGTTACCATATAAAGAAAAGGTTCTACATAAAATTGTAGTTCTTTTGTGTATTCTATTATACACAAATTATAATGAGCTTGCTCCAGAAAATTAAACATGTCTTCACAACTGTAGAAAATGTATACCTGATTATCATCTAAAGCATGCTAGATGCTTGTGAATGAACGAATACAGTAGAAATAATGACCAGAATGTGTGCTCTAGCCATCATGAACAAGAACACCATGAAGAGTGTACTTAAAATTGCCCTCCTGTGATTGATCAATAGATAGAGAAACTAGAATATCATTCAAATGTGCAAAATTTATTATAAAACTAGTAGATATTACAAAAACTATATTATTAGATTCCACTAAAAATGTGATCCACTAGAAAATAATATTGTAAGGGCTACTTACATGTGAACTGCTAACAAATGGTTTGAGAATCAACGTACAACCAAAGTCTACTTTTTTGTCAATTTTTCCTCCAGATCCAAGTACACTAAAGTGCTTAAGATGAATTGCAAGAACATGTGGTGCTTTATCAATTTCGAGTTGTTCTAGAGCCTTCACTTTTACTTTGCATCATTCACAATGATATCTTTTCACACTCCAATCTAACTGCTCCACTTCCATGTAATGGGATAATGCTTTCAACAAGGAATCTGCAATAAGAACATTGTGTGCACTTCACCTACAAGCTAGATTGAAGCAATTGTTAATGAATAAAATACTTTTCTAAGACTATAACCTAGAGTTCCCAGCATAAAAATAATTTTGAAAGGTTTAAGTGACTCAACAAAGAAGAAATAATGACCAGAATGTGTGCTCCAGCCATCATGAACAAGAACACCATAAAGAGTGTACTTAAAATTTCCCTCTTGTGATTGATCAATAGACAAAGAAAGTAGAATATCATTCAAATGTGCAAAATTTATTATAAAACCAATAGATATTACAAAAACTATATTATTAGATTCCACTGAAAATGTGATCTACTAGCAAATAATGTTGTAAGGGATACTTACATGTGAACTGCTAACAAATGTTTTGAGATCCAACGTACAAACAAAGTCTACTTTTTTGTCAATTTTTCCTCTAGATCCATTTAACACAAGAAAAAAGAAAGTTACACAATAATATTTTGTTCAAACAAATTCACAACCATCTATAGTCATTCCAGATAAGATGGAATTCAGTCATGATACACAACTAAAGAAATGTAAAGTGAATTTTCTTTATGATGCCATTAAAAGGATACTAAACACTGGTTGCCTGTAGAAAAAACCAATCTGAAAGACATGTCACAACATAATTAATGAATCAAAAGAAATCCTCTATTCAGAAGAATTAAAACAGAATATAAAAATGTCTTCAAATATGTATATGGACAATAACTAGAATTTCACCGATAGCTAACATGGCTCCAATTTCACTTGGAAAAAATGTTAGCCCAAAATCAGAACTTGAGAGTGACTAGTTCTTTGAAAAACCATCAAAAAACTCTTTCTAAAAGTGTTAGAATTGTCTAAATTACAAATTCTGGCAAGGAAGAAAAAGATTTTGAATCTAAAGGCTTGTGTCCTGTCTCTGCACTAAAAAAAATATCATAATCCAGATATGCATGATCATAGTATATTCAATCTTTCCACTTTATCCAAATTATTGCTCTTATATCAGCTGATAAGGTTGAAACATCAATGAATAATAATATCCCAAATATTAACAAAAATATGCAGGGCATCAATTAAGAGATTACACAACAAAAGATATGTTTATGGGCCAAGTTGACCACATCCAATACATAGAAATAGAATAATTTCCCTTGAAGTATGATCATACCAAACACTACTACTTAGGAAGCAATCACTTGTCGCATATTTGTCTCTTGAGAATCAACCCACATAGGATACTCTCCTCATATCCCTCACAGTGATATGTACTTACCATGTATAATTTACTCTAAAGATAATTGTAAATTTGTAGTAATACACATGATCACCGCACAGGACAACTCATTGCACAGTATAACTAATTTCAGAAGTTCCCTTCTAGCATTCGTTACAATGATATTCATATAGTGTATGTACTTTATAATCACCACTTAGAGTGACTCATTGTGCAATATAATGAGTTCCAAGTAACATCTTGGCATCCTTGGAAATGATATGCATATGCTATATATGCTTTCTTCTAATGATAATTGGTCGGTAAACCCGTTATCACCACTCAGGTCTGGTTGCCCAAAAAAACTAATTCTACAACCCATTTGAACAAATACAACTAACATGGGGGATTAAAAATTGCATATCATCTACTCTATCCCCTTGTATACATAATAATACGATATTCATGGGTACAACATAATGAGAATAGTTCTATGTATAAATCTTTCAATCAACCATGCAAAATCATCCAATGAGTTGCAGCTAATAAATCAAGATTGAGGACAAAATTTGGTGAAAGATTATCGAGATAGAAAAAAACATGCATTAGTAAATATAATCAATCATTTTCTAACATCTTTTTATTTTGTTTATCATGTAGTGCATCATTCTATTTGTGGATGATTCTGATTGGTGAAAACAAAGTGAATATTGTTACCAATCACAAAAATTGTTTATAGTGTTGAACTAGAATATACAGCAAACTCTGTGACTTGACTTCTATTAGTATATAAAGCTTTCACAAAGCTTCCTCTTATCATATGTAATATGTTAGGATATAGAGCAATCCAGATTAATCATTTAAGAAACAAAATGGCTAAAGAGATGAAATTCAACTGCTTCAAAAATTTAGCTAGGCATATAACAAATGTAATGTTATAATACAGAATTGAGTTGGCCTAGCATAATGAAAAAGGAATGGGCAAATAATATAAGCCTGTAATTCTCAAAAAAAAAGTGCAATTTCTGGGATATTTCAATAGCCTTTTACTAATTTTAATAAGTACATGCGTAAAACTAAAATTATAAAAACAAAAATATGTTAGTTCAACCTGCGAAATGAAATTAACCTAGCATCTGAGTAAATAATTGTTTAGCAAATGTATAAAAATGTAATTCTACATAATGCATCTGATTCTATAGAAGATCAATATCTCATATTCTGGTGTTGATGGATGGACTTACAACATTCACTCAATCATGACTGAATTTCATAAATAAATAATCAGCAAAGTCTATTTCCGCTCCATGAAATTTTTTAACCTGGAACTTTTGATAAATCTGGGTAATGAAAATCTAGAGAAAATAAATGTTGTTTCACATGTAAAAATGAATGCTAAGTTTTCTTTTAATAAATTAATATCTTCCATGACCTATATTTACATATTTTGATATCCTAAAAATGTGGCTAACTTTCGTGACTAAAAAACTATATGGACCATATTCATTGTAAACACTGCTTTAAATCAATCAAGAGTAATGCTCCCCACTATAATTCTATTTCTTTTGAACATACCATTTTATATTAAAATAGAAAGCAATAAAATGGTATTTAGAATTGGTTGATGGCTTGTACATATCATTAAATTCTAAATTCCTACTACACATTCTCATTTGTATTGCATGATGTCTACCCTACGAAGATATAGCTTATTTGACATTTGATAAAATGATGACAACAAATGAAATACAATAAGAAAACATTAAGATTTCTTTAAAAATGAGAACATTTAATGAAACCCTATACCTAGTAAATTTAGATCAGTCAAAAGTTAGCTTCAAAAAGCATGATAGTTGGCCCAAATAAAACATATATAATAGATGATGACCACGCTTAACCTTCCAAAATTTTCTCCATTTCTTGGATTCTCTTCTTAGAGGACAAGAGAGACTCCCGTGCACCAACTAAATTATCAAAACTAGACCTTAGAACCTCAAAATCATGCCTAACTTTGCAGAGCTCCTACTCATTTTCTGTTGCATGTTGTCTTTGTCTTGATGTTTCTTGTTCCATATCTTCAAGCTTCTGCTGCATTTCCTCGAGGACACCACTGGTACCCCTGGAAATCTTCTCCATTTCTTCTACTCATGCCCACATGCTCTCAATTTGCAGTGCCTTTTGCTTCACTTGATGCTGACTAGCAAAAGCTTTTTACTTCTTTAAAAGTTGAGATGTTCAGGTAGATAAACTAGGAAAGATAGAGAGGAATAGATAAAGAGATATGGAGGAATAAGGAGAAGGGGCAATAAAGAGATATATAGATGGTGAATGAGAGAGAAAGATATAAGGTGATATAGGAAGAGGGTGACAGGGATAGAGGGATAAATAGGTTATAAAATAAGTAGAAAGAGCTAAAGAAGAGATGGAGATAGGGAAAGGTAGCAAGAGGAAGACATAAATCATGAGATATGCTCCTAAATTTTCCAATTAGAGTCCTTTCTCATTGGAAAAATAAGGAAGATATTTGTAATGGTGCCTAGTAATCATGTATTAAATAAATACATGCAAAACATAGAACAATGTATTTTTTCTATTTGATTTTCTACCTCTTCAGTGTACCCATTGCACATCAATGTAGTATTGATAGTTTTTTATTCATGTTATGCATGGAAAAAGCATATAGTAAGGGTCACATCAAAGTTTTCATTGGTAAGGAAAAACCCAAAAAATTACCGACCATATTACATGGGCCTAAGGAAAGCTTTATGCTTGATCAAAGGCAAGGCACCTGCAGCTAAAAGTTAGGATGATGAAATTGGAGTGAACAATGACTTTACAGAAAACACTTTGAAAACTTGTTAAGAAAATCTATCAACCTACAATAAGATTGTATTAAAAGTAGAATTATATAGATCCATATTATTAAAACTTAAAATACCTATCAGTATTAAGTGTTCAAAAAAGCACATGCTTGACACATCTTGAAATGTTTAAGGCCTCCATAACCTTTGCTACAATAAGAAAGAAATCCAAATAATATTAAATCTTTGCTGAAACTCCAATTCAAAAGGATGTATAGTTATGTTCTAATAATGAAATACTAACAGTCAAAAGCACAAGCTGAAATGGATATGTCACTAGTTTTTCTCCATTCATTCAAAAAACAAGCTTGATACTAAAATGAAGTGTTTTCTCTTTAGATTATATCATTTTGATCACAAATACTAGTCATAGATTAGTTATCCAAAAGGGTGCAATAATGACAAAGGAGCCAAATACTAAAAGATACAATGAAGAGTTGCAATTCTTCAAATGATATTAAAAAGGCATCAATAACCAGTCCAAGGACATTATTCAAATAGAAGATTACTTTATATTCTATACAGACATAAGTGGTAGTAATCTACTAGACATCAGAAAGCCAGATCCCATGAGTACAATGATTAAGATTAGGAATAGTGACATATATATCACATAAGTAACAAGAGTTACATCAGAAATTACAATAGTACAGATCACCCATCATTGGGTCATCACCATTACAAAGATATTATATCAGACATAGATCAAATAAATATCCAACATCTTTACAAACCAAACAGAATCAATCATATCACATTTCAATAAGGCAGATATCAGAAATAGTGAATAACTTTAGACCAGTATGGTACATATCACTTTTACATTATGATAAATCTCTAACAGTGATTACTTGGTCTTGTAAATTGCTCTATAGAAATTCTAATGATACTTATTGCAGATCAGTAATCAAGATTAGATCATTAGGATCTATGACATTGGTCATTTAGTTGACTATCACTATACTTCCAACTTCAATATATATAATCCTTGTTTAGTCTTTGATATTGATTGGATTGGGAATTTTCACAAAGTCATTTCCATCATTATTGGAAGTGTTTTTGGTTATCAAAGTTTGATTGAAGATATCAGAACTACTTAAAAAGACATTTGCATATTGTTCGTCTATATTCCTTACCAATGATTAGTTGCATCTCTCTAGTAGTGAACTAAAGAATATATCAGAAGCATGGGTGATATTACTTGTACATAACATCAAGATACATGCACAATTGCATTGATAAATCTACGGTCCCAAAAAAATATTGTTATTAATACCTAACATTTATTTGTGGCAAAATAAAGAATTGAGTATAGTAATAATAGAAAGAAGTTTATTGTGAATTAAAATATAAGGATTTAGTCACAGACCCTTAGGAGTCATATAAGGGAACATCAAACATTTGCTCTAACCTCAAATAAGGGATTATTAACAAGCTGAAAGTTATCCTTGTTTCTGAAGTCAAATCTCTCTTCTTCCAAACTTTGCTTGTCTGATTTCTCCGGACAATGTTTCGGGTCATAGGTCTCAGCTAGGTTGTCCACTTTATCATTTCTTCCTTTGTCTTTTGGTTCCTTGAAGTGTTTTGTAGGATTTTCTATTTTTTATGTTTTCATGAACATCTATAAACTTATCATTTTTTTTCTTATATCAATCCAAGATCCTACTATATATAGCTGTTGATCTATTCTTGCTTACTATCTTGTTACCTCATCCTTAAAGGACTTCAATGCTATATGTTGAGATTTTTGACAAGGTAAATGTGAGTGAAGTTCTTGAAGCAATATTTTAATTACAATACTTAGTCTGAACAATCTCTCCTATTTAATTTTTTGCAACTTCTCTATTTCTTGTGAAGCTATCATCTTGGCATGCCTAGATATCATAGAGCTCTTTCAACATCTTTAGCACGATACCTTCAATTCACTAGTTCTTCGCTTGCCATAGTTTCATCAAAACATTTTCTCACCTACTTGTTCCTATCCTTCACTATCACATCTCTTTGTCTATCTTCATCAACGTGATTAGATTTGACACACAATGTATTTTTTGATTGACTGACATTAGAAATATTACTCTTCTCATGCACAAACACTGACATGCTAGTCAATGTCATTTACTTTTTAAAAGGTGAAGGATAATTTTGATCAACATGCTTAACTCCGAGCAGCTTCACATAATCTGAATGATGACCCCTAGATTCAATCCCTACTATGTCATCCTTAATGTATGATGTTGAGATGTAGTAAGAACAATCCCATAATCATCATCAATCCATCTACTCATTTCATTTGTGATAGGAGGACTCAAAAATTTAACTACTTCTATTCCTTCCAAGTGTCAAAAACTATTCTCTCTCCTTGTATCTTGTTACCACTATTTTTGGTGGTCTATTAAGGTTAGATTCTAAAAATCTTCCTCACATTCACTGCCTAACTTGGTTTTTTCTCGTTTTTCCTTTTTCAAGTGAGGCTTCAATTTTTCCTCTTTCTCGGTTTAAATGTTGTGGTTGTTGTATGGAGACAAGTAGCTTTAGGATTTAAATTCTCCACCTCTAGCTCATGGAAACCCTTTGCTTCTACATATGCATGAATTGGTCTTTTGTACATAGCACTATGCATTGGAGTGGTAGTTAGATTTGTACTTTTTACACCACTTACCAATATTTGGCATAAGTAAATTTGTCTTGTTTGCCCAAAAGTGTTGACTCCTCAATGATAATCTATAGCATAGATTTAATTTTAATCGAATGAATGGGAACAAGCAGTTGGAACATTTGAGAACTACCAACTTCTCTAACTCAAATGTGCCCAACTTCACACATAGGTCAGCTAGTAATGTTCTTATTGCAGTTGCACCGTTGAATGTAGCAATCATCATAGACATCTTTAAGATATCATTCATCCTTGATAGCTTCCAAGAAGTTCTCCAAATTGGCACAAAAATTCCTTTTGTCTAGTCCTCTCACAAATCATGGGCTCATCACCACTTCTCAACAAGTGAAGAGACATTAGAGGAGCAATCATTTCATCAAAAAGGTCATTCGTAGATACATATGAATTGAACTAACTTGAATTATTATCTGCTATGTCTACATATATTTACCATCAAATAATAGGAATGTCTAAATTCACTTGGAATCTAGGAGAAACTCAATGAACAAAAGTTTTCCATGAGAATGAAGCCAATAAAACCACCCATTTATCCTCATCATTGCCCGCATCAGAATTTAGCTCAATAAGGTATGCCTTACCCTTACCAAGAGACCTATATCTGGTTTCCAATTTTCTTTGCAATGAAAACAAAGATTCATTCTTCTTGACTCATTACTTGATTCTTTTCCTAACTTAGGAGATGTGACTTTAGGCTGATTAGGAGCCTTCACATCTGATTCATCATTTGATTTTTGATTCCTGAAGTTCTTATTATATTGCTCAGAAGGAGGTGTGACTTCAACATCAAGAGCATGGTATAAAATTGTATTGTCTTCTCTTCTATAGGCTTGAGTGCCAAGAAAGATTCTTATTTATGAACCCATGGGCTGGCTGATATTTCTTTGGTTCCATTGAAAATTGGTATATTATTTGTTCAAGGCATCTTTATACTCAATTAGTTGTAAGCTTTATCTAGCTTGTCAAAGCATGAAGCCTTAGATGCATAGGACAACAGTCTAAACATAGGACAAAATAGAGAAATATTTAGTATCTTATTGACCTTCACTTTTTTCGAGAATAGTTTAATATTCTCTACTAAATAGGGCCAACCACGTGAAGGTGGAAGCTCATTTGGCCCCACCCCCCTCCCCCTAACATCACTCTACATTCCCTGCAACATCTAACATTCATTCTTTCTTTCAACCATTAATAAAATGTAATATTCAATCAATATCACATGATAATATTCATTAACATATTAGATTCGTTAACATGCAACATTCATCAATATTCTACACTAACACATAATTCATGAACATTCATTAGCACATAATTAAATTCATTGAGACATAAAATTCAGTCATTATCAATTAAGGTATGTAGATGACAATCATTTCTTTTTTTTCATTATATTTCTTTTTTCTATGTAAGCTCTAAGAGGAGCATCAGTGTCATCATCAATTCCCCCCTCATCAGTTGTTCTGTTCCCTGTTCTTGATGATCTCAAATTCCTATATTGTTGCAAAGGGGGGTCCTTTTCAATAACAAATAAAAGAGTTAAATTAAAAATAATTTATTATAATTGTTACAAGTATTTAATTATTTTGAATAACATAATTGTGGTTCTCTTTACCTGATCTAACCACATCATTTTGTCTAGACTCAACATCAACACAGTCATGAACATCGACCCCTCGATCGTCTATAGCTGCTATACAAAATGTTACGTTAATCCAAACACCAATTGCAATTACATATAAAAAAAATTAATAGCAAATGTATACCTCCACCACTAGGATGCACATCATGCGAACCTTCAGCATCCACAGATTGTGTCGAAGGATTGTTAGGCTGCATTCCAACATCCTACGCATTGTTATCAGTGCTTGCTTAAAATAGATATACTCACTTTATATTGGAACTTAACATCAAATAGATTAATTGGTAAAGTATTCAATTTGAAATAAATTTCATTTATCTTATTTACCTATGGCTCAAATACATCATTATTAGAACCTTCCACACTGATTTCAGCTCATAGCCATTCAGCCATGGGTCTATAGCCTTGTTGGAAGCCAATTCTCTTATCCTCTTCTGTGAGGCATCTCTTGAACTCTGAGCCCTACATTTTTGTGTGGTATGGTGAATTTTACTTGCACAGTTTCATCAACCAATGGAGGGTAGTTAAAATATCAAAAGGAAATGGTAAATAGTTAGCAGGGTTTCCAACCCTTGTTACACCTTATTTTGGTCATGTTGGAGTTGTTCTAAACTTTCTTTGGTCTTTGGGAGTCCTAGAGGATCCAATTTCACTCTTGGTTGGCTGTGTAGAATAAAGGTCAAGTACTGCAATCTGTCCTGTCACTGGTAACAACATGTTTTCCTTAGAACTAATTTGTTTTGGGTTGTGTTGATGTTTTTTTTGGTTTCCATTTATGTTAGAGGGTTGGAGTTTTACAAAACACTTGTTGTCAAGGTTGGGTGTATGAGGCTTTGAATGGTACAAGGGAGAAGTAACTAGTATTTAGCCTTATGTGATGAGTTAGGTTCATGAATTAAAGGAGCAAACATTGTAACAGTAGATTAGTTCCTTGTTTGAAGGTGAATCAAGCCTTGAATGTTCTTGTGGAGAACAGAGGATTGGGGTGATAACTTGAATTGCTTAGTTGTTCCAAGGTGCTAGGAGTTTGTTGGTGCTTGGTGTAGGAGAACCTAGGCTAACCTGTACTAGTTAGTCAATTTTGGCTTGTACTTGGCTCTAGCCAAGTCAAGAAGTTAGTGTAATTTGGTTGAGGACCTTAGAAGGTCTTGTTTTATGTTGGCTAGGTGAATTAGTCACTAAGACTAAGGTCACACAAATAGCCTTTGTTAGTTGTTATTTAAATTCTTAATGTTAAGAGTTAGGGAGATTGAGTCATTAATATGTATTAGGCCTAAGAATGGTTAATGGTTATTAAATTAATATGATGATCATGAATGATCTTGGATCCTCAAAATATGTGAGGATAAGAAGCCTAAAATATAGGATTAAGGCATCTATCAAAGTTGCCAAGTGTTGTAAGAATGTTGTCATAACAACATTTTGCACTTATTGCAAATATTCCATACATAATGTATAGCCTTGGATTCATTTGATTGTGGGAGGTTATTTTTGACCAAATAGGCCCTAGAATGGTGGAGAAGACACCTAATGGAGTGATGTCTTGAATCTCCAAGCATTGGTTGCATATTCTAAAAAGTTTGAGTTAATGAAGTGGCTAGAAAACTCTATTTTTGAAGTGATATTTTAGTTTTTTAAGGAACAATCATACTTGAAGCCTAAAACGTGTTGATACAGTGGTTGAGACATGTTCTATAGTCATTTGAAGACTTTTTCATGTTGTGTTAAGGGTTTGGATGAAATCTTGAATATGATAAACCTAAGAGCCAAGAACCTTCCCAAATCAGTAAAATAAGATGGAATATGAATGAATTCAATGTGAAGAAGGTCCCCACATTGAAGTTTGAAATTTGCGATGTTTTAGTGGATCTGGCACTTAGACCCATCTAAGTGAAAGTGAGAAAGAGAACCAAAATTAAGGTGTGGATCATCCAAGGTGGAGTTTTCAAGGTGTGACTCTTGTAGTAAAGAGTGAATAGGATTTAGTTAATGATCTAATCCTATTAGGAGATCCTATAGAAGAATAGGATACTAGGAGATAAGAGAAATCTCTTGGTAGAAGTAGAAAACTAAGCCTAGGAGTTTTATCTTACACCAATGCTTCCAAAGTGTGTTACTCTGCATCATATATTGGTGTGGAGGAACACTGAGATCCAAGTTAAGGATTAGGAGCATAGATAAGCTAGTCTATCCTAGCATTTCCCATCACATTATATAAAAAAATTGATACAATTTTTCATTTACTAATGCTTACAGCTCTTTCTTGAAGTTTTGAAAAACCACCAGAGCCGAGCTTGTGTGTCCTGTGCTTTTCTAGTCTTGCCTTTGTTGCCTTTGATGTGTCAGGCAATCTATGAAAAGTTTGAAATATGTTAGATAGTATAAATATAGAGGTTAAATAGTACATAATTAGATTCTCAACAATAGCACATACCTTGTTGCTCTCCACTAGTGTAATATTATTTTTCTTGTCATCTTTATACTTTCCATCCAAAATTAGAGCCTACCACTCAACCTCAGGAACATAGGGTGGATGCGTGTACCTGGGGTTATCCCATAAATTTTTTTTGTACTGGTCCCTAATATACTTTAAACATAAACCATCTTTTTCAAGGAGCTTGTTTCTCTCAAATGCATGAGGTCCAAAGAGTTGAGTCGTCCTCTCTATAAGATCATCCTTCAACGGTTTGTGTTGGTTATTCCACCTTTTAAGTAAAAAAAAACATGTTAGACTCATAAATGAAGTGAAGCTACCTTTAATATAGTTCAAGAAATGGATGAAAAGGAAAACTATTATAGCAATGATATGAAATAAAAATAGTGGTTTGGGATTTTAGTTAGGATATGATGTTCCACCAGGTACGCAGGGTGGGCCCAAATATTCGCAAACACTCATCACCAAGTTTTCTCCAAAAAGCATCATTCCCTAGAAAACAATCATGGGATCATTAGTCGATGAAGAGTGATCAAAAACTAAATTACTAATATATCACTATAGAATAATAATAACTTTAAAGTACCTGGAACTTTGGCTACTTTTAATGGAATACCTTCATCATCACTGATGATCAATATGACATCCTTCACCATTCTCGTACTAGGAACATATGAACATCCAAGAAATGATGTTGCAGCTCCTATTGCAAAAAGTTTCATAAGTCTTTGTCATGAAGTATAAAAGAACAAATGATAATTGATGTTAAAAAGTTGTAAAAAAAAAAACTCTTTGTTGCTATCATAAGATAGAAAAAGAGGGATTTGTGTACCCGCAAATGGTGCAACAGTCAATGCTTGTAAGTTGCGTGTTGCTGACTCAACAGTCAGAAAGAAATTTTTGGTTGTCCTGGATGGAGGTGGCATCATCATAGGATTCAATTGATGTGAAGCTGAAGAATAAAATTGTTAGAGCATGCATAAATATAGAACGCATGGACTAGCATGGACCAGATTGTTAGAGCATTACAAAAAAGGATTGTTCAAGCATGTATTGTCAATGATTATGATCATTCCTATATATATTAAGTGGAAAATAGAACTGGGGAATGGAACATGTGATCTGCCTGAACCACCTACGGCACCCTGATCATGGGAACGGGGCTCAAAATCACACAAAAAACTCTGTAAAGACAACACATCCATATTTTAATTAATGCCATAAAAGAGCCTAACATAAAAACCATTATTGAACTCTTGTTATAATTAAAAATTTCATTAATACTTACTTTTAAGGTTTTAGAGGTGTGCATCAATTCAAATCCCCTATTTCTTATTTCCTGAGTAGTATGCTTTATGGTTGCTAAATGTAAAATTTCTCTGCCAATTTTCTTTAGCAACTTTTTAGTCAAACCGATCAGGTCATCGATGTCTGCTAAATCAATATAAAAAGGGTCCTCCTCAGGGGGGGGCTGCTGATCAGGGACTACAGGTTCCTTTCTCTCCCTTCGACCACTAGCCCTTGGTGACAACAATAGTAGTAGTATTATATAATTACTCCAAAACAATGAAGAAAACAACATTTAAAAAAACATTTTTCTTCTATCTAGTTTGCACAATTACAATGAGTTTTATCTGCTCGTGTGTAGATGAGTCGAGAACATCACCAGCATCCCCTCCGGGTGGTTGCTCCATATTGTGCCCCTGTGTCAAAGATCAAGTATAAAAATGTTAGGGAAAAATTTATTGACTAAATGGTATGTTCGAGTCATTGATTAGAAGTTGGTTTAATACTATGTACCACCCCCATGATAGTAGCCTCATTTGTATCTATGCGGTTCAAATTGTAATCAATAAGAAGCTCTTCCCCTGCATGTATTGATTTTATCCCATAGATGAATACACAATTTCCCTCACGCGCCTCAAATATACAATTGGGTTGCTTTATAGTTGACCCAGGTCATGTACTATTTATAAAACCCGCAATATTCCATGTTTCTTTTGGCCTTCTATCAATGTATATAGACACTTTTACTTTGATTATTGTCTTACTGTTGTATATAATTTGCTAAGAGGGCATACCTATGCATACTTTTTTTATATTGAACAATATGCATTCAGATTTTGTAATTGTAACATGGTCCAACATACTCCATCAACTCAGAAACTTTGGTGTAAGAAACCTTTATGCTGTCCATAGAAAATAGGCCCAAACCATGTAGTGATGATGGTGCTATGCGATATATGCTCTCATTAACACAAAAATTAGTGTTTATTGGAGGAAGTTCCTTTGGTACCCAATGTTTCTATAGATGTTGGTACCTCAAGGGCACCTCGATGTCGCCTTCCATCTCATCATCATAAGAACATGACCCCTCTTGAGCAAGGAAAAATTTCATGCATTTATTGAATTTCCTTCTAGTCCTTTGACCTCTAGTTAATCTCCCTATTCTAGATAAAATGCATGTCTCACTTTCCTCTTCTATTTCTATATTTCACTCACTTGAGGAAGACACTTCTGACAAATACCTATTCACTGGTACCTGCAAATGGGAGAGATCTTAGAAGACATCAATCTTACTATTGATAACTATATTAAATAGACTATCTATAAGGAGTATTGACTTATACTTGTCAATCCATGAGACTATGTAGGATGCTCCTGAAAGGGGTACAGTTTCCTGTAAATGTAATTCAATTATCATGAGCATAATCACATAATAATCATAATCACATCCATCATTAGCATCACATAAAAATTAAAAACATTAAAAGGTACACAATATAACACTTAAATCAAGCTCACATTATAAGCCTACTAGGGAAGTAGGCCTAGTGAAGGGCTAAAACTGGGTTTTTGTATCAGCTGATGAGTTGAGGGCTTAGTCACCTTGAGGACATGCTATTTGAAGTTTTTTGATGTGTGTGGAGGTGGAGGAAACACCTAGTTAAGGTGAAGTCAAGTTTGGCACCTATTGAGGCATTGTGAGCATTTCATAGTTTGTTGATTAGATTGCTCAGACAAATCAATTGGATGGATCGAGGGACATTCATGGGATTATTTCAAAGATGTAGAACCTAAGGTGGCATAAGGATTTGGTTTGCACTTTGATAGGTTATGGAGTTGGCTTGGATCAAGGAGAGGGATCTTCTAAAGATGCTTGGTTGGTGTTGTGAGAACATTATGGAAGTCCCTCTTGTTATGAACGATTGCAAGTCCACCTAGGGTCTCTGCATCACCTATAGAGGTAGAATTATTAACCAAAAAATTGGGTAAGCACTTATATTATATTTTCCCTATGAATTTTATTCTAGGTACAACTCCCTTTTATAGATATTTAATGAATTCCCTTTTCTAAACTAAACACTTACAAATGCTTTTGACCTGAAAGAAAATAAGGCTCAATACATTCACGCATCAATATGTGTTTTAAATAGTTTTATTTAATTAATTTAGATTAATAGTTAATTTAGATTAGCAGTATTCTATTTTTTGTTGAAACTTGTAGCTTTTAAATAGATAATGAATAAACTATGTAACCATATATATAAGACAAATATATTTCTATCAAGAAATGAATATTAAATAGATTAAGGATTGATGGCATACCTCTAAATTTCATCATCATCATCATCCTTGTCATCATCATCATCATCATCATCCTCCTCCTCCTCCTCCTCATCATCATCATCATCGTCATCATCATCATCATCATCCTCGCCATCATCATCGTCATCATCATCATCATTATCGTCGTCATCATCATCATCAACATCAACATCATCTTCATTATCATAATTAGTAGTAGCATCATTGTCATCATCTTCTTCTTCTTCTTCATGACAATTTGTGTCAGGAACATCATCCAATAACTGTCGATCATGATCACCATCTACATCATCTTCTACTTCTTTAGTATCTTCTTCTTCCATCACATTATACTTTATTGGCCTTCCTCTCCATTCATGTCTAACAACAAATGACCAACCCGGTTTATGTGGAATGTCTGAGTAAAATACCTGCTCACATTGGCTTGGAAGAACATAGGACTCATCCCCAACTGGCTCAAACAACCTTGTATTAACCATTGTAAATCCATTATCATGTTCAATAATAGTTCTATCAGGATCATTTGGATTAAGTCGTAGCCTATACCATTTGACAACGAAGAGTACTAATTTGAAGGAACTAAAGTCACACTCAAGTATATCATCCAAAATGCCATAGTGTCAATTTTCAGACTCTCAAGGATGTAAGTCATTTCTAGATGAAATATTAGTCACTTGAAAGACTGTATTTATTCCTAAATCACAAGTTTTATTCATGTCATCCAACACTTTGACATGAAATTTTTGACCATTACAGAACATAGCCTTGTGGTGTTTAACTTGCAATAATATGTGAAACATGTCAAAATTATTGTATCATGAGTTGATAAACATATAGATGATTAATAAATTTGTATGTACCTAGAAATCTCTTAAATCATGTGCTAAATCTATTTCCCTTTGCGTAACATTGGAATATCCATTACGATGAGCTTCTTTAACCAATGAAGATACACCTTCCCATGTTAATACCTAACCAGAATGTTGACATCATTCAATCCATACCGTCATCCAATCAAGATTGTTTGCAATATACAAATGTAGTGCATCCCACTCTCGAGCACCTGTACAAAAAAAAAGACAACTTACAACTGATTTACTTTGAAGATTAAGAAATAATTTATTACAATAACATCTTATAATTTATTACCTCTCACTTTCCTCAATGTACCTTTTCTTTTCAAGTTAGACCACAAATATTGCAAGGACAATAACATTTTCCATCACCTTTTCTTTTCAAGTTAGACCACAATCTAGTGATTGTTTCCTTGTTTTGTTCTTCAATTATATTATCTGACATGATCATTCTTTGCAGGAAGCAAAAATCAAGCTATAAAAACTTTGGTCTACAACATTCAAAAACTAAGAAAAATTGTTGAAATTACACAAATCTTCTTAGACCTAGCTAAATACTTTAATATTTTAAAAATACGTTCTTTGTCTTTATTCCTAAGACATTTAATCCAATCACATTTTATAACATTCAGTGAATTGCTCTAGGCAAATTTCTGGATAAGATTATTTGTAAAACTTTGACCAACTGCCTGAAGGTCTTATTTCAAGAGACTTTACAACATTAAGCCACTAAAATCAATTTCAAAACATATAAGCTAAAAGTCTACTTAAAATATACATTAGATTAAAAAATATACAATTTTCATACCCAAGCGCGCAACTATATAACTTGTGCAATGGCCTTCTTGCTTAGCTATAGAAGCTCTCCAACAATCAAATCATACAAGCTACAAGGCCTAACAACAATTTCAAAACATATAAGCTAAAAGTATAGTTAAAATATACATTAGATTAAAAATTATGCAATTTTCATACTCGAGCGTGTGGCTATACAACTCGTGCAACAACCTTCTTGCTTAGCTGTAGAAGCTCTCCAGCAATAAAATCATACAAGCAACAAGGCCTAACAAAAATTTCAACACATATAAGCTAAAAGTCTAGTTAAAATATACATTAGATTAAAAAATATGCAATTTTCATACCTGAGCACGTGACTATATAACTCGTGCAACGACCTTCTTGCTTAGTTGTAGAAGCTTTCTAGCAATCAAATCATACAAGTTACAAAGCCTAACAACAATTTCAAAACATATAAGCTACAAGTCTAGTTAAAATAAACATTAGATAAAAAAAATATACAATTTTCATACTGGCTAAGCGCACGGCTATAACTCGTGCAACGGCCTTTTTGCTTAGCTGTAGAAGCTCTCCGACAATCAAATTATACAAGCTACAAGGCCTAACAACAATTTCAAAACATATAAGCTACAAGGCAAGACATATTACATGACATGGCAAAAGGAACAAAATCTACAAGCTTTAGCAAGACATATTAAACGACATCATAGTGCTAGAGAGATCACAATTATATGAGTCAAAAATAGTCATGAAAAAGCACATAAATTAGTTATTATATGCAATTAAAAGATATATAGTTAGATAGGGACATCCATAGGGCATATTGAAGAAATGAAATGGTCATATAGATTTCATATGGGATTTTGAAGATGTTAGTGTTCTAAGGCAAAGAATCCATTCATATAACCATAATGACTCTATTAAGGTTGATTATAGTGAAAAAAGACTTGAAATTTTTGAAACTCCCATGCAACAAGATATAACTGAAGAGGTTGAGATGCACTTGGTGGAAAACCAGGAAACTCAACCCTAACCCCAATAAAATAAAAATTGAACCCTAACAAAAAAAAACATTTTGAAGTTTGATCCCATGCCAAATCAAGAATTTTTTTAACGGTAAATAGCTGAAATTGTGTTGTAGGCTCTTTCTGCCAAATCAAGAACCTAACATTAAACCACATTAAACTTGAAAACCAAATGAAACAATAAACTAGATTGAACCCTAATATCACCACCAAGTCTAATTGAATGCTGAACCATGTTGAACTCTACACTTAGAACTTAACCAATATGAACTTTAACCATAAATCTTGTATTGAAACTTCGCTAACTATATATCAATAATATTTTAAATAATTTACAATATTAATTATTATCTTATCAAATGATTACATATACATCTTTATTTATTTATTTTTTTCAATAATTAATATACATCCTTATTACATATAAACCTTACACCAAATCAAATCTCAACCCTAACACTAAACCCAATTCTATATTTCACTTGAACACTTAAAATGAAGATTAAGACAAGTAGAACCACCATATGCCAAATTGAACTTTAAAATAAATTTCAGCCTAAACCTTACAACCATCATCATCAAGCTTATCTACTATAAGGTTTAGAGTATTTGGCATTCTAAAATTTGTGATATTGCTATCAGGATTTAACCATGTGATTTTGAGTCAAACTCATTCACCCATGTTTCATGAGTAGTGATTCAACATGAATCCATCTCTCATGAGAATAAATGGAACACTTATCACTCATTGGAACAAGTATTTTTCAAAAGGTTCTAACTCATTTCATCACAAATCCCTTGATTTCAATTTCATATCCTTGATTAGTTTAGCCCAACTCTTGGTCACACCTTCACACCCTGGACAAACTCAACTACTTAGTAGGCCAAAGTTTCCCAAACTCATCTTTTCAACTTGGAGACGTAGAAATTGCCATCAAGACCATCTAAGACCAATTAAGAGCACTAGCTCCACTGTTAAATCAAAAAGAGGGTGGTTTCCATTTGCAATGTGGCAATGATGTGTAAATCTCACAACAGGTGTATTACATACATTATGATTATATTATTATTATCTAATTGATTGTAGGTTCCAAGACAAGCTTATTTCATCTTATTTTTAGGTTAGAGTTATATCTCTGACTATAATTTTTTTATTATCTAATTTTGATTTTTGAGTTTACGGTGAACTATAAGGCAAACTAGGAAAAGGAAATTACACATTGCAAAGGGGGAAAACTTGATGAAGAGGTGTGACTCTCCCTCACATGCAAGGTATAAACAAGAGAATGTTTCATTTGAAGAGTACACCCAAGGGAGATCAATTTGTGCAATAATATATTACTCTCAAAGGAAAAATTGAAACATAGTAACTCAATTAATTAAAGGTGGTGATCCTTTATTCCTTATACCAATAAAGCACAAAGGACAATTCATTCCAAGCCTAGAAGGGTGACTTATCAATCATCACTCATGGCTCCATTGAAACAAATCCTTAATTCATCCATCAATCATTAATCCCTCAAGAAATCAAGCATTAATCAATTAGCAAGATCAAGCAAAAAATCATCAAATCACATCAATCACAACTTCATCTTGGGACTACGAAAAAAAATAATTCAGCAATTGAGCATCTCTCTATCAAATCAGCATTCATTCAATCATCACTAAAAAATGTATCAAACCAGAATTTATTACATCATCACACATCAATAATCTAATCAACAATCACTTAAATCATCACTCAATAATAGCTCAAATGATACAATCAAGTAATTGGATTAGACCAGTACTGGATACAGCAGGCATTATGTGTTGTAGCAATTATTAAGATATGTATGATGAAGATGCAGTCTAACTTATAATATCTTATGAATTTGGTATAGTTAATGATGTGAAATACTAAACAACTTAGATTTTTTATCTGTTTATCAAATTTTGATATTCTCCTACAAAAAAATCATGTATAGGTTAGCAAAGAAATACAAGGGGGGAGGGAAAATACAGGTTCCCCTTTTAAATAGACCACCCCATGTTGGATGGACATATTCTTGTCACTCATGAGCCAATGGGCATTATATCATGCCCTTGGGCTTTGTTGTGGTGAAAGTTCCAGAGCAGCCTATTGTTCTTTCCTTTCCAATGTCTACAATTGTTGCATGTAGAAGTGAACTAAAGGTTGGAATTTATCATATCTGGCTTAATAAGGAGACATGAGTAGTGAGGGAAAAGATGGGTTCCCCTTGTAAGTAGACCACACAATGTTGGGTGGATGTGTTCTTGCCACTTGTGGGCCTAGGGGTGCTATATCCTGCCTTGGGATTAGTTGTGGCAAATTTTCTAGGGCACCCTATTCAAACCCTAATATGGTTGGCTATTCTAAATAAAACTATAAATTATGTCTACATATGAAATGTTAGTAATTTAGTTGTTTATTTACTTTAAGTTTCAATAGCTATCATATGTTTAATTATAGAGAACAATTTGTATACAAAGTTTGTTGTGAAATTCTTACTTTGGGTAAAAATCAGTAGGGGACACCGTTACACTTTTAACATGATAGTTTTTAAATATTGCATGGGAGGATATTGTAGTTACATCCAATCATTTCTCACCTAACAAAGAACTACTACGTACACTTGTGTGCCTGTGCACACAACTATGTGTGTATGGAAATATAGGTTTTGGTACTCTGGATCTTAATATCAAAGCTAAATTTATGTTGTTAACAGTGTTATCAAAAAATTTTATATGAATTTTATGAATATGGGCTATCTATCTTATGTGAAAAAGTGTCTTAAATGTTATGCCATATTGCTTCTTTATATTTGCCCATAACAAATTAGTTGTGATTATATTACAAGTGAATTAAAATATTTTCAGTGAGTTACTCATTTTGGAAAGCTAATTCTGGTTGCTTTTCTTAGGTTTGGTCCATACTTTTGTCAACTAGTGATTGTTGGATTAGGAGATGACAACAAACCATTTATCTACACAATGAATTCTATTGGAGCTAAGTACGTATTCTTTTTCTTGTATAAAGTTTATTTAACTGTTATGGTGTTGAAAATGATTGAAATAATTATAAGAAAAGTTGAGGGAGATTGTTGGAATAAAATATGGAACTAGTAAAGGATGTCCTCAATCATTTTTTTGTCATTGATGTCAAACTTGCTACTTGCAGGAATGACAATTGCTTTAGTGATCCAAATACTATCAATTATTTTATTGTCAAGGTGGAGGCAATTAATAAGATGTAACTAAAATACCTAGAGAAAGGTTGAAGGTATGATGTTTTAATGAAGTACAAGGATCAATTAAGCCATTGATGAAAAGATTGTTTTTGATGATATAATACAAAGAATGGGCACACTGAAACATATCAAAGATTTAAGATTTTAGCTGTGTCTTTTGTAAAGCTCAAACTAAGCTCATTAGAGAGAAGGAGCCAAGCAAGCTAGTAAGAGCCGAGAAAATTCCTAGTTAATGCTGAGTAAACTTTAGATGCTGAGTGGTGCCGAGTAAAATCAAGTGTCGAGCAAGTTCAACTGCCGAGAAAGTTCAAGTGCTAAGTAAAATCAAGTGCCGAGCAAGTTCAACTGCCGAGCATAACCAAGTGTCGAGCTAGTATAGGTGCTGAGCACCAGTAACTCAATAATACTAAGTTGCTGCATTATTTTGGAAATTGAAGATTCGCCAGATCTAAGCCGACAAGGTTGTTATCTAGAAATCTATGAATTAAAAGGAAGATAAGAATGATGAGCTGGTGGTACAGAACACCATGTAGAACATTTTTAAGATACAACTAGCAAAAGTTTCAAGAAGAAAACAAAATATGGGGCAGATACATTGTATCCTACCTAATCCATTTTGAAACCCTAAAATTAAAGAGGGAGAATTGAGCGGCAAAGGAAAATTAGACTTCTATATAAGAAGACATAAGTTAATGAGAAAAGAGAGAGCAAGAGGGGATAGAAGGAAAGAGAGACGATGGTTAAGCATAAAGCATAAAGTGCTGAAGATTGTGCTAAGGAGAAGATAGCAGAGGAACTTTGTTTAGACAAGACGACCACAAGGATGATTGCATTGGAAAGATGAGTGGGAAGACTCAAGGAGACAAAGCTTGAGAGGTAGTCAAGCAGTCAAAGCTCAAGTGATTGAAGCCAAGCATAAGGATTGAACTGAAAGTGTGATCTGAAATCTACAAAGTATGTTGTAAGTTATATTAGATCAAAAGACCATTATTGTTACTTTCTAGCAAGTGTAACTATAAGTCTAAATCCTATGCACTTAGGTTGGTTTAACAGCCATTAGATAAATCCTTTAACAGGGTGACATTCCAAGTGAATGTTCTAAAGACCTTTAACCAGGCCCATTCCTAACAGTTTGGTGAAATCCTTTAACAGGGTCACATTTAACAGTGTGTTGTAAGCCTTTAATAGGGCAAGCTTTTAACAAGGCATCACTTCAGAACAGTGAGATTCAAGTAGCATGTTACTGGTGGTTTTTCCTGAATTGGGTTTCCACATAAATCATTGTGTCATGTGTTGATCTTGAATGTTTTATCTTTACATGTTGATTTACAATAATTTGCTTATATGTTTTATTTAAGTTTGAATAGATGAAAAGGGTATGGATTCATTAAAAGTAGTAAAAATGTATTAATAGGGCATTTGGACCTTGAATAACTGATTCACGCCCCCTCTCAGTTATTCTAAAGAATTCTAATAATTGGTATCAGAGCCTGACTGCTGATTCAGTTTAAAGGGGCTACTAGCAGAAAAGATCAAAATGCCAAAGAGAGAAGTTCCCAAGCTCAACAAACTCAACTTTGTTGCATGGCAAAGTTTGATGAAGCTACATCTTGGATCCATAGGAGATTATTCCCAAAATTGAATTGTCACTGAACATGTAGATCCAACAGGTGCTCCTACTGCTGAAGACATGAAAAACAAACAAGAACACAATCAGACAATGTTGGAAATTGCTTCTGCACTCAGCTATGCTGAATTTGATGATATCAAAGGATGTGACACTACATTCAAAATGTGGAAATCCCTATCAGACATATATGGAGGAGATCAGAATGTACAAAGAGAAAAAAGAGAAAGTCTCAAAGGAAAATTTGATGACATGAAAATGGAGGAAAATGAGAATGCTGCTCAGTATGGTGCAAGAATAAAGGAGGTGGTAAGTGCAATAAGATGCTTGAATGGTCAACTAGATGAGGATACTGTTAATAGTAAGTTCTTAAGAACCTTGCTTCCTATCTATGCTATTAGAGTATCAACAATACAAGAACTAAGATGTATACTAAGAAATAACCTAAGCTTTGAAGGTATAATAGGTAGACTCACTGCATTTGAGTTATCTAACTTTGACAACTACAAACCTAAAAATGTTGAATCTGCTTTTAAAGCCAAGTTATCACTAAAAGATGCTGAATAGGTGAAATCAAAGAAAGGAAGAAAAATGAAGTATGTATCTAGTGACAGTAGCACTGATGAGGAAGATGTGGAACAATTGGAAGCATTGCTCGCTAGAAGATTTCATAGGGGCAAAGGAAAATTCAAAGGTAAGAGGCCTATCATTTGTTTCAATTGCAATGAAGTAGGTCATATTGCTGCAAGGTGTCCACAAAAAAAAGATTCCAAGGAAGGCAACAAATAAAAGAACAGAAGAGATGATGACAAGTGAGATTATAGAGAAAAAGGTAATAAGTGTTATATTGTTGAAGAAAATTCTGATGACAATGATGATGAAGTTGTTTATGTAGCCATGAAGGACCAATCTGATGAAGAAGAAGCCACAACACTGGTGACATGTATAAACAAGAATGACAGATGGATCATAGACAGTGGATGCTCACATCACATGATAGGAGACAAAAGTAAGTTTGTTAACTTTACTCAGTATGATGGAAATAGTGTTAGATTTGGTAATGATGCTCCATGTCAAATCAAAGGAAAAGGTTCCATTAAGCTCACACAAAAAATTTCATGTGACAATGCATACTATGTTGAAGGATTAAACTACAATTTACTGAGTGTCTCACAATTAGGCAATATAGGTTGCAAAGTGGAATTTGGAAACAAAACTGCAAAAATCTATGACAATGATGGTAAACTAATAGGAAAAGGAGATGAAAAAAAGAGTAATTTGTTTTACCTTGATATGGATGATGTTTCTTATCTATTTTCAAAATTTGATGATGAATGGTTATGGCATAGAAGATTATGTCATGTCAATTTTAATAATCTAGTCAACATCAGTAAAATGAATAAAGTCAGAGGTCTACCAAAATTGAAAAAGCCTGATAATATCATGTGCAAACAATGTCAACTACAAAAGATGACAAAGTCAAGTTTCAAAAGCAAGAACTATACATCTAAAGAGATACTTGAGTTAGTTCACACTGACTTATGTGGACCAATGGAAATACAAAGCTATAGAGGAGATAAATACATAATGTTATTTGTTGATGTCTATTCCAGGATGATGACTATTTTGTTCTTAAAACAAAAAACTGATGCTTTTCAAATGTTTAAGTGGTATGTGGCTAGAGTTGAAAAAGAAACTAGAAAAAGCTTGAAATGCCTAAGATCAGATAGAGGCGATGAATTTACATCAAATGAATTCGAGATATTTTGTAATGACAATGGAATCAAAAGACAAATGTCAGCTCCTAGAACTCCCCCATAGAATGGAATTGCTGAGAGAAGAAATAGATCTATAATTGACTATGCCAGAACATTAATGATGGAAAAGAATGTTGCTCTAAAATACTGGAAAGAAGCTGTAAGTGTAGTTGTTCATACGCTGAACCGAGTACAAGTTAAGAAAGGTACAAATACAACACCTTTTGAATTGTGGTATGGTTACTTACCCAATGTAAAAAATTTCAAAATATTTGATTGCAAATGTTTTATCCTTAAAGATATTAGAAATGGAAAATTTGATGCAAAAAGTGATGAAGGTATATTTCTTGGTTACCTCACAAGAAGTAAGGCATATAAGTGTTTGAATGTTAACACTAACAAAATTGTGGAAAGTGCAAATGTAAATTTTGATGAGCACACAGAAGTCCAAGCTAAAGAACCAAAGAAAATGGAAGAATACAGAACCTTTGTATATTCTTATGAAGGAATGACTGCTGATGAGGATGATGACAATCAAATTGAAAATCAACAAGTGTTAGTTTCAGCCGATTCACAACCAGTGAATGCCAAGTTGCATTTAGAAGTTGAGTTACAAAATGAAGAAAATGCACAATCTAATTCTGAAGACAGTACACATAATGAAGAACAATCTGACAATGAAGTGCATAGTGATCTTGAATCCGAAAGATCAAACATGGAAACAAGGAAAGAGCCAAGATTATCCAAATATGTAAAAAGACATCACCCTACTGAACAAATAATTGGTGACAAAGATGCAAGACCAATGACAACCTGAATAGACTAAGACATGAATCATGTCTGATTAGAAAATCTAAACCCAAGACAGTATATGGTGCATTACAGGATGATGACTGGTATAAAGCTATGGAAGAAGAAATTAATCAAATAAGGAAAAACAAAACTTGGAGTTTGGTCCCCAGACCAACTAACAAGAATGTGATTAGCACCAAGTGGGTATTCAGAAACAAACTAGATGAGAATGGTGAGATTACCAGAAATAAAGCCAGATTAGTATGTAAGGGTTATTCTTAAGAAGAAGGAATAGATTATGGAGAAACATTCACTCTTGTTGCTAGAATGGAAGGAGTAAGAACTTTACTCACATATGCTACCTACAAAGATTTCAAAGTCTATCAGATAGATGTGAAATCTACCTCCTTAAATGGTATACTAGAAGAAGAGGTCTACATTGAACAACCAAAAGAATTTTTTGATGAAAACAATAGGGATATGGTGTGTAAGTTACATAAAGCACTCTATGGTTTGAAACAAGTACCTAGAGCATGGTATGAAAGACTTCACAAGTATCTAGTGCAAATTGGATTTGAAAGAACTGATGATAACAACAACATGTACATCAAAGCTGAAGAAGGTAAAGACATTATTGTATCTAAAATTTTTGTGGATGACATAGTCATTGGTGGTAAGGAAGTACTTTGCAAAGGCTTTGCTGACAAAATGAAACATGAATTTGAAATGTCTATGTTTGGTGAAATCAAATTTTTTGTTGGATTGCAAGTTCATCAACTCAAACATGGAATATTTATTACACAATCAAAATACATCAAAGAAATTCTTAAAATATTTGGATTGGAGGAATCCAAACCAGTCAGCACACCAATGGCCACAGGAAATAAGCTGTCCAAAAATGATGAGTCAACTGAAGTCAATCAAACAATGTACAGATCCATGATTGGAAAACTACAATATGTTGTACATAGTAGACCAAACATAGCATTAGAAGTTGGAATAGTGGCTAGATTCTCTGCTAATCCTAAAGAAAACCATCTCATAGCAGTAAAAAGAATAATGAGATATCTCAAAGGGACTAATGATTTTGGTCTATACTACA
Organism: Cupressus sempervirens; assembly: GCA_028749045.1. Lineage (NCBI taxonomy): Eukaryota > Viridiplantae > Streptophyta > Pinopsida > Cupressales > Cupressaceae > Cupressus > Cupressus sempervirens. The sequence goes on along the minus strand of CM053784.1, from coordinate 254,332,309 downwards.
AAAAGAATGGAAAATTTGAACTCAATGCATATACAGATGCAGACTGGTGAGGAAACATTGATGACAGAAAAAGCACAAGTGGAGGTGCATTATTTCTAGGCAAAAGGCTGGTTACCTAGACTAGAAAGAAACAAACATGTATATCCTAGTCCACTGTAGAGTCAGAATATGTGGTAGTTGCAGTCAATTGTACAAACATTGTATGGCTCACACATCTATTGAATGGAATGAAAGAAGAAGTAACAAAACTGGTGATATTGTATTGTGATAATACAAGTGCTATAAACATATCCAAAAATCTAGTAATGCATGCAAAAACCAAGCATATTGCAATCAAGTATCATTATGTTAGAGAATTGGTAGAAGACAAACAAGTGAAGTTGGAATACATTCACACAAAGGAACAAACTGCAGATATCTTCACCAAACCATTGCCCAAGGATGCCTATGAATATCTTAGAGGCAAGTTGGGGGTCATACCCCTAATCAAAGCAGTTTAAGGCAACAAGGAAGCTGCCTTGCATCAATAGGAATAAATCCTTGAAATATTAACAGGTTGATGCAAAGGATGACAACAGGAACAGAAACTCCAAATCAATCACAAGCATGGTGACAAAGGGAGAAAGACAACAAGAAGCAAAAGCTTATATTTTGTACGATAAAGATGCTACATCTTTGGCATTTATGTCAAAGAGGGAGAAATATGCAGGAAACTGATCAATGCAAAGAAAGAGGGAGATATATATGAAAGAGGGAGATATATGAGATCAGTAGTGAAATACAACAAGACAACGTATACAATCCTGGAAGTAACTAAATTGATTACTTGATCAGTTTGGTTTGCCATCAATGCCAAAGAGGGAGATTGTTGAAAATGATCAAAATAATTATAAGAAAAGTTGAGGGAGATTGTTGGAATAAAATATGGAACTAGTAAAGGATGTCCTCAATCATTGTTTTGTCATTGATGTCAAACTTGCTACTTGCAGGAATGACAATTGCTTTAGTGATCCAAATACTATCAATTAGTTGATTGTCAAGGTGGAGGCAATTAATAAGATGTAACTAAAATTCCTAGAGAAAGGTTGAAGTTATGATGTTGTAATAAAGTACAAGGATCAGTTCAGCCATTGATGAAAAGAGTGTATTTGATGACATAATACAAAGAATGGGCACACTGAAACATATCAAAGATTTAAGGTTTTAGCTAAGTCTTTTGTAAATCTAAAACTAAGTTCATTAGAGAGAAGGAGCCGAGCAAGCTAGTAAGAGCCAAGGAAATTCCTAGTTAATGCCAAGTAAACTTCATATGCTGAGTGGTGCCGAGTAAAATCAAGTGTTGAGCTAGTTCAAGTGTCGAGCAAGTTCAAGTGTCGAGCAAGTTCAAGTGCCGAGCAGAACCAAGTGTCGAGCTGGTATACGTGTCAAGCACCAGTAACTCAATAATGTCAAGTTGTTGCATTATTTTGGAAATCGAAGATTCGCTAGATCTAAGCCGACAAGGTTCTTATCTAGAAATCTGTGAATTAAAAGGAAGATAAGAATGATGAGCTGGTGGCACAGAACACCATGTAGAATGTTTTTAAGATACAACTGGCAAAGTTTCAAGAAGAAAATAAAATATGGGGCAGATACATTATATCCTACCTAATCCATTTTGAAACCCTAAAATTGAAGAGGGAGAATTGAGCGGCAAAGGAAAATCAGACTTCTATATAAGAAGACATAAGTTAATGAGAAAAGAGAGAGCAAGAGGGGATAGAAGGAAATAGAGACGGTGGCTAAGCATAAAGCATGAAGTGCTAAAGATTGTGCTAAGGAGAAGATAGCACAGGAACTCTGTTTAGACAAGACGACCACAAGGATGATTGCATTGGCAAGATGAGTGGGAAGACTCAAGGAGACAAAGCTTGAGAGGTAGTCAAGCAGTCAGAGCTAAAGTGATTGAAGCCAAGCATAAGGATTGAACTGAAAGTGTGATCTGAAATCTGCAAAGTATGTTGTAAGTTATATCAGATCAAAAGACCATTATTGTTACTTTCTAGCAATTGTAACTGTAAGTCTAAATCCTATGGACTTAGGTTGGTTTAACAGCCATTAGATAAATCCTTTAACAGGGTGACATTCCAAGTGAATGTTCTAAAGACCTTTAACCAGGCCCATTCCTAATAGTTTGGTGAAATCCTTTAACAGGGTCACATTTAACAGTGTGTTGTAAGCCTTTAACAAGGCAAGCTTTTAACAGGGCATCACTTCAGAAGAGTGAGAATCAAGTAGCATGTTACTGGTGGTTTTTCCCAAATTGGGTTTCCACGTAAATCATTGTGTCATGTGTTGATCTTGAATGTTTTATCTTTGCATGTTGATTTACAGTAATTTTCTTATATGTTTTATTTAAGTTTGAAGAGATAAAAAGGGTATGGATTCATTAAAAGTAGTAAAAAGTTATTAATAGGGCATTTGGACCTTGAATAACTTATTCACCCCCCCTCTTAGTTAGTCTAAAGAATTCTAACTACTTATTCTTTTTCTTGTATAAAGTTTATTTAACTGTTATGGAAGTTGTATTATGCACCTTATTTGTGCATAATGGAATTAATTTTTGAATAATGTTATATTTTAAAAAGTTGCACGAGCAAGATCATATGTTGGAATGTAATCTATTATATTATTTCTTTGTATGCACAAGTGTTAATGGTGACCTCCTAACATCCGGCTTTCACTGTCATCAAATAGAGAACTTGTAACATTTTAGGGTCAGGACATACTTTGTGAAAAATGAACACTATTTTGCTATGTCTGGGGACATAGTGGGGATCAAAGCTCAATTTTTGATGCAGCAAAGGCTTATTAGGTCAAGATTGATTAGATTTCTTTGTATAGTATTTTTTAGAGTTGGGTCTTTTTATTACTTGAAAGAGATATATAAGAGAGCTAAGATAGAAAAAAAAAATTGTCCAGGTCAAGGCTCATTTGACTAAAATTGAATGGGGTAGTATACCTTTTATTTTCTGGAATTGTAGTTTGATTTGATCTTTCTTTTTGTAAAGGTTGTCCTGAAAGAGGTATATGTAGAAAGGTGAGCTAAATAGGGGTTTGCAACACAAATAGTTTATAGGAGAAATCAAATAGTTTATGGGGTTTGCCCTCATATATCTATTCTATATAGGGGTGCACCATATAAAGCAGCGGGAGATCAAAGGTGCCAAGATCCTCCATTTTATTTGTTAACCTATGAAAAATATGCAAAATTCAACACAAATTTCAAAAGATTTAAACAACCTAACATTTTTTAGATGCATGACAGAGGCTTTATGCACTTTAATTGACCGTAGGTGAGCAGGCAAAGATTTGAATCCTTAATTTTTTAAATTGCTACTGGATTTTGAAGAATAACTTTTACTTATGAGACGATTCCTTGTAGCCCAGATGCCATGGTCAATAGATGATGTTTAGATTACGAATGAAACTAAGGTAGCCATAAGCTAGTCTGATTTAGGGCTTGAATCACATCTTACCTAGGATGCATACTTGTATAGTCGCTTCAAGCGAATTCCTTGGAAAAACTCTATAAGTTTGTGAGCCTCCATTTGTTAGAACACAGATAGCTAGGTATGTTCGACTGCTAGAGCATGCTACTTGTAGATAACATGATGGAAATGTTTGAAATACATACATATATTATATGGTGCATATATATGTTTTTTTTTCAGTTAGATCTCGACGCCGTCAAAATTGTGACACCTAGGTTGCTTGACATTGCAATTACAACATCATCAGGCTATATTTGAAAAAAAAATGCCAAAAAACACATTGGCATTGCAAATTGGCATCACAAATTGGCCCGTAATGTATTAGTGGGTGGGGATGATACCCACAAACTTTAGTACTACAGTATAAAGTTGGCCTATTAAGGCTTACATTAATCAATTCTGATGATCTACCCTATTAGAAGCAATAAGGACTAGTAGGTTCACCTTGTTAAAGTATTTACAAACATACAATGAAGTATGTACTTGGTAAAGAGATATGAAAAAGACTTTTAGGTCTACCTTGTTAAAGGATTTGACTAATCCACCTATTAGGATGAAGCAGTAGTTGATCTTTGATCTACAATTTGGTTTGCTAAATGAGATTCCTTTGTGTACAAATCACCTTACTATGATAGATAAATCTTTGATGCTCCTTATAGTGTTCTAGCCTTTTGTAATTCATTTTTTCTACTCTTCCTTGATTTCATTTTTACTACATTTCATTACATGCTCACACCTTTGGATATGATACAACTTATTAGATATATACCAATCCAATTAAATAATTACAAAGTTGGCCACAATATAATTTTACACAAATATTACAAAATCAGCCCAAAGTGAAGATACTCGAGGTCTGAAGACTGACTTGGTGAGGTTCTGATACTTAGCATTCACTATCAATGCTCGACATTATCATGCACTTGGTAGATGTAGCACTCAATCCATACTAATCACTTCTAAGTAGTCTTGAACTCAGTCTACACTGGTGACTCATTGAATACTGTGAAACTCAACATATAAACTAAATCACTTGATTCACACTGGTGACTCAGTCAATGCTTCCTCTATGAGCTTGGTGTAAACTAAATCACTTGGTTAACACTATGTGACTCAATTAAAAATAGGTTCTCATCACATGAACTATAAACTTAGTAAGCACTACACTACTCAATTTATAGTGGTAAAATTGCCATACATTGAGATGCTCAGTTTACTTTGCTAAACTTCACACCAACTAAAACTGCTTGGTAGGCACTAAAATTTGTCCAAAGGACTTGGTAGTAATTGAAATACTTGGTAAAAACTATTGACTATATAATAATCTTGGTAGATACTTACAATCTAAATAAGTGTATAACACTGATAACAAACTTGATTGATATGTCAGCACTCTAGACCCCCTTTTAGATTTTGAAGGATGTGGACTACCCACCTTGATCTTGAAAGGAGTATCAAAAGATGGTGGGACATGTAAGGGGAAGACACAACCCTATGCAAAGTCACTTAGAAACTTAGTAATGTTAAAGAAAATGTTAAAACTATTAGAAATAGATAATAGTGAGATGGGGGTGACTCAGTATTCTACAAACTTTTTCCCACAATTGGATATTATTAATTACTTTTCAATATGCATATGAAATTAAACCAATAATGTTGAATAGTAAATTAAACCATAGACAAAGAGAACTCATAACACCATTATTTTTTAACTAGGGAAACCCTGTCCAAGGGAAAATGCCAATGGGCATGGTATGCACAAAATGATCTAGAAAATAAAAGAATATTGTTAAGGATATTGATGCTGCTAGGAGTTTGCAAATTACATATAATTTCTCAGTCCTTGTTAGAGGGCTGGGTCATGTTAAAAGCTTCAAACCTATTAGGATTTTCTTTAACCCTATTAGGAGTTGGTAGTATAATTACACTGTATGAAAGATGATTCCACTGCCCAAAGATGCAATATAAAATTAAGTTTATTTATAAGAGTAGATATACACACAACACTATCTCATTGTTGTACTTCACAATTCCTCTAATCATACACTATACTTCACATTAAACAAGGCTCACATATCACATATACATCCTTCACATTAGTTCACATATCATTATGCTTCACACTTCATTGTGCAAAATATGATATTTACTTATACCTTGCTTATTAGCAAATTATGCTTAGTCAACCTTGATGTTTCCACACATTTGGAAAATTACAAAATTAACTTAGGGTTAACATCTAGGATTTCATCCCATCATAGTAAAGTGATTATTTTGTTACCAAAATAATTCCTTATGTTGTAATACTCAATCTTCTGTGGTGCTCTATTATGTCTTGCTAATTACCTGTATTGGTAATTCCTCTATAACTAATATTGTATTGTTTGTACATATCTATGTACTGGCACACACCATCATGAAACTATCAACGATCTATTCTCAACAATGCACATATAAATCCTAAATCTATCATATGTACCCATAAAATCTATATTTTTACTACTACAACTATCTAATACTTAGACAATTTTTTACCTTTGATTTCATAATAAAATAATAAAATATATATTTCCATAAATGACAACACTAAACTGACTAAGTACTCAACCAAATTAATGATATTTCCTACAAAATCTCCCTTTGGAATTGATGGAAACACATGGGAAAATTGGTTAAGTCCCATAATGTTGAACAAAACTATGGCCTTAACAAAATTTCAAAACTTCAAATTTTTATTCAAAAACTTGAATCATTACATATTAGCATATTTCCTTATTTCTCCTATTACAATGATATCCTATATACATAGATAATATCCCCCTTATACATATGCATCTTTTAGATTCCTTCTTTACATATATCATCTATACAATTTATACACTTTTCATTTACATTTTTCTCCCCCTTTGACATCAATGACAAAGGTGTCCAAAATTATATGTATAGCACAAAATTGTGTTACCTTTCTCTATTATAACTTGATATTCTTGGTATGCAATCTACAAAACCAAGTTTCATGCTCTCAAACTCTTTCTTAAAGATTTATTTTTATTGTATTAGATATGCTAATAACTATTTATAATGCATATGATGCAACCTCTATTGTGCTCAAGTTTGTATAGGAAAATTTTTCATAAGATGCCTTTGTTGAAAGAAACTCCTCCAATTGCCTTTGCAAAATGCTGATTTTGGGAGATGAGTATTCTCTAAGAGTAGAAAATCTCATTATTACCTTTGCCTTGTCATGTTCAATATTTTTTATTGCATTGTAAACTGCCTCCATGTCTACCTCAATATCTTCAATTCTTGTATCTGGCTACTGCAATCTAATAATGAGTGTTTTAAGCTCACTCATTTTTCTTTTGACGTTGTCATCAAATTCAGGTAAGTAATTCTATGACATTGCACATTGTCCATAAAATTTATTTTCTTCATCTATGCTCTTCATCAGCTCCTCGATGCAAACATTCAAGGTTTGTAAATCATTCTTAAGATTGGTACATATTTTATCAAATAATGTTCTTATCAGTTCTTTGGCCTTTTTCTGAATGTCTATCTTTGCAATACTTGTTTATGTTGTATTTTGCATTCTTTTCAAAACTTTTGCCAAAGTTTTTTATAAATTCTTATGGACTTATTCTTTTCAAGAAATTTTCTTAGAGATGACATTAGACCCTTTTGATCATCATCATCAAATGCTATAGGAAATGTATTGATTATTGCTTCTAGGCTTACTACTAGGAGATGTGTAATCACTAGAGAAACATAAGGTATATTAGCCTCATGCTAGAATATTACCTTGTCTTCCTCTTGTATCTTTGAATTGTGGCTGGAAGATACTTTCTTGAAATCACAAATTTCCAAGAATTTTTTTATCTTGTCCACTTCTTATTTCAACTATCCTAGCATCTTCTTCCTTCTTGTTATCTTCCTCTACTGTCTTTCTTTCCTCTTCAATCCTTTTCTTTTATTTTCTTCTTCTTTAATCTTTCTTACCTTTTCTTCTTTTTGCTTCCTTTCTTCATCCTTTATTTTCTTCTCTTCTACAATCTTCCTCTTTTCTTCTTCCTTGTCATTCTCCTCATCTGAGCTAGAGTACTCAATTATATTGCCAATAATTTTTATGCTGAGATCCTTCAAAGGATCTTTTTCCTTATCAACTGTTATATGAGTGTTATCCACTTACATGGATTCAATATCAATCACTATAGGTGGAGGTGAGTCAATTTTATTATCTCCCTCACCTTCTCCTTCACCACTAGGTATACTAGCCTCAATATGGATAGAGCTTCCTTCTTCTATCTACACACTCTCCTTGGTGGCTTGAGGCATAAAAATCATGTAACTAACTATGGCTTCTTCTATTTATTTGTTTACTTCTCCATAGTTTCCTCCCATCAAAAGAATGTGTCTTCTTTTATTCCTTAGAAATTTCTCAATTCCCTTCAATATATCTTGCAAGTCTTCATCATTATTGACTTCACATAGTTTCTTGATCATGTTTTCTCTAATTCTCTTATCTTCTCCAATCAATCTTCTTCTCTTATTTATCAATCTATTATAGGGATCCTTTGGAATGTGTCTTTAAACATCTTCAAATCTTTTTCTTCTTAATATCATATTTCTCACTACTGCATTTTCTGACTTGATTCTATCCATATTACTATACAAATTATAGTATTTATTCAATTGAACAAAACTATTATTCTCAATAATTTCTACATTTAAATTTTCCACTTTGGGTTTCCAAAATTTCTTATCATTTGATGTTTTTCCCTCACCAACTACCTATTCTACTAACTTCTCCTTTGTGTCTTCCTCAAATTCATTAGATACACTAATTTGCAATGTTTCCTTCTCTTTCTTGGACCACTAGTGGTCTCCTTTGTCCTATTCCTAGGAAGTAGTGTGGATTCTTGCATAACTTGCACCAATCTTTCTAATTTTATCTATGTGGATGATATTACTACCATATCTTCATAAAATTTCTCCTTTCATCTAGTTTGTACTTTGATAGGTTGCACTTGTGCAAATACGACATAAGGCACACTTGGAATTTGTACAGATGATCTAGGAATAATAATTTCCTCATCAAATCTAGCTAAAAAAATAGGTGTAGCCACTAATAGTTATGTCTCACCTTAGGCTCTCATTTCCTTTGCAATACCCAAGGCTTCATTGTATTCTTCTCTAGTCATGCCAATTTCTTTGAGAATAGCCTGTACCTTCTTTTGAATATTGTTCTTAATTTCTTTGTTGTGAAGTTTAGAGTGAACTTCTTTTATCTTTTCTTCATATATCCCCCATCTAGGACAATCAACGTCTCTTTCTAACTACAGTATTTACTTACAATATCTATCAATGAGTTCTTCATTCATTTCATAACCCATAGGTTCCATGAATTTTACTTTAAGTTCCACTACTTCCATACAAGTTGTATATGTTTCTACCACAAAACACATTTCATCTTTTTTTCTTCTCTAACATAGAAGGAGTTTTTTTGATGCAGGAGCATCTAGAGGTATAAGGGCAATCCTGTGTCACCCAAAAAAAAAATGTACTTAGACTTAGTTTATGTTTCATGTGTTTTCATTTTTGGATACCCATTTGGGTCAAATAAAGGTTCCAACTCTTACAGTTCCACTATCAGTGTTCTAGGATAGAGTATTTGAACACCTTGGGATATGTGTAAATGCCAAAAAAATAGGAGTATGTAATTGAGCCATCATTTTAGTAAACTAGGAGGTGTAAATTGGCCAGATGAATGTAATTGTAATTTAGAGCATTCTAGAAAAAGAATCATGTCAAAAGGCCCCACAGTTTGAAAGTTCTTGTAGTTTTTTGGGTTTTGGAGACCTCCTAAGAATGCTTCAAAGTCAGGATGGGGGCATTAAATGACCTCAAAAAGGGTTGAAAAATGGGGGACAAGCAAAGCTGGTCCATAGGGCTATAGAACACTTTGAGAGCTTTCCAGAAATGTAAACTATTCATCAATCGGAGCTACGATTCAAAAGTTATGCCTCCCAAAAGTTCGGTTACTATTTTTGGATTCTTCTAGATTTTTTTCACCTTCTAACACAGCTTCTGGAGCCTTCTATTTGGTTGTTGGATGCCAACTAGAACTTTTTAGAATGTATTCCTAGTCCTTAACCCTGCAAGGTCTATTAAAGCACATTTTGGGCATTATAAAAGGCAGTTCAGAGTGGAGTTTGAGAGGAGGTACTGAAAGGAGAGATTATCTCCAGATTTATGCTATTATAAGCCCATAGGGAATGTTATGAAGTCTATTTTCTCTATACTGAATGTACTAGCTTATTTTCACAATTAGTACAATTTCCCTTTTCCTATTATGTCCATTTTGTGCTTGGGTTGTGTCCCCATCAAGTGGTATCAGAGTCGATTTTCCTGAGTGTGTAGACAAAGCATCAACTGTGAGGTAGTTTGCACTAGGACTATGTGATTGTGGGTTTGACTTAAGAAGATGCCTCCATGAAGAGAGCGTGGTGGAAGGGCCGGAGCTATTAATCTTGAGGAGGTTAGGGCCCTCCAAAGGAAGGTACAAGCATTGCAGGAGGAGCTCCATAGAGGAACAAATGTTGTCGCAAGTGACGACAGTGAGGATGACAATGAAGAAGAAGAAATTGGACCAGAAGGGGAATTTGATGGGGAAGTTCTGAATCAGGTAGAGGAAAGGCTTTTTATGGCCATTACTAAGTTTGGGAAAAGACCTACAATTGAAGTGCATGTATTTTGAGGAAATTTGAAACCAGATGAGTTGATCAATTGGATCAACGAACTGGAAGAGTACTTTCAGTATGAGGATATCAAGGATCCAGATAGGGTTAATTTTGCAAAGGCCATGCAAAAATTTGGTGGAAAGAGGTTCAATTGGAACAAAATAGAAGAGGAAAGGATAAAACCACAAGGTGGGATTACATGGTGGACAAATTGAAGAAGCAGTTCATTCTTGTAGACTATGAGCTTGATTTTTTTAAGAAGATGCATGGGTTAAAGCAAGCAGGAAGATCAGTCCAAGAATATATAGAGGATTTTTACCGACTCTTGATTAGAGCAGGGCATGCAGAAGCAAATAAGGAGAAGGTTGCTCATTATATCAGTGGATTGCGACCTAGCATCCAGGAGGAATTAAGTCTCGTAAGAATGACTAGCGTTGAAGAGGCATACCAGTTTGCCCTACGAGTTGAAGAGAAGCTAAATAAGAGGTTTGAAGGGAGATAAAGAGGGTGTGTTCAAGGAGGAAGGGGTAGTGGTAGGTTATCTGGAGGCCACATTGAAACCCATAAGAAGAATGAAGATGTGGGCACTGGAAAGTACCAGAGGAATGAGGGTTTCAACTACTCCCATGATTAAGACTTTGAAAATCAGAGAGGAAGAGGTAGAAGACATGGACAAGGAAGAGGAGGCTTCCGTGGTACCTATTTCCATTGTAGTGAAGAAGGTCATCATGCCTTTGAATGCCCTCAATGACAAGGAAGGGATGATAGGAGAGCTGAGGGTCAAGCTAGGGTTGCTCATGTGGATGAGGATGCACAATCATCACATTCAGAAGATGTAGAAAGAGGAGAGACTTTAGTAAATGAAAGGGTCTAACTAAGTGGCAAGATTGAACTAGGACAAAGGAGAAGTCTATTTCATACCAGTTGCAAATGTGAGGAAAAATGTTGTTATGTGATCATTGATGGCGGTAGCACTGATAGCTTGGTATCAAAGGAGATGGTCTCCAAGCTGAACCTCAAGAGGGAGAAACATCCCCAGCCCTATCAGATTGCTTGGGTAAAAGATGATCATAAGGTCCTGGTAAGTGAACAATGTTTAGTGAAATTCAAAACTAGGAGTTACCATGATGAAATTCCCTGTGATGTTATTCCAATGGATGTTTTCCATCTATTGTTGGGTAGACCATGGAAATTTGACAGGCATGCAGTACATGATGGTCATGCAAACACATACTCTCTAACAAAGGATGGAGTTTGCCAGAAATTGAAGCCCATGAAAAAGGAAGGCAAAAAGGTATGTAGCAGTGCTAGGATTTGTCTTGTTGATGGAAGGAAGTTTTTAGATGGAATGAAACATCAGCGTATGTGCTATGCTTTGATTCCTAGGAAAGATAAAGAAGGTAGTAGTGAAATACCACTTGAAGTTTTAGATTTACTAGGTGAGTTTTGAGATATTATCTCTGATAATGTTCTAGAAGGATTGCCATCAGTAAGGAAAATTAGTCATCAGATAGATTTAATCCTAGGAGCTAGTTTTCCTAACAAGGCTACTTACAGGATCACTCCTACAAAAACTAAGGAGCTAAATAGACAGGTCCAAGAGATGTTGAGGAAGGGCTTGATTTTGGAGAGCCCGAGTCTATGTGCAGTACCTGTAGTACTAGCACCAAAGAGGGATGGAGAGTGGAGGATGTGTATAGACTCTCAAGCTATAAATAGGATAACCATCAAGTATTAGTTTCCTTTGCCAAGAATGGATGATCTTATGGACTACTTGAGTGGAGCTTAGTACTTCACAAAGATAGATCTCAAGAGTTGTTATCACCAGATACGAATTCAAGAAGGAGATGAGTGGAAAATAGCCTTCAAGACCAAGGAGGGTCTTTATGAGTGGTTAGTCATGCCCTTTGGATTGACGAATGCCCTGAGCACCTTCATGTGGCTTATGAATGAGGTACTTAAGAAGTTCTTGGGAAAATTTGTTATTGTCTATTTGGATGATATTTTAATTTTCAGCAAGACTTTGGAAGAACATTTATTGCATATTCGTAGTGTCCTTGAAAGGTTAAGGGAAGAGAAACTATTAATTAATTTGAAGAAGTGTATCTTTACAAAAGGGGAGTTAGTCTATTTGGGGTTTCTTATATCACCTGAAGGTCTTAAAATGGATCCAGAGAAGGTAAAATCCATCTTGGAATGGCCTACTCCAAGGTTTCCTACTGAGGTAAGATCATTTCATGGTCTAGTTAGATTTTACAGGAAGTTTATTAAGAATTTCAGTTGCATATGTGCACCCCTAACTAACACAAGAAGAGGGGATAGAAAAGAGTTCAAATGGACTACAACAGCTGCGAGAAGGTTTGAATTGCTGAAGAAGAAGGTGATAGAATAGCCTGTGTTGGCACTCCCAAATTTTAGAAAGGTGTTCTAGGTGGATTTTGATGCTAGTGGTAGTGCTATTGGGGCTGTATTAAGCCAAGAAGGGAAGCCTATTGCATATTTTAGTGAAAAATTGAATGATGCAAAGAAGAAGTATTCTGTTTATGGTCAAGAGTTCTATGGAATAGTTCAGGCCTTAAAGAAATGGAGGCATTATTTATTGCCAAAGGAATTTGTTTTGTATACTGATCACTAGGAATTATAGTACCTAAATAGCCAAGGTAAATTGAATAAGAGGCATATGAATTGGGTAGAGTTCTTGCAGAGCTATACATTTATTTTGAAGCATAGAAGTGGAAAATCTAATAGGGTTGCAGATGCACTAAGTAGGAGACAATTGTTGCTTACAGTAATGCAGGTTGAAGTGGGTCGGTTTGATGAACTCAAGAATCTGTACCTTGATGATCCTAATTTTTTTGAAGCATGAAAAGCTTGTAAAGAGCCTGTTGTTGTAGACAGAACTAAGTGGTTGGACTATTTGATTCAGGATGGTATGTTATTCAAGGGTAGTTAATTATGCATTCCAAGGAGTTCCATGAGGGAAAATATGATTAAGGAGAAACACAGTGGAGGGATGGTAGGACATTTTGGTCAAGATAAGACCATTTCCATTCTTAGAGAACATTATTTTTGGCCTCAGATTTCATAGGATGTGAAGAAGTTTGTACAGAGTTGCCAGGTTTGTCAAGTTGCTAAGGGATTTAGCCACAATATTGGACTATATCAGCCATCGCCTCTTCAATCAAAGCCATGGGAGGACATAAGTATGAATTTTGTTCTTGGATTGCCAAGGACACAAAGAGGCAATAACTCAGTATTTGTGGTGGTTGATAGGTTCTCCAAAATGGCACATTTCATTCCATGACACAAAACTCATGATGTTGTCCATATTGTAGACTTGTTTTTCAGAGAGGTGGTACAACTACATGGTCTTCCAAGGAGTATAGTTTCTGACAGAAATACTAAATTTGTGGGGTATTTCTAGAGAACATTGTGGAAGAAGTTGAGAACAGACTTGAAATTCAGTTCCACACATCACCCATAGACTAATGGCCAAACAGAAGTCTAGGCAATTTACTGAGATGTTTAGTTGGGTATAAGCCCAAGGGATGGGATTTGATTTTACCACAAGAAGAGTTTTCTTACAATAACTCTATAAATAGGAGTACTGGAAAATCACCATTCCAAATTGTATATGAAAGTAGCCCAAGGACTACACCGGAATTGAGGAAGATAGAACAAGGGGAGAGGACAAGTGCTGAAGCTGAGGAATTTGCTAAACATATCAAGCATCTACATGAGGAGGTTCAAGCACACATTACCAAGATGAATCAAGAGTATAAAACTAGGGCTGATCAAAGGAGAAGACATGAGGAATTCCAAGTAGGGGATCTAGTCATGGTACACTTATGAAAAGAAAGATTCCCAGCTGGTACTTACGACAAGCTAAAAATGAAGAAATTTGGTTCCTACAAAATTCTGAAGAAACATGACTCAAGAAATGCATATGAGGTGGAGCTGCCAGATGGTATACAAATTTCTCCTATTTTCAACATTGCAGACTTAACAGAGTATCATGATGATGGTGCAGATGAGGAGCTGGTGTTAGAGCCATGTCCAATTCCTACTTCCAAGAAGGAGGAGATAGAAGACATTCTAGATCATCGTATGGGTAGGAGTCCCAGAAATAGGCAGTATAAAGAGTATTTGGTCAAGTGGAAAGGATGGCTGATAAAGGACTCAACTTGGATTTTAGTAGCTGAGGTGTCCTGTTTGGGATTTCCTCTACCATTCATAAAGTGACAGGGTCACTTTTAATCTACCCTAGGTGTCTGATGCAGGAGCATCCAGAGGTATAAGGGCAATCTTGTGTCACCCAATAAAAAATGTACTTAGACTTAGTTTCTGTTTCATGTGTTTTTATTTTTGGATACCCATTTGGGTCAAATAAAGGTTCCAACTCTTACAGTTCCACTATTAGTGTTCTAGGATAGAGTATTTGAACACCTTGGGATACGTGTAAATGCCAAAAAAAAGGAGTATGTAATTAAGCAATCATTTTAGTGAACTAGGAGGTCTAAATTGGCCAGATGAATGTAATTGTATTTTAGAGCATTCCATAAAAAGAATTAGGTCAAAAGGCCCCACGGTTTGAAAGTTATCGCAATATTTTGGGTTTTGGAGACCTCATAAGAATGCTTCAAAGTTAGGATAGGGGCATTAAATGACCTTGAAAAGGGCCAAAAAATGGAGATGAGTGAAGCTGATCCATAGGGCTATAGAGCGCTTCCAGAGCTTTCCTGAAATGTAAATGGTTCATCAATCAAAGCTATGGTTCAAAAGTTATGCCTCCTAGAAGTTTGGTTACCATTTCTAGATTCTTCTAGATTTGTGTAAGCTTCTAACGCAGCTTCTGGAGCCTTTTATTTGGTCAGTGGATGCCAACTAGCACTTTCTATAATGTATTCCTAGTCCTTAACCCTTCGGGGTCTATATAAGGACATTTTGAGCATTGTAAAATGCAGTTCGAAGTGGAGTTTGAGAGGAGGTACTAAAAGGAGAGATTATCTCCAGATTTATGCTATTGTAAGCCCATAGGGCATGTTATGAAGTCTATTTTCTCTGTACTGAATGTACTAGCTTATTTTTATAGTTAGTACAATTTCCCTTTTCCTATTTTGTCCATTCTATGCTTGGGTTGTGTCCCCATCATTTTTGTATCTCTATTTCATTTCCAATAGAAAATTCTTCATCATTCTATCAATATCTTTGTCTTTAACACCTTCAAGTTTGGCCCTGTAACACTAAGTGATTAGCTTCATGGTGCAGTCATTACTATTCCAACTTGTCATACCAAGGAATTATTTTGTTGCATGAAAAGAAAAGGTTAATAAATATTCAAATCTAAACACTATGTTCTTAGATTTCTTTAGATTTTCTATGTTATCCAATAACTGCACTCTAACAATCTCATACATATTCATCTTTTCCCTTTCAATGGCCATCACATATGTTACATGTAAAAATCATCCTAGCATAGAATTTACTCTTGAACTATGATTAAGTTTATATCCAATAATCTTTCTCAAAACATTAACTCTAGTATCCTTGATTAGGTCAAGTTTCATATTTCTACCATCAAATTTAGTCTTCAAATTAGTTTCAACAATTTTCCTAATATTTGTGTCATTGAATGGGTTACAACCTTCATTGCTCAGTCTTGTGATCCTTTGGATTAGGTCATTGTCACTTATGACAATTATAACTCCTACCAAAAACATCTCTTCATGCACTCTTCTCAAGATAATCCTACGTCATTCGTGATTATCAAATTTCATTTAAAACATATACTTTATCAAGTTCAACTCATTCAAGTATGTGAACTCAGGTTTCAAGGTTAGGTTTCCATTGCACACAATACCTAGATCCTTATGAATTTCTTCATCTCCAATACTCTCAAATTTATAGTGAATGCATCTCCTAACATCTTCTACATGGAGCACATTTGGTGGAATTTTTGAAAATACTCCCAAAGGATCATCAATTAAAGAAACAAATGGGCGCTTCTTAAATTTATACCTTGGTATCTCACTAACATTACACATAGACTGTCTCACCATTATACTAATTGATTATGCTGAAAATTTCAACTTAAAGCTTCATAAAATACCTTAATTATCAAGTATTAGGGCTTTTGTAACATTGCACTTTAAAAAGATTCAATTCATTGTTAAATTTCTCACAAATTCTCTAGAACTCTTCACACGGTCAAATGGTACTCAATATCTTCTTTGTAATAATTAAATTGTTTCAAAATTAACTTCCCAATAAATGAACATGTAGTTCATCTACAAAATTTGTTTATGATTACTATTAAGATTATTTTCTTTCGTACAACTTATTGTTATCACAAAAATGTTTGCACGCTTAACTATAACTTCCTTGTTATTTCTTCTACCTTGTACTAACTGCACAAGTTTTGATCCAACCTCTAACTTTTGGTTTGATTAACTAATGCTCTATTTTTTTAGGAAATACTTAATTTAAATATGATGAGTTACAAATAATTTTTCACTTCAATCTTCTATTAGGTGCATCAAAGAATTCTTCTTGTATTATTGTATGTGAACTTGATGGTTCCTTTTCTTTGATAAATACTTCCTTGAATTCTTCTCTATTCTCTTTAATTGCTTCCTTCTGGCTATTATTGTTTTTGTTACCATTTTTTTTATCATTTCTGTTATTGTTTCTTCTATAGTTAGGATTCCTATTGAAATTCCTTTTGTCCATTCTTCAAAATCTTGCTATGTGTCCAAAGTTTTTGCATAACTGACATATAGGTGCATTCCTCCTCTAATTGGTTACATTATGATTATTTGGTGCTTTGCAATTTATTGCAAGATGTCTAGGGTTGTTACATTTTTAATATACAATCTGGTTCCTTTCTCCATTAGATCTATCTCCATGATTGAATTTTTTTGTGATCTTCTTCTTTCATTACTTGCAAGGTTAGTATTCCTAAACATTCTACTATTTCCATTATTACTATTAAACTTAGGTTTCTTATAATCTAATGCTTTATGTCCAAAACCATGACAAATATAACAATAGAAATTAATGAATTACCTCTACAATCTCTCTTAATATGAACAACTTCATTGCATATAAAACATCTATCTCTAAATTCATGTCTAGCCTCTTTAGGCAAATCAACTTGCTCTATTTCCTAAGGTTCATCATGTTTCTTAGATAGATCAACTTGCTCAACTTCTTTAGATAATCACATAGTTATATTTGGTTTAATCCTATTTTGATCAATTTCTTTAGTCTTAATGGTTTCAACAACTGGATCTAGTTCCTTCCTAACTTCACTTTTCTTGGCTAATTTATCTCCAATAAGATATCCAAGACCTATCTTATCATAAGAGGATCTCTAGAAAAATTATTGTCCATGAATTTTCTCACTACTGGAATAAAGCTTCTCTAACTATTGTTTGGTTTGTGTTAATTCTCCTTTCACAATGGTATTGTACTTTTCTAATTTTACATTCTCTATTCTTATTACATCTAATTCAGATGTTTCTTGAGTTAGATGGGATCTTAGGTTTGCATTCTCAGACTTAAGATTTGGTTCAATCTTAATGTCATCCTTCTTAAGACAACTTAAGTTCAATAATTTTCAACTTATGTTCCAAGATATCATTTTATTTCTTGAGGGTTCGTACTTTATCACTATCACTAATTTGCTCTTGTGATTCCTTTCTAGATTTAAGGTAATCAATTTCATCTTTCAGTTTACCAATGTAATCTTTTGCATTTTCATATCTTTCTTCTATATTGTCTCTTTCCTTTGTAAGAAGATCAATTTTCTTTATGAATCCTTCAATATTTCTATTTAATTGTTCCACATCCATAGGGATCTTACTCAAAATGTTAACCCTCTATTGAGTAATTGTGCTTTCATACCAATTGTTAGAAATAGATAATACCGGGCGGGGGCAGCGAATCAACATTCTACAAACATTTTCCCACAACTAGATATTATTAATTACTTTGCAATATGTATATGAAAGTAAACCAACAATTTTGAACAATAGATAAAACCATACACAAAGAGAACTTATAACACCATTATCTATTAACTAGGGAAACCCTGTCCAAGGGAAAACTCTAGTGGGGATGGCATCTATTGTGGTTTCATAATGCACACCCCATTATTACACAAAAATGGGGACACCCTAGTTTAATTTTCCATACCAAGCTCCTAGTTTGGAGCCTTTGTCATTTTTGGACCATACCTTGGGTTTGGATCAAACCCCAATATCTGATTGGGGAGGTCTAAAGAGTCAAAAATAGAAAAAATTCAGAATTAAGGGGCAAATGCAACCTTTGGAATAGGTACGTACATGCACACCTTTAAGAGGGGAACATATGCACAACCTTTGGAGGCATACAGATGCACATTCTCTAGAGGTGCACACTTACACATTCCTGGAGTTGTGTACATGTGCACCCTCTAGAGGTGCGCACATGCTCATCCTCTAAAGGTGCAGACTTATGCATCTCCAAAGGTGCACACATGTACAATCCTTCTAGGTGCACATCCCCTAGGGGTCTATATAAGACCTCGGCCTCTTGTCTCCTTCCTTATTCCACTCCCACCTTCCTCTTTCAACCACACCTCCACTCCTCTCAAGTCCCCTACATAGCACAAAGCACAAGGTTAGCCACCTTAAGTTGTGCACATGCATACCACTAGTAGGTGCACATGTGTGCACCTCTATATATAAAGAAAAAAATAAAAACATAACAAAGTAACCAAAAAACCCTAGACTAAAGGACTTCTTAGGAGGTGCACATGCCACACTCCCATGAGGTGTGCATATGCACACCTCTGCACACATATAAAAGCTAAGGGTTCCCTCCCCATTTACACTAAGGCAATGTGCATGTGCACACTTTTCCTAGGTGTGCATGTGTGCAATTGCACAAAATAGTCATTTTAGGGCTACTAAAGAACACTAGTACATCTGTAAGGGTGCACTAGATGCACTGACTTGTACATTAAGCCTTTCTCAAGGGAGAATCTACATTTTGATGAGTTTTTTGGTTCATTTGATGATAGTTGGAGTCTTGGAGAGTCTTAGTTTTGCATCCTCATAATGTAAGACTGATGTTTTCCTCTTTTGTACAGATCAAATGATATCCTTATCATCTTCCATGGCAGAGAAAATGACACCAAAAATGGTTGTACTCAAATATCAAGAAGCACCAAAGAGGTCATGGTTCCATGATGGGCATGCAAAAATCTGTAACACAGATTTTGGGCCATGTTGACTAGAATGTCTTCCTTACGATCTACAACAAACCTATGGAAAGGTTGGCAATGGTATCTACACTAATTTGGTTAGGGCTAGTGAATACAACTTACCATCACACATTAGTTTAATCTTCAAAATTGATAATGACACTAGCAAAGCACTATATGAAAAGATAAAAGGTCATGAAGAGTGTAATTGGAGAGATTGTCTAGGACCTTTGACATTGAAACATTAAGCATGTGTTTCACTTTCCTAAGGCAGATCGATATCTAAAGATTTCATATGATAGATCTAAACGGTGGTATAGGTCAAGTGAGAAAGAGGTGAAGGAACTTGTCTAGACCTCATTTCTCATTGATAGGACACCTATGGGCTGAAGGGTAGGCAAGGTGGGTATGACCAGAGGATACATGAAAGAAAACATCAAATACATGATTTTCCTCCTTAGCAAAATCATGGGTCTTCCTATAGTAGGTCACTCTTCAAACATGGATGGTTCATTTCATTGAAACCAACAGGACCATGAAGATGCCCATTGATTAAGAAACCATCCTAAGTGATAATTTGGATGAATAACTAGTCACTATCAAAGTAAACCCTCACTTCTATATTACATCATACATGGTGTATGTGCTAGTAGTCATAACTAAATACTATCTAGGACTATACATAAAGGGAAGCATGCAAAATGCAAATGCTTGGCCCTATGTGGTATATCCACAATTGGTTAAAAAGAAGCTCCCACTAAAAAGTGTGGAATACAAAGTGGTTAATTATGGATTCATCTTTTCCATCATAAGGTTTATTGAAGAGGATTATGCAAAGAGAATGTCAGTAGAAGCCACATCTTGAATAATAGAAATCAGAGCCTACTACATTCAATTTAAGAACTTCACATATCTTCAAGTAGCTAGTACTTTGTTATGCCCCATGAAGCTCTCAAGATACCCCTTAGATAGGTTGATACTCCTAGAAATAGCCCACCAACTCACTTCTATGTACGATAGAGTGAGGAAAAAATATAGGAAGATATGGGTCTGGCCCATTACAATTAGTGCTTTTGAGGTGAAGTAGAAAAAAGACATTTCCACCTTTGACTCTGAATAGGATCAATATCCCTTAGAAGAATACAACTCCCCTCACCCATTCTTTGATAACATGGGGATAATGCAACATCTAGAAGGGAAAGAGTTTGTCCATGTTGAAGCCTTGGAAGACCACTCGATGAACGTTATAGATGACTATGATGTCCATAAAAGGGATTATTATAGGATGAGTCTATACTTAGTAGAAAATGCATTGAAGATGATGATTCCTCTCAAGGCCATGGAAAATGATGCCCCAAAAGTTATGGATCCTTCATATAATATAGATAAAATATATGATAGTCCTATCATCGATGCTAAGATAGGGAGAGACGAGAATGCTGACATAGATCATAGGGCCAGACATGTGGCCAAATTAACAAGGGAATAGATTTGGAAGCCATTTTGGATGGATCCAATTACTCAAGTTGTACCTCTACAAGACATGACAACACCTATTAAAGGTAAAGGTGAAAAGATGACCATACCAACCTTCCTTGTTTAATCCCCAGTAATGCCAAGAATGATAAATCAACACAAGAAGTAGGTTGATTACTTTGAGGTTAACAAGGGAACAAAGAGAAAGAGGGTACCCCCTAGGTCAATGAAATAAGTGGCTCATCCTCAAGCACCTCTAGAACAAGTAGAACCATAATATGAATAAGTTGAGCCATAAGCAGAGTTAGCTGATCAACCTCTAGAGCAAGCACAACCAAACATCGAGACCATGAACAAACATAGGAATAGAGTGTCCCTCCACTAATAGTTGTAGAGGAAGAAGCCTCACATTGGCTTGAAAGAGAGTGAGAACAAAAACAATTGTGGTAGGTAAATAGAGGACAAGATTGAAGAAAAAGAATACTCCATCCCCATAGGTTCTAGAAACCATCCCACAAGATGAGGATGAAGAAGAAGGGGAACAAATAGAGTTTGTCCCCTTAAGTCAAAGAACCCACTCTACCAAATCTATAGAGGACGAGAGTAGAATAATTTATATACAAATGCCATCATTTTCTCCAAGAGAGCCTATCCAAGTATCAACTTTAGAAGATGAACAAAAGAAGTGGATAGAAAAAATGGAGAGTGAAGGAACTAATGTCTTTGAGCTCTTTGACTTTGACTTTATGCCAATGGGCATTAAGATGGTGGGAGAGAAGATCATAGACACTCCCACTAGTGAGCCTTTAGAAGAGGATTGGAATCAATTACCTCATCTACCTCAAGGAGCTTTGGGCATTCCACCACCACCACTATTACATGATATTGTTGTGCTAGATAAAGGGTCATTAACTCCAACTCCCCCAGTCACTCAAGTAGAAGTAGAAGAAAAAATGAACCAAGGAAGGAGATCCCCAAAATATTTATGCGGATAAAGTATTTCAGGAGGGAAAATTACTAGAAGAAACTCAAAAAACTCCTCGAGATATAGAGACTAGGTCCTTAGCCCAACAGAGTACATAAACTCCTACTTAAGATCTTCCTTGACATCAGAAGACTCCAGAGAGAAGCGATAAGAGAAATGAGCCTATTGCAAAACCAACCTCTTCAGCCAAGTGCATATCACCTATGGGCAATACACTAGCATGGCTAAAGAGGGAGGTTATGTTTCAATATAAAAGGAAGTTGGAGCTAACAATAGAGGAAGGAATGAAGTAACTAATTTAAGTGGTTAAGAGGCCTAAGCCACATAAGGATGATGAAAGAACACTAGCCTTCATAATGAAGAACAAATATTAGGACCTATTTTCATAAATTGGAATTCCTCCTTCCAATGATGACACAAAATAAGTAACTCAAAAAGATTACCAGATCAAGGACGTCATATTGGGAATACCCACAGTGGATACAAAAAAAGTGATGATCGCCATGTGCATGAAAGAGGTATTTTGACACATGGATTAGGATGAATTAGAGCTAATATCATTGTAAAAGTAGAATGAGATACTTAGAGGCTACCTACATGAAGTAGTTGGTCCTATTGATCTAGAGAATCATGAGATCACTCTTGAAGTGGTACTAGGATGAAAGAAATTAGGAATGCAATTGGACTCATTTTTTTAGGCATGTCAACAATGGCTTTAGATTTATCAAAATCTTTCCAAGTAGCAAAGATGATAGAGATTTTTAAGAATAAACATCTAGACATCATTTTTGTGTAAAGAAGGAAAAAACCTAGATGCTGGAAATTCAAGTTTTGACAGTTTGAAGAATTTTGGATTTGTGGAACATATCACTTGTGTGTGTAGGTGTGTAGAGGTGAAACAATAGTTTTGAAGAAGCAATGCATCAATAATTAACTACTACTTCCCAATTTAGAGCATTCCATGCACCAAAAATACATTTTGATGAAAGTTTAACTCTCAAAAATGACTAGAGAAGGTAAAGATCACATTTCTGGAGCTTCCAAAGACTTCTAGACCATATTACAACTTCCTTGTTCTTATTTTATTATTCTTTCACTCTTTTATGTCATGTAAAAGCTCATGCACCCATTCATGGAGATAAACAAAGGTAGAGACCTACTTAGCACCATTTAGAGAGTCAATTTGTATGTAATTAGATTTGTTTTATTAATTTTTAGCATGAGTTTGCATTTTAAGAGCTCTCATTTTTAACACAAATCAAAGAGATGATTTTTTATAAATACATGGATGTAATATGTACTCCAGGCCATCATTTTGATATATTAATATATTCTATTGGGGATCTCATTCCAAGTGTAGTTATTCTTGCTGAAGTGTATTATTTTTGTGAATGTATATTCATGAATAATGATGGAGCCAATGTTTTTATTTTTTTGTTATGGTTCTATGATCTTTTAGTTCTAGTCTTTGCCTCATGTTAAGAAATTCTACTGATGTAATGAATTAGAAAAGGTTCATCTGTTGTTCTTGCAAAGAATCTTGTCTCACATGAGTGCCCATTCTATGGCCTTTTGATTTGATAGTGAGTTCCCATCGATGATTGCATCAGTGGAGTTGAGGAAGCGCTACTCCTAATTTCATTGTTTTCCTACCCAATCCTTTTGATAATTTAATTTGTAGACATGTTGTTTCCTTGGTTTATGTTCGTTAGTAATTTCCCTTTTAGTTATTGGCTTTAATCTCTCATTACTCTATATTTTTTTTTCTTTTCTACAAAATAGGAATTCATATAGTTTGATCAATGAATTGCATTCATCATAAAATAGAAAATACCAAAAACTATCTCTTCTGTGGTTGTATTTTAGACAATAGCAAAATAAATCAAATTGGTTTGAACGAACACAACTCTCCTCATGAACATGCAAATTTATTTTCAACTAAGCAAACCTAGTAGGTTACAAAACCACCTAGAACACTAGAGTAGGTCCTTGGTCATCTTTTCTAGAGAGGGATTTGAAGGGATCCCTGTTGTCCAATATCATGCAAAATGACAACTTCATAGTATCCACAAAATGATCCACTAAATAAAAGAATCATGTTAAGGATATTGACCCTGTTAGGAGATTGTGAATTACATATAGTGTCTCAGTCCTTGTTAGAGGACTAGACCTTGTTAAAGCCTCAACCCTATTAGGAGTTACTTTAATCCTACATGGAGTTGGTAGTACTATTACAATGCATGTAAGATAAGCCCACTACCCAAACATGTTATATATAATTGAGTTTCTTTATAAGAGTAGATATACATATAATACTATCTCACAATCGTACTTCATAATTCCTCTGATCATACACTTGATCTCACATTAAAAAAGGCTAAAATATCACATTTATATCCTTCACATTAGTGTAAATATCATTACACTTCACACTTAGTTGCACAAGATATGATCTTTACTTATACCTTGTTTATTAGAAAATTTTATTTAGTCCACCTTGATGCTTCCATATCTTTGGAAAATTACAAAATCAACTCAAGGTTAACATATAGGATGTTGTCCCATCGTAGTTAAGTAATTATTTTATTACTAGAATAATTCCTTAAGATGTAACACTCAATCTTGTATTGTGGTATGTTCTAACTTGCTAATTACCTATGTTGGTAATTCCTTTACAACTATTTTTGTAATGTCCATACACATCTTTGTATTGGCACACATGAATCATGACACTATCAACTATTTGTCCTCAATTGTGCATGTGTCAATTTTGACTCTGTCATCCACACCCACATAATCTATCTCTATGCTGCTACAACTGTCTAATACTTAGAAAATTTTCTATCTCTGATTTCATAATCAAATACCAAAATATATGTTTCCATAAATGACAACACTCAATCAATGAAATGTCCCCTTTTCTGATTTGATATGGTATTTCACACCTCTAATCAGATTTTCAAAATCAAACAATTGCTATCACAAAGATCTACCAAATTTCTCAAGAAACCCCAAATCGGGTATGCCGAAAATAGTGCCAAAAAGCTTCACAGCTTATTAATAAATCTGAAAGTGGAAATTTTTACAGAAATTTCAGCAGCATAACAGCCTACAAAATGATGTTTCCAGATCTATATAGCCTTTACACAACAGCTCACAAATGTAGGACAAAAACTATGCTCATCGGGCTCCCGAAATTAACACAAAATGCCCGGAAACACCACAAAAACACTAATAAAATATCTTAGAAGTTTAATCACATCCCAATACATATATTTAGCTCTATTTTAACAGCTTAAAGTCTGAAATACAGTAGCAACCAAAACTGATATGAAATGCTCAATTGAAAACACCAAACTCATGCAAAAAACACACCCAAAAACCCACAAATCTACATTGTTCAGCACAAAGGCAAACTCTGTATGAGCATGCACATGGAATGGCTTCAAACTCCCATCCTTAGCCTTCCTAGAAACCTACAAACTCCTATTCTTGGATCTCCCTGGAAACCTACAAACTCCAGTTCTTGGGTCTCCTTCTCCACGGGTTTGGCAGCCTCTGAAGAATAACAAAGAATGAGCGAAAATCAAGTCTGGAATGAGCCCAAAATGCCTCCAAACCCCTTAAAAGAGGGAATAACTATAACTCACATCCAAGAGAGGTTAATGAAACTTATTTTAATAATAATTTTCATTTATTAGTCCAACGGTTTCCAAAGATTAACCCCCTTTTTCTGAAACTACACTTTCTTGGGCCTGCCTACCTTAGCAAAGATTTTCTTTTTTAATTAT
Organism: Cupressus sempervirens; assembly: GCA_028749045.1. Taxonomy (NCBI): domain Eukaryota; kingdom Viridiplantae; phylum Streptophyta; class Pinopsida; order Cupressales; family Cupressaceae; genus Cupressus; species Cupressus sempervirens. The sequence continues at coordinate 254,306,540 of CM053784.1, read as the reverse complement.
TTGAAAAGGGGACATGACAAGTCCTCCCCTCCGAATAATTGATTGTCCTCAAGAAATGGCTGAACAATAAACCAATCAATCCACCTGGATCCCAAATGTAGTCATGAACTATACTACTACCAATTAACACAAGCTCCTGCAATATCCTCTGCAATATGACCAAGAGGAATCCATAATCAAATTGACAATTATAGCTCAACCAAACTCCGAAATCACCACGATCACAATCAAAAACCCATGAGGCACAAACTCTTAGAACATCAGAACCCAAGTAAAGTGGACAAATCAAACTACCAACATAGTAAATACCATCAACGCATCCCACTGGCCTATATGGAATGTACAATCCAACTCTACAACAATGGTGAACCCTCTCGAATGAAACTGTACCAAGTATGGAGAATCCACACACTGTACAACTCCTGCAGTCAACACAACTCTGCAAATCATCGGCCACTATCTCATAACCATAACTCCCATACACTGTTGATGGTGAAAAGACATTACAAGATAAAGAGTAAGAAATGGAATCCAAACCAAATTTGTCTGCCATCAACTCCTCAGCACAAGGATCAAATGCTAACTGATGTACATACCCTGCAATATAATGTTGATAAAAAAAAACCAACCTCAGTCAACAGCTCACCATGAAGAAGTGATACAACCCACTATGACTGATCACCAGCTAAGTCAAGAGATGTCATAGCCAAAGGAGTAGAATCAATAACAACACCTGCTAAAGCATCACTCCAAAACTCCTGCTCTAAGTCATGCATTATCAACTTGTCAATTGCAGGACCTATCACCATGTCATGCCCATCACAACTCTCATCCCGAGGCATCAAACTATCCCATAACTGATGATAAGCACTAGGAACCAAAGTACATCTCTGTATCATCATCTCATCAACATGTTCATCAAAGGTAGATAGATGAGCATACCTCACAGTGCAATGCCGATAGAATGCACCAATCTCAGTCAGTGGCTCAGACTGCAATCCAGATGTAACTAACTGCAATCGATCATTAACCAAGTTGGAACTAACTACTACCTCTGAAGACATTGCGAAGGGAGTAGTATTACTAGTAGGAACCATGCCAACTATCAGCTCACCAACGTCACACATGGTCTTTGATACAACATCTCTAGTCTTCGTGCCATTAGTACTAGAGGTCACCACCATGTCAGGCACACCACAAAAGTCTGCTACAGCACCCAACTCAATTGAACCTAACTCTAGTGGGAATGAACCTGATATGCCAATGTTAGTATCAAGGATGGATGCATCCCCATCTCCACTGTCTCTAACAATCTCGGCCATGGACATCCTCGGATCACCAAACACCATAGCTTGTGACTGTATAGAATTAGGTAAAGACTGTAGTCGTTCTAACTCCATGGTCACCTTAGCCAAATGAAACTGTGACTACTTGAGAGTCAACTGTGTACTCTCAAGAATCTCAGAAGTCATCTCAAGCTGCTCAGTAAGCTCACTCACCTCATCTTCCTTGGCCAACAATGCATCATATGCTGTACTACCCCACTCCATAAGATAATCTCTGTCGGCTACCAACTGCATATAATTTTGTCTCAAAATCTGAATAGCCTCCCATAAAGAGTGGATCTCTATCAAGGAAAGATAACTTCCTCCCTGCTCATCACTAGTAGGAGAACCCCATCCATAAATTGCTAACAACTGATGAGCAGCATCGAAATGTTGGCAAGTGATAGCAATGTCCTGGTCACTAACTCTCAACTGATTAGACACATGATGGCACTAGCTTGACGGTCTCCTACAAACCTCCTCTAATGCACTGTCTAAAGGAGTGTCCTCAAAGTTACTAGTCTCTAGAGTATTACCATCCATATCCTGTGAATCAAATCTAAAGCTCATATCAACATACAGAGTATCAAAAAAATTAGCATTTCTGTCCAACTCCTCTGTACCCAGGGAAACTAAGTCTTCAAAACTGCCCACTGCATCCTCCTGGATGTCATCAATGCCAATATGATCCTGGGGCTCATCTATACACACTGCCAAATATGAAATATCATCAACACATTCCAAAAAGTATGGTCGACTGGATATATGAACAAAGCCCAACATTGGTGTATAAAAACTAATACCAACATCAAACAAGATACTGGCACAAGAAAAGACAACACCGTGTAATCTGCTAATCAAATCCATGATAGCACCCAAACAAACACTGCTACCAAAAAGTGTTAAAGATCTCCAGTCAACTGAATCCCAAATGCCAATATAACAATCTCGAGTCCATATCCGTAAACTAGAATCAACTGGTAACTCAAGAAAACTCCCCACCTGAGTAATATGACCAATGCCAACTAACTCCACATACCTGTCATGATGAGATAATGAAGTCACAATACTATCTTGGTTCACCTTCAGCTGGCTGGACAAATCATGTGAAGTACTACCAGCCTCAACCTCATGTGATGAAGCATCTAACTATGCCTGGTACTCTTTCTCAGCAAAGTCATGAATGCTCAATGTCTGCTCATCTCTACAAGGTATCTCACCATCCTGCACAACAACATCCTCATAATCATCATCTGAACCCACTACACTGTAGTCACTGCCTGTTGTAACTATACCATCTTGAATACCTGTGGCATCACCCTTTGACGACCTGTAAACAATTGTCTCAATTTGAGTATCAAGTTGACTGTTACTATCAATCTGTGTGATATCATTTCCCACCACCTCCTGTGGCAAAGTAGAATCTGAGACCTCTACCTGGCTATCAGCTAGTTTCTCAAACTCCTCATGTAAGTTCTTAGGAATTGTGTCATCTGTCCTGTGAGAAAATCTGCCAAATAGAAATCCAGTCAACTTATCCACCTTAGCTGGGTCAGATAACATGTCATTTATACGGTGGTGCTCAACCAACTGTTTAGACATGTCATGGCTTATTTTCATAAGTTTATCTCGAATGTCTAAATAACCATCCTTTCTACTATTTTGACTCTGGCTATCAATTGTCCAAGATCGTTCCCTCTGAGACTCTGTACTATACCTATCCATTCTGGATAAAGTAGAGTATAACCCCAATAGGATATAACTTCTTCAAGCACCAAGAACTAACATGCAAATGATTAGAAGTAGCATGCAACCATAGATTTGGACATGCAACTGATTAGAAGCAACATGCAACCACCAAATTATGACATGCAAGATCTGGGTAGTTGTCAAAACTGACATGCAAGATCTGGGTAGCTGTCAAAACTGACATGCAAACTTCTACAACCATCAAATTCACCAAGAACTAATATGAAAATGATTAGAAGTAGCATGAAACCATAGATTTGGACATGCAACTGATTAGAAGCAACATGCAACCACCAAATTATGACATGCAAGATCTGGGTAGTTGTCAAAACTGACATGCAAGATCTGGGTACTTGTCAAAACTGAAATGCAAACTTCTACAACCACCAAATTCACCAAGAACTAACATGAAAATGATTAGAAGTAGAAGGTAACCATAAATTTTAACATTCATCTGATTAGAAGAAACATGCAACCATAAATTATGACATGCAAAATCTGGGTAGTTGTCAAAACTGACATGCAAGATCTGGGTAGTTGTCAAAACTGACCTGCAACTTCTACAAACCCTCAGGCTGGCAAGATCATGGCTCTGATACCACTGAAATGTCCCCTTTTCTGATTTGATATGGTATTTCACACCTCTAATCATATTTTCAAAATCAAACAACTGCTATCACAAAGATCCACCAAATTTCTCAAGAAACCCCAAATCGGGTATGCCGAAAATAGTGCCAAAAAGCTTCACAGCTTCACCTGTTATTAATAAATCTGAAAGTGGAAATTTTTACAGAAATTTCAGCAGCATAACAGCCTACAAAATTACATTTCCATATATATATATATAGCCTTTACACAACAGCTCACAAATGTAGGACAAAAACTATGCTCATCGGGCTCCCGAAATTAACACAAAATGCCCAGAAACACCACAAAAACACTAATAAACTATCTCAGAAGTTTAATCACATCCCAATACATATATTCAGATCTATTTTAACATCTTAAAGTCTGAAATATAGTAGCAACCAAAACTGATATGAAATGCTCAACTGAAAACACCAAACTCATGCAAAAAACACACCCAAAAACCCACAAATCTACACTGTTCAGCACAAAGGCAAACTCTGTATGAGCATGCACATGGAATGGCTTCAAACTCCCATCCTTAGCCTTCCTAGAAACCTACAAACTCCCATTCTTGGGTCTCCCTGGAAACCTACAAACTCCCGTTCTTGGGTCTCCTTCTCCACAGGTTTGGCAGCCTCTGAAGAATAACAAAGAATGAGCGAAAATCAAGTCTGGAATGAGCCCAAAATGCCTCCAAACCCCTTAAAAGAGGGCATAACTATAACTCACGTCCAAGAGAGGTTAATGAAACTTATTTTAATAATAATTTTCATTTATTAGTCCAACAGTTTCCAAAGATTAACCCCCTTTTTCCAAAACTTCACTTTCTTGGGCCTGCCTGCCTTAGCAAAGATTTTCTTTTTTAATTATTTGAAAAGGGGACATGACAATCAATTAAGAACTCAACTAGCTTAACCATATTTCCAACAAAAATATGTAACAAGGAAGTGGTTGGGAATATTTTTGACAAAAAAATTCTATTCAAAAAGATTTAAAAGTTATCCAACACCAGAGTTGGGAATTTGGTTATTCTAACCAGCCAAAGGAGAATGAAAGAGTTAAGTTGGTTAAACTACATAGTATTATTTCTAAAGAAGAAGTTAATTGGAGGTAGAAGTCTAGAGCTCTTTGGCTTGAATCTGGGGACAAGTACACTAATTTATTTCATATGTTGATAGTTAAACACAAAGAAACCAATAGAATAAAATTTATTCAAGTCCTTAATGATAAGCTAGAAAAGGAAGAAGAAATTAAAGAGGAAATAGTGGGTTACTTTTCAAAGATTCAGTCTACTAATTTGAACTTGAACCTGATCAATCAAAATGAGCTCCTCTCAAATATCCCTTCTTCTATTGATTCTATTCAAAATTAAACTTTAACTACTATCCCTATTTCTGAGGAAATTCTAGCTATTGTGCCTTCCTTTGAAGGAGAAAAATCCCCTAGTCTAGATGTATTTCCAATTTTCATCTTATAACTTTATTGGGATGTTGTTTCTAGGTATGTGTAGGACCATGGTGTGTGAAAAAGTGATGTGAAAAAAGTGGAGTTTTAAAATTTTAAAAGCATTTCAAAATATGCTCTAATTTTTTCCCACCCATCCTAATACTGAATTAAAAAGGTTAGACCAACCCTTATTAGGCACTCGGTATCATAGCAAGTATCTAATATGATATTGGGTAACCAATATTGGATCAAATACTTGAAACATGTGACTAAAAATTTTAAAAAAAAACCTAAGACCACTCATTTTAAATCATTTTTAGTCATTTTCAATTGTTTTTTCTCCCCATTTTGGGTATCTAATATGAAAAATGGGTACAGGATATTGGCAATTTCAAGTAACTAATTTTTTTTTGTTTATTTGATGGGTTTTAATGAATTATATTTAAAATTAGGTTGTTTTAATAGAAATCACTAATTTTTTATTTTAATTAAAAACTATTAATATCAATAGTAATACTTGGATTCTTTGCAATTTAATAGACATGACTGACCTAATTGATATTGATAACAATGAGCCACAAAACAATGTTCCTCAAAACTGTCCACCAAAAAATCTAGTACCCCCTTAAAATTGTCCACCAAATGATCCACTACCCCCTCAATATCCTCCTCAAATTTAAGATTTGATACAAAAAAATCTTATCAAATTGAGGGATTTGCAAACTATATATGACACTATACCTATATTGGTTCCCATGTTATCCATGTTAAACACCATAGTGGATAATATTCAAACAGTTATTGATGAACAAAATCCTTCTCTTCACTTGAATGAGAAAATGAATGCCATGTTTGATGATGGGTTGTACTATGGTGAGGTTGTGACCCTAAAGATAAGTAAAGATGATATAGTTAACCTTTTTGCAAACCCAAAAATTGGTTAAAAAGTAAACCATACAAAGCCTAAATTATGAATTAAATGGTGCACAAATGAGACTATGCATGTGAACTTTTGGGATCATTGGTGGATTTTTTTGAAAAACCTCCACACAACAATTTAGAGGTTCCATTCTATTTCATTATAAAACTATATTTTGAATTTTTGTTGGACCTCAAGGTGAACTACTAGAGCATGAGGCCCAACATGGGTGTAGGAGGAAGAGCTTCTTAGGATAGACCCTTTGCCCAATAGAATAAAGTTGGCACTTTTATTCCCCCTACTAATGTCTCCCCCCCTCCTCTAGTACAACATCTTAATATCATTATAGAGGCTAGCTCTTAGACTACTAAAGTGATCCATCATTTGAGTACCCTATTAATAACCTAGTAGGCTAGGTTAGTATTGCCTCCCCATGTTGATGATGTTGGTGCAAGTTTATCCTCGACAAGCTCATCACATGTTTGTGTGCCTCATACTTGAATAACATGCAAGAATACTTGTCTGGGTTGCATTGGTGATCATTCTAGGTATCAATTTCTATTTGGGAAGGACAATAAAATAGACACACCTACAGAGACTACACACCCTAACTTAAGAGAGGAGGGGAATGTAGAGCCATGGGATACTTCTGTGTTAGTACATGTATACATTTTTTTGCTATAAAATATATGATTTAAATTTAATCTTTATAATAGAATAATTTTAACTCGTACTGACTTATACATGTATTTGATCTTCATTCATGTTTAGTTGATGACTGAGGAGGAGCTCAAACATGTTGATGATGTCACGCTCTCAATTATTTCATTTGGCCTTGAGACATCTATGGTACATTATGTTTTTTTCTCATTATTTTTCTATTTGATATTGGAACATATGTTGTTTCTAATCTTTCTTTTCTCTTATAGGTATCACTTGTTAGTGATGGGAAAAGTTTGGGGGGTGAGACACAACCCATTGACAAGGGAAAGGTAATTAAGTACTTTAAAAGTGATTAAATATAAATGCATTCTTGTTATAAAAAAATCTAATAAAATTTAATTACATTATTTATTGTACAGGGTGTCACTACTGGTAATGAGTCCAAGCAGATTCACCATTCTAGACCCTCTGCCATTTTCGTTCACAATGAGAGCTCCATCATATGTATACATATCATTTATTTGTTATTTTCATTATTTTCATAAAAAAATTTAAAACTTATTTCCATGCTATTAACAACTAGGCTTTTGTATCTCATAGGAAACACTTAGTGCATAAGAGGTTGGACATCAAAGTTTTGTATCTTTTCTCACACAACCATTATATCCAGAGGAAGAGTCGATAGAGGTAAGTTTTTAGTTTTAATTCATGATTATATGTTATAAATTTATTATCCTTTGAATTATAATGTTATATTTTGAGTTATAGATCCATATCATAACCATACTTGAACATATATAGGCCATAATCAATGAGGTTCAAGTAGTATCAAGGACATATGAGAGGACTCCCAACTGCCCCACGAGGTCAAGAAGAGAGTTATTTATGATAAAAGATTAAAACTATAAATCTTCATTAAATAAAGGATTATTATGAATTTGAGTAATTCAATGTTACATACACAAAATTATATAAATTTAGTAGTGTAATTTTGGGTTTTCCTTTTTTGTTTGTATAGGAGGCATCTAATCCACCTAGTTCAGTGAAGATGCCACATTTTGATGATCCACCAACAACATAGAATAGTATAGTTGTCATAGGTTGTGTCATGAGAAATTTTGAGATGGAATATGCCACACAATAGAGAGAAACATTTCTATTATACACATTTTTATGGGATGATCAACCAAATTTTGCATATTGATCTATGTATTTTGATATATATTTGTGTAATTTATCACTGGATACATGAACTTTGATATATATTTGTATAATTTGTCTATGGATACATCTATTTTGAAATATATTTTTTTCATTTATGTGTACAAGGATATACATATTAATTTAGTATATTATTGTTCAATTTATCATTGAACATGTGTATTGTTCATGTTTATAGAATATCATTCATTTTGATAATGTTTGTTATATTTGATTCAAATGCAATAATTTGTGAAGAACATTTTATCAACCTTTATAATCAAATTTTTATGCAATCTTTAATTTCAAATTATATCATATATGTTTAACTTGAAATGATCTTTGCAATCCCTTAAGATGTCTACAATTAGCCAAATCCATGGCCAACTTGGTCTTAGGAGCCCATCTTTGGTCTTATGAGAAATTTTAGTATGTTGTGGTCACAAACATTATAGGGGATATATGGTCAAAATAGGGGTGTCACTAGGTGTCACTAGGTTATTTTAGGCTTTGACATGACCATCTTGTAGCATTTTAATTTTCACCAATAGCTCCCACGAGCTCAAAATTACAACCCTCAAAAGATCAATCTCCAAATGCACTTAGAGAATCTTAGATGCTCTCTGGTATTAGGTGGTGATGAAGGACCATCCAAGGGTTATTAGAAATCCTACATGTTGGATGTATTTTGGCTTTGGAGTTGTGGACTTAGTCACCGAAGGAGTGGTTCTCAGTTGCTATTGGGTGTAGTGTTGGTTGAGGTGCTCAATCATTCAAGGGCTTAGTTGCTCAAGGGGATCAACATCTACTGTTGCTCAACACACATTGTTGTACTCAACATGTATTGGATTTCTTGGCACCTATGGAACTTGACAATGCCTATGGGAGCTTAGTTGTACTTCTGGTCTTCCTGATGCTTGGAAGTATGGCTTACAGGATGGAGTTCTTGCAGATTTCCTTGGATGATTTGGTGTTTTTAATGCTAGTAGCATGTGATCATGATGTGGATTGATCTGGGATTTTGTGTGGACCTATTTGGGTCTTGTTTGTCATCCTATGTGTATTTTATTTTTTTTGTAATCCTTTTAAGAATTTGGTATTTAATATCTATCGAAGGATGACCTATATCTCAACATGTATTTAATGTAAGGGTTTATTTAATTTTTAGCTTACTAGGCCAACTAGTAGCTAGTTGGGTATAAGTAGGGGGTCTTGTGAAGTCTTTTAGTCATGACCATCCAGCTTGGATAAGAGGATGAAGAGGAGGAGAAAACTTTGAGAATGACTACTAGTTGAAGCTTGGTAAGCTAGGAGATTGATTGGTGGGCTCTCGAGCACAAGTTGAGATTTTATTGAGGTTTTCTACCAAAGTAATGTGGATCTGGATTAGCTAGGATGAGTATGGAGTTGGATCTTGTGGGATCTTGTTGAACTATTTTGTAATTGCTATTGTATTTGGCTCTAACCTAGAAGGCCTTATAGTTGGGCATATTGCATGTAAGCAATTGATTTATGAATAAAGAGTTATAATTTGGTATCATATCTTGCATTGTTGTTTTGTTTTCACTATGTGGTTATTTGTTGGGGGCTAGACATCTCCTTTGGGTATTCTCTTGCCTTGCACTACATCAAGTGGTATCAGAGTGAAGGTTTTTCTTGAACACATAAATCGAGTGCCAAAGCTAAGGAAATTTGCACAAGGGCTTGGGTGAAGGCTAGAAGAGAAGGTTGATCTTGTTGAGATGATTGATCTTTTGGATCTATGGATTTTTTTGCAGAGGATTTGTGAAAATCTTAGAAGATGCTTCCAAGAAGATTGGACCTTAGGGAAATTGATGATCTTAGTGATGTTGTGGAAGAAAGGATTTTAGAGAAGGTTAAAGTAGACTTTAGAACTAAAATGGAGGACGTTAAAGCCAGTTTTAGATCTAAGATAACACTGATGAAGAGTGACATGATTGCTGAAATTTTGAGTTCTTTAGGTGGGGTACCTAGGCATGCAAGTACTGAAGATGGTTATCAAGAAGTTATTGAAGATTTAGGAGCTATTCGATCAAGGGGTGAGCAAAAAATTGATCCTATGGAGAAAACTATGGGAAATAGGGCTAGTTAGTTTGCTAGGCCTGGATCTTAATTAAAGTTAAAATGTAAGATGGAGGTTCCTAATTTCTCAAGTACTGAACCTTGAAAACCTGATTGACTAGATTAGTGAATTGGAAGACTACTTTGAGCTTGAGGATATTAAGGATCAACTTAGAGTAAGGCTAGTGCAAACTAAACTAGAGGAACATGCTACTCTTTGGTGGAAAGAATTGCGAAGAGATAGAGAGGAGGAAGAGGAAATGAAGATCACTAGATGGAGGTTGATGGTAACTAAGTTGAATGCTAATTTTATTCCTATTGATTATGAACTTAAATTGTTCAAGAGGTTGTAGAATTTAACACAAAAAGATATGAATGTGAAAGATTATAATGAGGATTTCTACAAGATGACTATTTGGTTTAGATGTAGAGAATTTTCAAATGAGAAGGTAACTCAATACATTAATAGTTTGAGATTCAATATCCAATATGAGGTTGGCATGTTGAAGATTGATTCAGTTGAGAATGCTTATCAGTATTCCCTAAAGGTAGAAAATAAGTTGAAGAGAAAAACTCAAGGCAATTTCAGAGGGAAGCAAAAGCAATATAGCTTGGTAAAGGCTAAACCGAGTGAAAAAGGTGAACTAAAACCTATTGATAAGAAGAGAAGGACATGAAGAGGTGAGCTTAGAGTTACTTTCTACAAATATGGTAAAGTAGGACATAGTTCTTTTGATTTTCCTTAGAGATTTTCTATTATGAATGAGGTTGAGAACCATAGTAGTGAACCTGAGCAAGGAGAGAGTTCTCTAGCTCCACAAGTACTAGTTGGTCAAAGGACACTATAATCTTTTCAAAGGACTAGTTTATTCAAGATTTGTTGTAAGGTTGGTGGTAAAGTCTACAAGATCATTATGGATGGTGGTAGTATTGATAACCGTTTTTTCTAAAGAGATGGTTTAGAGACTTGGTTTAAAGAGAATGAGACATCGTTATCCTTATAGGATTGGCTAGTTACAAGGTGGGCATGCCTTGGAAGGAAGGGAGCATTTTTTTATAATTTTTTTGACTAAGAATTTATTCATTTTATTTTATTTTGAAGTCCCTTTTTTAACTGTAAAAAATATAGGATGTAGTTCCTGTCAAACAAGTATGTGCAAATCATCTTTTTTTGTTTTGATTTGAAAATAATTTATAGATGACATGTATAGCTAGTGAAAAAAAAAAAAAATTTATTTTTGATGTATATTTTCTTTGTTATAAGTACTCAAGTTTGACCTTGTCAAAATCCAAAATTTTTTTCCTCCCGTCAAAAATTCCCTATCAAATCTATACCTTCTTGGAAAAAAAAATTACATATTCATGAAGAGGATTCTCTCCTCTAGTGATAAATATATATATATTTTTTTTTGATATGATTTACTATTTTTTTTCATTTTTTAAGAGAGCATCTTCTGAAATGTTGAAATATCAACTAATAATATTTTGAGATTATAACATACTATAACTAATCAGAACACTAAAAAATTTATATAATGATGATATTGAATCTGAGATCTATAAAAGGGTATTTTCAGTTTTTTTTTGTTTAATTGAGTTTTGATAGAGAAATGAGATTTGACCAAAACATGTTTTTGTATCACAAACGGTGACATAGATCTGTGCTTTTACCCCCCCCACAAGCTCTAGGTTATGACCCTTGAAAGATCATTCTCCAAATGCACTTAGAGCATCCTAGAGACTCTTTAGTATGGGGTGGTTGTGAATGTTGTAGGGTCTTTGTGGTTATAATAGTATGTTACTAGGGTTCAGCTACCCATCTGGATCTCTAATTTACAACCCTCGAAAGATTGATCTCCAAATGAACTTAGAGCATCTTAGAGACTCTTTGGTACAGGGTGGCTGTGAATGTTATAGTCTCTCCATGGTTGGAACAAGGGTATCACTAGGGTTCACCTAACCATCCAAAGCTAATGGAATTTATGATTTGATGACAAGATTAGTGATTTCAAAGTTACACAATGATGCACGAATGAACTAAGGCACACTATAAGTGTTGGCATTGAGCAAGATCATTGTACTAAATCTAATAGAATGTGATCTCTCCAAAATGAGATAAATTATTGTATACATTGACATTACCATCGTATAACATTTAACTATTTACACATAACCCCCATGATCTTTGAGCTACAACCCTCGAAAGATCAATCTCTAAACATATTTAAAGAATCTTAGAGACTCTTTAGTAGCCATGAATGTTCTAGCCTCTCCATAGTTGAAAAAAGGGTGTCACTAGAGTTCACATGCCCATCCTGTTGGTGTTTTATTTTGATGTTAACAGTGGTAAAACTACTAGGCGACAAAAGGCTTAATACCTAGACATCAGTACAATACACAACCTAAACAATAGCCAATTCTCATTATCACTTGCATATGCAAAGTACTAGGACCCAACTCCAACAAAACCTTAGACGGTTTTCTACTCTTTTGGCTCTGTAAAAACCAAGGCGGGTGTACCCGGGGATGGTTCAAAGATGGAACAATTGTATGAGAATTATTCTTAGTTTCATTTTGATTCTCATCTCTAAATCCTCAAACATATACGTAAATCTTACCGAATTGATAAACACATCCCTTGAACAGATATGGCCAAGAAATCTTCTATACCTCTGCAGATGTTTCCAACAGCAATGGCTAAATGAAGCTAAAACAATCCATGCAGGCAAGTGCTGGCCAACTTTGAATATCTTACAGGAAATATAAGTAAAAATTGATTTTATGATGTACTTTGAAAAAGCTAGTCATAATATACTTCTCTTTTTGCTGAAATACTTTCAATCAGTGCCTAATCCATTGGGAATTCAGAGTCAAGTAAATTCTTAGATCTAATTTGTTGCTTTGCAACAAATTTTCATCAGCAATTCTTACCAGAATTTATCATTCAAAAATCCTTATTAACACCCAAGCAACCTCATCACATTCATCAGAGCCTTTATTTAATCCATTGAATTAACAACAATAACAAATGGATGTATAGTCTTACTATATTGCAATCAATTGCATAAGCTTTTACTCACACAACATCAAGGTAGCTAAGTATTTAAAAGGAGACAAAATTCAGAGAAGAACAGATATGGGGACAGTTCATAATTTGTATTCATTTCCTTTGAAAATGGTATATCCTTTACAATAGACCCAGAAAGACCTTCAGAGAAGAAGCACAGTTCTTTCTACATTCATCTATATCTCAGAAATTTTGACAGAAAAGTATACTATAAATTTCCTTCCCAAAATGTTTGGACCAAAAATAGAACTAAGCACAATACTTAGTAAAAACCAAATTCTGACCATTCTTTAGCCTTGGGATCTCACTTAAATAATGTGAGATGCAACAAGCTTCAGGCTAAAAAAGGTGACAGGTGTCCTCCTTTAGAAAAACAAAAACAAGAATAACAGAAAGGTTAATTACAACAACAATTCTTGGCGGGTCCCTTTCTGTTATGCTTCTTGGTTGTTATGATCTGATCTCACAATCATTCTTCATCTTCAGAGTACATACCCATAAGGTCTGTAAGTGATGTATCATCTTCTGTTACATGCAAACTCACTTTAACCTGGGGATTTTCTATGTCATCATTGCTGATTACAAAAGTAACTATTACTCTTACATCTTCTTCGTCATCGTCTCCTGACATCTGCTCACTAAACTGATTTTTCCATCTGTTAAAAGTATCATCATCTGGCCAATCAAAACTTAGGGTTTCTCTTTGTATCTTTATTAAAGAATTGGCATTTTCCTCTAAATGATCGAATTCTTTTCTCATATCAGCGTAACATAATTGTATTTTTACCAACTCCTCATTTGTCTTTGCCCAAAACCAATGGCCAGTATCACTGATGATGTTTGTTATGCTGTTATCGAATAATTCATCCATTTCCTTTTTCCATTTTTCTTTTTCCTTTACTGTATCAACAGATTCTAAAGCACAAGGAAATAGGGTGAATTTTTTAGCAAGATATTTTGAAAAACAGAGTATCAATTTTCTCTGTAAAGAATCTCTTTTATTCTCAAAATTATCTAATTGATTCAATAAATCAAAAATCCTTTCAACCTGATGATAAGGCATTTGGACTGTAGATATACAAATAATTGTAACATCATTGTTTCTCTGTCTCCATTTCTGTGCAAGAGAATCTAGTCCATCCTTTTCTTTATTTAACTCATCCATGAGGGTTACAATCCTTGTCAACTGATCATAAAAAGTTGACCATTGTATTTTATCCCTCAAATATGTCACACCCTGCCTCCATTTCTCTTCCTGCTGATTTCTAAATTCTATCTGCCACTCATGTAATTTGGTTTTTTCTGCTTCAAATTCCTCTGCAGTATAGAATTGGGGTCTTTCAGGGGTGTCAGGTATCTCAATAATAGGGGTTAATCCCACAGATGACTGTGGGGGATATGCAATTCTCAGTGTACTGGATTCTCCCACTTTCCTCTTTCCAAGTACCTTTTCTAATTGAGATACCCTATTTTCTAATTCAATTCTCCTTTTTACCTCTAATTTTTTGCGAACAGACAACTTGACAAAAAAATTTTTATCAAACCTTGGCACGCTTTTCTTTCAGTAATGGCTTCTGCACAAGAATAGCTTCAAACCTTTTCTCGCGTGAAATGAAACTGATGAAATCTCTCTGTATTATACTCTATTTTTCCTCATGGACGAAGCTTTCTTGTCTAATTAATACAAAGAGTGGCACTACATTTTTCATTTAAAACTGCGCCGTTGATCTTCAAAGATCCTACGATCCTGCGGTACAAAGAGAACAACTAGGAGTTACATTTGCCATGTCAGTTAGTCTACCCAATGAGAACTTGCCATGTACAGAATTCTTTCTTTTGATGGCACTTATATTTAGACCCACTGATGACGGAGAACACGTGTCAGCATGTTGCTACTTCGTTATGCATAAAGAACAAGCACCTTGCCATGGCGAAGCGGCAACAATCGTTGATCAGATCAAGAAATGATCGAAAGATATGCTACAGGACTTCTTAAGAAAGAAGCCGGCGGGCCCAACTCACTATGTTGCTGTAATTATCTTCCTTGCAACTCTTCATAGCGAGGTAGAGAGCTCCTTTGATCCACTTCAAGCTGACGTTCAATATTTCTTGCACATTCAGTCAGATAGGTATTAATGAGAATCGGATCTCTACATAGTTGGCACATGACAAAATTTATCACAGTCATCTGTCATTACACGTCATCAAAGATCTTGCTGATCTTTTTCCATTTTACGGGGCCTCCCTAACTCGCTAACGATGAAGCACCTGAATTTTCCAATAGCGAGGTAGCGAGCTCCGGCACTTAAAAGGATTCTGTGCCGAAAAATGCAAGGGTTACCCAGTAATTACTTCTGTTAATTAAAACTGATTCTGACAACAGTATTTATGATTGGTCATGCCACCTGGTGTAATTATGATACAAGCAAGATGCAATATCATCATTTTTAGATTTTCACGTGGCCTCGCTACTTCGCTAACGGTGAAGTGTCTGAATTTTCTGATAGCGAGGTGGCGAAACTTTTGAAAAAAACAACATTTCGGCTCTAATGTCAGATATTCTAGTGGGTCCCTCTCCTTTTTTTGGATGGTGAATTGCAAAGTGTACCTGTACAATAAAATATTTAATAAGCAAATCTCCGATCGCCGCATCTTCACTTTATGGTCCCACCGCTTAAAATACTCAATATTTGTTATCTCGCTATACTTAATGAGCATGCAACTCTCAATAGCGAGGTAACGCCAACGGTAGATCTAATTGGATCCGACGGTTGGGACAAATAGGAAGAAAGGTAACCCGGGAGAAAGGAAAAAAAATATGATAGCATATTCGTCTCTTTTGAAAATTCAAAATTTCGCGCCCGACAATTTATGAATAGGGATGAATATAGGATTTATATGGCGATTATTTCTTATAGATGGTTTATCCAAAACCCAATGTTTCACTTAGGCATAGAACATTTGACTTTTCTATGATTTAACTAAAAATTTTTTACTACAGAAAAATTCAGACCAACAGTAAATGACGACTCTGCTGGGGACTGTCTAACACATCTGTAAAAAGTACTGCAGTTGTCTTTAGTCTTACTAAGTAAGTATGTGTCGTGTGATCTTTATTTTGCCCATAGCTATAAGGGAATCTTTAGTGTCAAAACTTGAGGATTTAAAGAAGATATAACCCAAGTACCATTGCTACACACTGACGCATCCAGTTTATTCGAGTGTCTTATCTAACAAGCAAGAGTTGCAGTCTTACAACATCAGTGATTGGTCTCTTCGTGCTATATTTTTCTTCCCACTTGTGTATTGTTTTCTTTCTGTCAGTAAGAGTGTTATTATATTTTCCCAAAAATAGGTGGCGACTCAGTCAAGGTTTTGAAGCTAGTGCTTATTGTAACAAAAGAAGAATATGGCTGACAAGAGAAAAAACACAAGGGCTTACATGAGAGCCAATCCCGATGTATCAATGTATACTGATTTACCCCAAGGTGGTAGGAAGAACCAAAATAAGAAAAGAATAGATCCAAATCCTACTTGGAAGCCTAGAGGTAATGCCTCCGTAAATTCCCCTTATCAACCGATAATAGCAAGAGAGTCATCTTTGCTTAGTTCTGAATCTGAAAATACAAGACTCTTAGGAGGTATTTTCAGTACCCCATTACCAGATCAGAGAGTTTTTCAAGACAAAGACGTATCTACTATGGGAATTGCTTCACCAATACCAGGGCTTGTAGTAGATATAAATTGTAGGCTAGGATTTAGGAGTTCATCTGATACCCCTTTTAATCCCAGAGTAGCCCCATATATGGAACCAAACTTTATAGATCTAGATGACCCTGCTAATTCCGAGGCAACCTCTGCTAATTCTAAAGAAGTGCAATCTGAAATAGGATTTTTGAAGAAATGGATTGCTGAGGAATAAGCTAAACGCATCTGTCTTGAAAAGGAGAGGGAGCGAGCCACTTTGGATGCAATAATAGAAAGAGATACTCTGCTAAGAAGGATGGCTGCTTTGAAAGAGAAAAATAAAAAATTAAAAGAGAATACCCCCACTCTCCATCAGGACGTCTTTGGAGATGTTGATAATCTAAGAGCTAAAGTTCAACAACAGGAGAAACTCCTAAATCAAAGGCAAGAACCAATTATTGTTCAAGTTCAAGCTTATAAACCCATTCAAGTTGATCCAATAGAGCCCATTGGAACCGTTCCAGATAAAGGGAAAGGCAAGGCTATAGGAATCCAAATAAATGAGCCTCAAGCCATACCGAGCAAACCTATACAACCCTCCATATCAAAATTAGATCTAGAACTAGAGAAGGCTCGAAAAGAGAGGGAAGACCTTGCAAAAGAACTTGAGAAAGTTGAAAATGAAGCTCAGGCCGCAGAAACCAGAAGGAAAATCCAATTCATAAAGTCTAATTCTGCATTGAATTCATGGCCTAGTTTGTCTATCCCACCTACAAATCCTACACCAGTTAGTGGTCCCATAATCTCGACTCAGAAAGTACCCCAATCTGCTCCTACCTCATCTTCCAATATTGGCACTCAAGTCCCATTTGTCCCACCACAGCTATCCTAAGCTACTCTCCTAAGTCAAGCTAATGCAGCTAGTACCTCTAACGTTCCTAGTTTCTAGAAGAAACCTATATACCTCAAAAAATATAGACAAATATCATTTGCCAGTATTCCTGGTGCCCCCCGTCCCATATCTTTTGATTTAAGGGATAAAGTGGTTATGTTTTCTGGAAATAATGCTGTTACTGGTGAAGAACATTTGAGAATTTTCATTGACATGCTCAATGATTATGAAGTTGAACATGAGGACATGGTGATGAAATTATTTGTGCATTCACTCACAGAGGATGCAAGGGATTGGTTCAGGAGGTTGCCTGATGATAGTATTACTTCATGGAGTGATTTGGAGAAATTGTTCAAAGAACAATATGGGGACAATACTAATGCAAGATTCATGTTGAATGAGTTCAACAATATCAAGAAGAATCCAAATGAATCCACATTTGATTTCAATGTGAGATTTCAGAAAGGGATGTACAAACTATTTCAGTTTATGCGGTTAAATGAAGACGTCTGTCTTATAACCTATTTCAATGCCTTTGATAGCAAAATGGCCTACCAACTGAGAGATAAGGATCCTAAAACTTTAAGAGATGCCTATAGAGTTGCAGTGAATATACAAAATAATAGAAAGGCCTCTGGAAAATTAGGGAGGAGGGATGATCCTAAGCTTTTGAATCCTAAGAATAATAATAAAAGGGAAGGTGACAAAACTCCCATAGGAAAAAAGCTTGAGGAACCTACTATAGACCATGTTTTAGAAATGCTCAAGAAGATGAATCCCACTATTTTCAATAAGAGAAATGTTACTGAGAGAACCCCTGTGAATAACAAAAATTTCAATAGACAGCCTAGGATGCAGAATTACCCATACACCACCCAGTGGAAAGATGGTAAACCAGTTCCCAACCAGACCCAAAATATGAAAGATAAGGGTACCCCGGACCCCCTGCAAAGGAACACTGTAAATATGAATGATGATGTACCTTGGTGCATTATATGCCAATCACCTCATTCTACTGATTATTGTGTTGTTGCCCAGTCGTTCGCCCAAGCTCAAGGAGTGTAAGCAGAAGAAGAAACAGAAGAAAAAAATCATGATGATATAAGCTACAATATGGTGAACACATCTGATGATTTGATAGATTCTGATTCAGAAGAACCTGAGAATGATGTTACCAGCCAGAGAATTGCTTACCAGTTACATCATCAGCAAATATTTTCAGATGATGAAAAGAATGATACAGATAAGGTATGCAATACATTTTCTGACGTAGGTTTCACAAACCTAAGAATCCCCTCCAAGGAGGAAATTGATAGAATTATAGCCGAGATGATTTCACAAGTCCATAGTAATTAAAATTTGAGAAATAGAGCAATAAATAATGAGGCAGGAAGGCCATCTAGTGTGTTCATCAAAGACACCACTCATAAGACAAATGATCAACACAAGAAGGTCAGTATAGATGTGCCTAAGATCAAGGAGAGCAAGGGTCAAAAATGGGAACCAAAAAAGAAAGTTCAATTTCAGATAGGTGAAGCAACAAAGACAATAGTGCAACCAGAGAAATCAGAACCAGATGTTGTCAAGCAAAAAGTGGTGCCCACTACTCAAAAGACTCTGATTCTAGGCACTATTGTAAAACCTACTGTGGTTGAACCTGTTGATATGATTGCCATGTTATCTCAAATTACTATGAAAGTACCCTTGTTTGAGCTTTTTAGAATTGAAGAGCATAAGAATAAGGCTTTTTCATGGTTGGGTGGAATAGCAAACAACAATAGTATTGATGATCAAGCTGTAGCCCAACATACCCCATTAATAATAGAGGACAATGGTATTATATCCCAGATTCTTCAGATGTTTTTAGATGATTCATTAGTTGCGTTCATACAAGATATTGATCATTTTTTCCTTAGTCTAATCATAAAAGGGAAAACCTTGAAAAATTGTATGATAGATTCTGGAGCTTCCAACACTATAATGCCTTTCAAAGTAATGGAAGCCCTAGGATTGAAGGTGGATACTAAACAAGGTAGATGCTGAGGGATGGATGCTAGAGAGGTTCCAGTAATAGGTACTATAAATGCCTTACCATTCAAACTGGCTGCATTTCCTGAGGTAGAATTAACCATGTCTGTCCTTGTGGTGGATATACCCCCACACTACGAGATGCTACTTTCCAGAAAATGGAGTGCCGCCATGGGGGGAAGCCTACAATGTGACCTTACTTATGCCACCTTCCATATAGGGGACAAAGCTGTCAGGGTAAATAGGGAACCAAGGGTTAACCACATCTTAGGTGAAGAAATTGACAAAGATACCACTTGTTTCTTAGACACTGGGATTAATGCTTTCAGGGCTGAATTAATTATTCAGGAAGTGGAAAACTTGCCTGATATCATTGAAA
Source organism: Cupressus sempervirens (assembly GCA_028749045.1). NCBI lineage: Eukaryota > Viridiplantae > Streptophyta > Pinopsida > Cupressales > Cupressaceae > Cupressus > Cupressus sempervirens. The sequence goes on along the minus strand of CM053784.1, from coordinate 254,286,473 downwards.
ATGAGGTTGAATGTTGCATGAATTCACCAAAATTATGGACAATGTTCTTTGATGGGGCTAGTTCTAAAGAGGGTGTAGGGGCAGGTGTAGTTTTTGTGTCCCCTGAAAATAACACCTTCAGGTATTCATTCACCTTGAAGTTTGCTTGCACTAATAACATCGCTGAATATGAAGCATTGCTGCTAGGACTCAAAGTGGCCACACACCACAAAATTAAGAAATTGTGTGTCATAGGGGATTCTAAATTGATCATCTCTCAGATCAAAGGAACCTACTCCTCAAAAAATAGGAGATTAAAACAATATAGAAATGCAGTCTGGGATCAAATAGAATTCTTTGATGCATTTGGGATCTCATGGAGAGATAGGACCCAGAATAAAATGGTTGATCTTCTGGCCAATGTAGATATCAAACCAAAAGAAATATCATTTGTAGGAATCTCCTAGATTGAGGCCCAAAATAGACCTTCTATACCTGACAACATTGAAAATTGGCAGGTGTTTGAAGATGACAAAGATATTACAAATTTTTTGCTAAATGAAGACAAATACCATGGTCAGGCAATGGACTGTAATGGACTGATTGAAACCATAAATGGGAAAGAAACCATTTTTGGTCAAGAAATCATGCAATTAAAAATAAATAAGATGCCTAAGGGGTTGGTAGTCTTGGAGAATATTTTTGATAACCAAGACAGAGTAAAATCGGGAGTAAATGACCCCAAACCGCAGGAGCTAGAAGAAATGAATTTGGGAATGGATGAATTCCCTAAAAGGGTTTACATCGGCCAAGATCTGCCTGTTCAAATCAAAAAAGCATTGATTGACCTACTTAGAAAGTACAGGCATGTTTTTGCTTGGTCATATGATGACCTTAAAGCTTATAGGGAGGACCTTTTCCAGCATGTCATACCATTGAAGGAAAATGTAAAACCTTTTAGGCAAAAACAGAGGCTAATCAATCCTACCCTTGCCCCAAAAATGCAGGAAGAACTGACAAAACTGAGAGATGGTGGAATAATCAAACCAATTAGGCATTCCACTTGGGTTTCAAACCTTGTTCCTGTAAGAAAAAAGAATGGAGATATTAGGCTTTGTGTGGATTTTAGAAATCTAAACATTGCATCTCTAAAAGATAATTATGGCTTACCTAATATGGAAGCCATGTTACAACAAGTGACCGGCTTTGAATTGATGTCAATGATGGATGGCTTTTCTGGATATAATCAAGTTCTGGTAAAAGAAAGTGAACAGTTCAAAACAGCTTTCACAACCCCTTGGGGAACGTATGTGTATGTGAGGATGCCTTTTGGCTTGATTAATGTAGGAGCTACTTTCCAAAGAGCCATGGATGTAGCATTTCATGAGTATATTGACAAATTTATGGTTGTGTACCAGGATGATCTTAGAGCGTATTCTAACAAGGCTGAAGATCACTGCAAACACTTGGAAATTTTTTTTATAAAAGCCCTGTAATATGGGGTATCTCTAAACCCAAAGAAATGCTCGTTTGGGGTCACAGAAGGAAAGTTATTAGGACACATAGTGTCCAAGGATGGGGTAAAAATAGACCTAGAAAGGGTAATAGCTATTGATAAAGTCCCTAAACCTAAAAACGTGAAAGGTATACAGTCCTTTTTTGGCCAGGTAAATTTTCTGAGGAGGTTTGTTACCAATTTCGCTGAAATTAGTAGACCCATTTCAAAAATGCTCAAGAAAGGAGCTGTTATAGATTGGAATGGTGAACCTTCATAGGAATTCCAGGATATAAAAACTGCGATAAAAAATGCTCCAATGTTGAGGACCCCAGATTATACTAAACCCATGCATATTTTTTCTTTTGCATCATTCCATACTGTAGCTGCAGTTTTATTACAGAAAAACCAAGAAGGATATGAGCAGCCTATTGCCTTTTTTAGCAAATCCCTGCAGCATGCTGAACTGAAGTATGAAATAAATGAAAAACAAGCATATGCTTTGGTAAAGGCTGTAAAAGCATTCAGAAGTTATTTGGTAAGCGCTACTATTATTGCCTTTGTACCTAATGCTGCAGTTAAAGATATTTTCTCTCAGCAGGAAGTGTCAGGAAGGAGATGTAGATGGATCAATAGAATCCAAGAATTCAACATTGATATGCAGATAACTAAGTTAGTAAGAGGTCAAGGTTTGGCCAAACTTATGGCCGAAACTAACCTGGAAGCTAATCAGATAAACTTAGTAAATGATGATTTCAGAACTGATTTCTGCGACATGGCCCAGTGTGACTGGTACATCAATGTTATACATTACTTGCAACATATGGAAGTTCCTCCCCATCTGCCTGATAATGAAAAAAGGAATATTAAATTGCAAGCCATCAGGTATGTAATTGTTCAAAATAACTTATGGTGGAGAATCTTTGAAGGAGTTCTGTTGAAATGTGTTGACAAAGAAAGGGCAAAAGAGATTTTGAAAGAAATGCATGCTGGAGTATGTGGAGGACATTACATGGCCAAAACTACTACGCATAAGATAATGAGGGCTGGTTTCTGGTGGCCTACTTTGTTCAAAGATGCTCAAGTTATGGTTAAGAAATGTGATCCTTGTCAGAGATTTGCTGGAAAGCTGAAATTCTCAAGAAATACTCCACTGAAGCCAGTTGAAACTAAAGCACCTTTTCAACAATGGGGTCTGGACTTTATAGGAGAAATTTTTCCCAAGTCCAGTACTAGCTATTCTTGGATTCTGGTTGCTACTGACTACTTTACAAAATGGGTAGAGGCTATCCCTACCAAAAATGCAACGAGTAAAGTGGTAAATAATTTCCTATTGAATAATATCATTTCCAGATTTGGATGTCCATAGAAAGTTGTTACAGATAATGCTATGTGTTTTAGGTCTGAGGAATTCATCAAGTTTTGTGATAAAAATGGGATTCCAAGTTACAGTTGGCAATATGGGCTGACAGAGTAACTGTAAAGAAGGTGATTGGGGTGGCTCCATTTGATTTAGTGTATGGAATTCAAGCTAGAATGCCCTAGAACAACTTGATGGGATTATACAATTACATCCAGTTATATGATGAAGATACTACTGATGAAATGAAAGAAATAATGAATGAATTGGTAGGATTGACCGAAGCCAGAAGAGAAGCATCTCTGAGGAATCAAAAATTGCAGTTACAAGTCAAAACACTCTATGATAAAAGAACTGTAAACAAGAAATTTGAAAATGGAGACCTAGTCTTAATGTGGAACGCCAGAATTGAAGATAAAGGAAAACATGGCAAATTTGATCCCATTTGGTTAGGCCCATATCTCATTGAGAATGCTTGGGGTAAATATTCTTACATAATCAAAGATATATTTGATAATATTCTTGAATTGCTAGTTCATGGGCAGTTCTTGAAGAGGTATTTTTTTTGAAATAATACTTATTTTCTTCCATGAACAATAGTTTTAGGTTTTCCTGTCGTCCTGTTTTCTGTAAATCCTTGTACAGTCTGAGTTTTTTGTTTTTGTGTGTTGCTCTGTGCTCTCTGAAGAAGTTGTCACTTTACCGGATGTGTGGTCTGCTCTCCCATAGATTCTGAATCCTTGCATAGACTCAAGTAGTTTGTCATCCCCAAACAGAGCCACTGTTGGTCTGACTTTTTCTGTAGTAAAAAATTTTCAGTTAAATCATAGAAAAGTCAAATGTTCTATGCCTAAGTGAAACATAGGGTTTTGGATAAACCATCTATAAGAAATAATCACCATATAAACCCTATATTCATCCCTATTCATAAATTATCAGGCACGAAATTTTGAATTTTCAAAAGAGATGAATATGCTGTCATATTCTTTTTCCTTTCTCCCGGGTTACCTTTCTTCCTATTTGTCCCAACCGTCGGATCCAATTAGATCTACCATTGGAGTTATCTCGCTATTGAGATTTGCATGCTCATTAAGTATAGCGAGATAACGAATATTGAGTATTTTAAGTGGTGGGAACATAAAGTGAAGATGCGGTGATCAGAGATTTTCTTATTAAATATTTTATTGTGTAGGTACACTTTGCAATTCACCATCCAAAAAAAGGAGAGGGACCCACTAGAATATCTGACATTAGAGCTGGAATGTTGTTTTTTCCGGAAGTTTCGCCACCTCACTATCAGAAAATTCAAACACTTCACCGTTAGCGAAGTAGCGAGGCCACGTGAAAATCTAAAAATGATGTCATTGCATCTTGCTTGTATCATAATTACACTAGGTGGCATGACCAGTCATAAATACCGTTGTCAGAATTAGTTTTAATTAACAGAAGTAATTACTGGGTAACCCTTGCATTTTCTGGCACAAAATCCTTTTAAGTGTCGGAGCTCGCTACCTCGCTATCGGAAAATTCAGGTGCTTCACCGTTAGCGAGTTAGCGAGGCCCCGTAAAATGGTAAAAGATCGGCAAGATCTTTGATGACATGTAATGACAAATGACTGTGATAAATTTTGACATGTGCCAACTATGCAGAGATCCGATTCTCATTAATACCTATCTGACTGAATGTGCAAGAAATCTTGAACGTCAGCTTGAAGTGGATCAATGGAGCTTGCTACCTCGCTATGAAGAGTTGCAAGGAAGATAATTACAGCGACATAGCGAGTTGGGCCCGCCGCCTTCTTTCTTAAGAAGTCCTGTAGCATATCTTTCGATCATTTCTTGATCTGATCAATGATTGTCACCGCTTCACCATGGCAAGGTGCTTGTTCTTTATGCATAACAAAGTAGCGACATGCTGACACGTGTTCTCCATCGTCAGTGGGTCTAAATATAAGAGCCATCAAAAGAAAGAATTCTGTACATGGCAAGTTCTCATTGGGTAGACTAACTGACATGGCAAATGTAACTCCTAGTTGTTCTCTTTGTACCGCAGGATCGTAGGATCTTTGAAGATCAACGACGTAGTTTTAAATGAAAAATGTAGTGCCACTCTCTATATTAATTAGACAAGAAAGCTTCGTCCGTGAGGAAAAATAGAGTATAATACAGAGAGATTTCATCAGTTTCATTTCACGCGAGAAAAGGTTTGAAGCTATTCTTGTGCAGAAGGCATTACTGAAAGAAAAACGTGCCAAGGTTTGATAAAAAAAATTTTGTCAAGTTGTCTGTTTGCAAAAAATTAGAGGTAAAAAGGAGAATTGAATTAGAAAATAGGGTATCTCAATTAGAAAAGGTACTTGGAAAGAGGAAAGTGGGAGAATCCAGTACACTGAGAATTGCATATCCCCCACAGTCATCTGTGGGATTAACCCCTATTATTGAGATACCTGACACCCCTAAAAGACCCCAATTCTATACTGCAGAGGAATTTGAAGCAGAAAAAACCAAATTACATGAGTGGCAGATAGAATTTAGAAATCAGTAGGAAGAGAAATGGAGGCAGAGTGTGACATATTTGAGGGATAAAATACAATGGTCAACTTTTTATGATCAGTTGACAAGGATTGTAACCCTCATGGATGAGTTAAATAAAGAAAAGGATGGACTAGATTCTCTTGCACAGAAACGGAGACAGAGAAACAATGATGTTATAATTATTTGTATATCTACAGTCCAAATGCCTTATCATCAGGTTGAAAGGATTTTTGATTTATTGAATCAATTAGATAATTTTGAGAATAAAAGAGATTCTTTACAGAGAAAATTGATACTCTATTTTTCAAAATATCTTGCTGAAAAATTCACCCTATTTCCTTGTGCTTTAGAATCTGTTGATACAGTAAAGGAAAAAGAAAAATGGAAAAAGGAAATGGATGAATTATTCGATGACAGAATAACAAACATCATGAGTGAGACTGGCCATTGGTTTTGGGTAAAGACAAATGAGGAGTTGGTAAAAATACAATTATATTACGCTGATATGAGAAAAGAATTCGATCATTTAGAGGAAAATGCCAATTCTTTAATAAAGATACAAAGAGAAACCCTAAGTTTTGATTGGCCAGATGATGATACTTTTAACAGATGGAAAAATCAGTTTAGTGAGCAGATGTCAGGAGACGATGACGAAGAAGATGTAAGAGTAATAGTTACTTTTGTAATCAGCAATGATGACATAGAAAATCCCCAGGTTAAAGTGAGTTTGCATGTAACAGAAGATGATACATCACTTACAGACCTTATGGGTATGTACTCTGAAGATGAAGAATGATTGTGAGATCAGATCATAACAACCAAGAAGCATAACAGAAAGGGACCCGCCAAGAATTGTTGTTGTAATTAACCTTTCTGTTATTCTTGTTTTTGTTTTTCTAAAGGAGGACACCTGTCACCTTTTTTAGCCTGAAGCTTGTTGCATCTCACATTATTTAAGTGAGATCCCAAGGCTAAAGAATGGTCCGAATTTGGTTTTTACTAAGTATTGTGCTTAGTTCTATTTTTGGTCCAAACATTTTGGGAAGGAAATTTATAGTATACTTTTCTGTCAAAATTTCTAAGATATAGATGAATGTAGAAAGAACTGTGCTTCTTCTCTGAAGGTCTTTCTGGGTCTATTGTAAAGGATATACCATTTCCAAAGGAAATGAATACAAATTATGAACTGTCCCCATATCTGTTCTTCTATGAATTTTGTCTCCTTTTAAATACTTAGCTACCTTGATGTTGTGTGAGTAAAAGCTTATGCAATTGATTGCAATATAGTAAGACTGTACATCCATTTGTTATTGATGTTAATTCAATGGATTAAATAAAGGCTCTGATGAATGTGATGAAGTTGCTTGGGTGTTAATAAGGATTTTTGAATGATAAATTCTGGTAAGAATTGCTGATGAATTTTTTTTGCAAAGCAACAAATTAGATCTAAGAATTTACTTGACTCTGAATTCCCAATGGATTAGGCACTGATCGAAAGTATTTCAGCCAAAAGAGAAGTATATTATGAATAGCTTTTTCAAAGTACATCATAAAATCAATTTTTACTTATATCTCCTGTAAGATATTCAAAGTTGGCCAGCACTTGCCTGCATGGATTATTTTAGCTTCATTTAGCCATTGCTGTTGGAAACATCTGCAGAGCTATAGAAGATTTCTTGGCCATATCTGTTCAAGGGATGTGTTTATCAATTCGATAAGATTTACGTATATGTTTGAGGATTTAGAGATGAGAATCAAAATGAAACTAAGAATAATTCTCATACAATTGTTCCATCTTTGAACCATCCCCAGGTACACCCGCCCTGGTTTTTACAGAGCCAAAAGAGTAGAAAATCGTCTAAGGTTTTGTTGGAGTTGGGTCCTAGTACTTTGCATATGCAAGTGATAATGAGAATTGGCTATTGTTTAGGTTGTGTATTGTACTGATGTCTAGGTATTAAGCCTTTTGTCGCCTAGTAGTTTTAGCACTGTTAACATCAAAATAAAACACCAACACATCCAAAGCTAACAAAGCTAACAATTCAATGCCTAGATCAGTGGTTTCAAAGTTACACAATGATGCACCAATGAACTAAGGCACACTACAAGTTTTGGTATCGAGCGAGATCGTTGTGCCAAATCCAAAAAAATGTGATCTCTCCAAAATGAGATACATTATTGTAGACCTCGACATCAAAATCCTATAGCATTTGATGTTTCACTGATATCCCCCATGAGCTCTGAGTTATGACCCTAAAAATATTGATCTCAAGCATAATTAGAGCATCTTAGAGATTCTTTGATATGGGGAGGCCATGAACATTGTAGGATCTTTGTAGTTGGAACAAGGGTGTCACTAGGTTCACCTACCCATTTAGAGCTAATGGAGTTGGTGATTTGATGCCAAGATAAGCCATTTCAAAGATATGTAGTGATGCACCAATGAACTAAGGCACACTGCAAGTTTTGGCATCAAGCAAGATCATTATGCGAAATCCAAACAGAATGTAATCCCTTTGAAATGAGATAAGTTATTGTAGACCTTGAAATTATCATATTTTAGCATTCAAATTTTCATCGATAGCCCCCACAAGCTTTGAGTTATGAACCTTGGAATATTGATCTCCAAACACACTTAGAGCATCTTAGAGACTCTTTGGTATATGGTGGCCGCAAACATTGTAGGATCTCTATGGTCGAAACAAGGGTGTCACTAGGATTAGTATTAAGTAAAAACATTATTTTTTAGCTCCCTCAAATTTTTGGCATTAGGCATAGTTAAAGTTTGGTGTTAGTATTAAGTAAAAACATCATTTTTTAGGTCCCTCCACATTAATTACACTAAGTAAAAACATCCTTGTTTCTTACAATAAATAAAAAAGTTTATACTTACAATATATCAAGTGTTTCATCATTATTACATCAATACACAATTACCAAAAATCACAGTGTTAAAAATTGTAGTATAAAAATTAGAGTAGAACTTTTTCATGTTGCTCCTTATTTAGTTTTTCTATTCATGGAAGGCTACCCTTCTTGATGTACCTACATTCTAATATCATAAAAATATAAGTAAATAATCATATTAAATAAGATAAACATCATTTCAACAAATCATTATGAACAAAAGAACATAGGAAGTAAATATACCTAGTTGAGTGTTCTTATAGGGTCCTCTCTCTACTTTAGGGTCTCCAATAGGGCTTCATGATCAACATTACTAATATTAATTTTTTTTATAACTTTTGGTCTTCTTTGATGTTGTAACAACTTCATATTTTCTACTATAATAATATGTGAATATATGAGAATTGATTTGTGCTTCTAATAGTCTTCAAATGTAGGAATTTCATTCCTTCTAAGCATATATGTGTGCAATGATTTTCTAACAACAATTGAACTAATAGGATATGTGAATCTATCAACATCTATAATTGGTTGTGAAAGATTTTGTTTACCTCTTATACAATGTGCTAACCAATAATCTGATTTCTCATCATTCTGCTATAGTGCAACCAATGCAAAGACATGTCCTAGATGAAGATCTAATAGATGGTTATGCTAAACTAAACTTTCCATGTTATCATTTTTGATAGGGGGTATGATAGACAATGGAGTGATATAATGTGGATCCCATGTGTCACACACTTAACTCACAATGATCCCAATCACATTGAAAACAAAAAGGACAAAATAAAGCTAGCTATCATGTCCAAATGGTCCATGTACTAGAATCAGAGCTCTAGAATGAATGCCTTTTTGGTGAATCTTTAATAGTAGCACAATCTGATCTATCACCTATAGACCCTTCCTAGACAAACCAAAATAACTAGCATACTACTGAATCAAGATTCCTCTATGTGATAATGCTAAACTACACCAATCAACAATACTATGAGCATGAAGACGCTCTACTATTAAAATATTCAATTGCTCCTTAATGAGAGCTCTCTTCACACATGGCCCTGCTCCATCATGTTCCTCTTTCCCATGACTAGACTCACAAAAACTCCAAATATGAGGCACCCCCGTCTCTACTTGCATCCTACACAACTAATAAAATATGCGAGCATTCTTGAATTGACTTGTGCAATTATCCAACCGAATTATTGTCTACCCATAGCAATGTCATGCTCCTATAAGAAATCAAACTAATTCTCTAAAAAATGTTGCACAAACTTCTGAGAGTGAGATCTATCATCACTCTCATAAAAATAATACTCTCTAATAATCTTCTTATTATCTTCCCCACTATTAGGGGCATTTCTATATGTTGGGTTGACAAAATAGCAATCTGAATGACATTGTAATACTGGGACTATGTCTCATTTTGGGGTTGCAATGTGTAGTTCTCTACAAAGTTAACAATTGATATAAGAGTGCCAAATGGAAAATTCTCCTTAAAAATTCTAAATTGTTGATCTAGCCACTAAGATCTATAACTATTCCTTGCATACCTGTAGAAAATATTTTTCTTGAAATCTGAAATAAAAGTAGCCACATTGATTTCTTTTGAAACTAATTCACATTTAGATCCCTCACCCCCACTCTTCAATGTTTATTTCACTATTTCATATACCCCCCCTTATATTTACTATTGTCCTCGCAAGATCTTGTTCACACCACTCATGGAAACATGTGTCAAACTTGGATAAGCCACACATTCTATACACTTCTCATTTAGGAAAGCATTTCTATAAATGAAACAACCATCAAATCTAAGACATAAAGATTGATATAGAAAGTCTCTCGATGATTTTAGAAGCCCACTAGCACCACAATTATCCAACATTTCATTACTATGCAAATTAGAGAAGATGGAGCATAATAGTTCATGGTGCATAGAAAACTCCACATGATGTTTGCAACAACATGTATTTCGAATCTTAAGTGGCACACAATAAAAAAGTTTCAAGGATTCAAAAATCCCTTTGTGATACATGCAATCTTGAATAACTCTCTCTAAATTCTTTGACCAACATAGTTTGACGTACGTCTAAATAATGTTTAGGATGTGGTGTGCGGTCTCTAATGCCAATTCTCAACTTCAATACATCTTTAGCATTGAGTGAGAGTCTTGAGATAGAGTACCAAAATTGTGTAATTTCTTTCTTCACATCATTGCTTATATTCTTATGAAAATTTAAAAGTATCCCACCAAAAGCCCATGTATCATTTTGAAGAAGACCATCAATTTTCTCTATTCTAGTAAGTGCTCTTTTCAAAGTAGTACAGTTTAGGTTTAAGTCAATAAAAGTTTGTCACATATATCTACCCTTTTCCCCAATGATGACTTACCAAAGAGGTTGCAATAATCCTTCAAGAAAATCTCTTATCCTTCTCCCTACTTTTTTCCCAATACTATTGAGAGCACTAGAAAGATTCTTCACAATGATGACATTTCTTTCTATTTTCTTATTGACACAAATCTTCAATTTAGAAAGCATAGGTCTCATCTTTTGCATCTTTAATAAGTGCATAAAAAGTTGACATTGCTCCACCATTGTCTTTTTGCCTAAAAACATCTTATATAGTCTTGAAGCCCATAACTGAATGGTTCTTTGTGATTTCTTTCCTTCCAAATTACTAATAATCATTTCACCAATTTCAATTAACCATCTTGTAGTTCTAGGACCTTCATTTTGGTTATAATTAGGATTCTTTTTTATTTTCAAGATGATCAATGATGATATTCATATTATCAACTTGTAAATTTTTATTCTCCAAATATTCAATCCTAACATTGTCATTATCAATTGGTACATTTTCATTCTCCAACTGAACATATTCATTTTCTAACTCTATAATTTCACCTTCAATCAATACATCATCAACTTGATTGACATTTAGCATACCTTTCATTTTTCTTTGGGGATTTACCCTGTCTGTTTCCCTATATGTTGGAATATTTTCATTCAATACCTTCCTTTTGCATTTAGGCTTTCAACAACTACTACTCCCCATTCAGACAACTGTACCAAACACCAGATCAAATTTTGTAGCAAACTTTTCAAACAATGAGCCCCAAATTTTTTTTTTTTGTAAAACACTATTGAAGCCCATGAAAAAGCCAAAAAAATGTGATTGTTAGCTTTACAGTGACAAAATCAGTGCCCAAAATTTGGAGGGAAATCAAATGGGTACAATAATATATAGTATTTATAGTCATATATATTATTTACTTGAGAATACTTATATATTATTATTATATAATATATTAATATATTTTATTAATATTATATAATATAGTATTTATAATCATATATATTATTTATTATATAGCCATATATATAGTTGAGAATAAATTATATAAATATATAGAATTTACTTGTTATATATTATTATATATTATTTTTTAATTGATCACATGGGTCAAGGTGGTTGTAGGCTAACCTATGACCCCCTTCAACCTATTTCATCATGACATGTGTCCCTAGGAATTCTAACACCCCTAGGAACATATCGTAATCAATCATATGGGTTGAAGAGGGTTGTAGGCTAACCTAAGACCCCTTTCGACATATTTCATCATGACATGTGTCCCTTGGGGACCTATGATCCTTAGGGACATATTGTAATCAATCATATGGGTCAAAGTGGGTTGTAGGGTAACCTACAACCCCCTTTGACCCATTTCATTTTGACATGTGCCCATGGGTGTTCTAAGACTCCTAGGGACATATTGTAAGTGATCATATGGGTTGAAAAGGGTCATAGGCTAACCTAAGAACCTATTCAACCCATTTTGTCATGACATATGTCCCAAGGGATCTAGGATCCCTAGGGACATATCATAATTGATCATATGGGTCGAAGGGGATCATAGGCTAACCTGTGACCCCCTTCGACCCATTTCATTTGAATATGTATTACTAGGATTCCTAGGACCCCTAGGAAAATATTGTAATCAATAATATGCGTTGAATGAGTTCATAGGCTAACCTACAACCCCCTTTGACCTATTTCATCATGACATGTGTCCCTAGGATCCTAATATATCATAATTGGTCATATGAGTTGAAGGGGGTCATAGGATAACCTATAACTCTGTACGACCCATTTCATCAACGCATGTGTCCTTAGGGGTCCTAAGATCCCTAGGGACATATTGTAATTGATCATATGAGTTGAATGGAGTTGTAGACTAACCTACAACCCCTTTCAACTCATTTCATCATGACATATGTCCCTAGGGGTCCTAACACCCCTAAGGACATATAGTAATCAATCATATGGGTCGAATGGGATTGCAAACTAACCTACAACCCCCTTCGACCCATTTCATCATGACATGTGTCCCTATGGGTCCTAGGACTCCTAGGGACATACCATAATTGATCATATGAGTAAAAGGGGGTCCTGGGCTAACCTGCGACACATTTCATCCTAACATGTATTCCCCCTACACACATGTCATAATCAATCATATGGATTGAATGGGGTCATAGGCTAATCTATGATCCCCTTCGACTCATTTCATCATGACATGTATCCTTAGGGTTCCTAGGGACATCATAACTGATCATATGGGTAGAAGGGGGTTATAGACTAACCTATGACCCCTTCTGACCCATTTCATCATGATGTTTGTCTGTAGGGATCCTAGGACCTCTAGGGACATATTTTAATCAATAATATGGGTTGAATGGGGTCATAGATTAATGTACAACCTCCTTCTACCTATTTTATCATGACATGTTTCCATAGGGGTCCTACAACCCCTAGAAACATATTGTAATTGATCATATAGGGAAAACGGGGTCGTAGGCTAACCTATGACCCTCTTTGACCAATTCCATCAAGAATTGTGTCCCTAGGACCCCTAGGGACATATCATAATTGATCTTATGGGTCAAAAAGGGTTGTAGGCCAACCTATGACACCGTTGGACCCATTTCATTGTTACATGTGTCCTTAGGGATCCTAGGACTAATATGAACATATGGGTTGAACGGGGTGCTAGGCTAACCTATGACCCCCTTCGACCTATTTCATCATGACATGTGTCCCTAGGTGTACTAGGACTCCTAGGGACATGTCATAATCAATCATATGGGTTGAATGGGTTGTAGGCTAACCTACAACCCCCTTCGACCCATTTCATCGCAAATTGTATTCCTAGGGGTTTATGACCCCTAGGGACATATTGTAAGTGGGTTAAAGGTTTTCGTAGCCTAATCTACAACCCTTCAACCCATTTCATCATGATATGTGTCTTGAAGAGTCATAGGACCTGTAGGGACGTGTGGTAATCAATTATATGGGTTGAAGAGGGTTGTAAGCTAACCTACAACCCCCTTCGACCCATTTCATCATGACATGTGGCTTTAGGTGTTCTAAGGACATATCATAATCGATCATATGGGTCAAAGGGGTTGTAGATAACCTATGACCCCCTTTGGCCCATTTCATCATGACATGTGTCCCTAGGGGCCTTTGGAGCCCTAAGGACATATTGTAATTGATCATATGGGAGGAATAGGATTGTAGACAAACCTACAACTCCCATTGATCCATTTCATCATGAAATGTGTCCCTACGATTCCTAAGACCTCTAGGGACATATCATAATCAATAATATTTGTCAAATGGGGTTGTAGGCTAACCTACAACCCCCTTCAACCCATTTCATCATGACATGTGTGTCCTTAGGGGTCATAGGACCCTTAAGGACATATCATAATTGATCAAATGGGGCGAGTCAGGTCATAGGCTAACCTACAACCCCCTTTGACCCATTTCATTATGACATGTGTTCAAGGGGGTCTTAGGACCCCTAGGCACATATCAAAATTGATCATATGTGTCAAAGGGGGCTATAGGATAGCTTATGACACCCTTCAACCAATTTCATTGTGACATGTGTCCCTAGGGGTCCTAGAACCTGTAGGGACATATGGTAATTGATCATATGGATCGAAGGTACTCATTGGCTAATTGATGGCCCCCTTTGACACATTTTAGCATGACATGTGTTCCTAGCAGTCCTAGGACCAATAGGGACATATGGAAATTGATCTTATGCTTTAAATTGGGTCATAGGATAACCCACAACCTCCTTTGACCTATTTCATCATGACATGTGTCCTTAAGCTTCCTATGACCCCTACAAACATGGTGTAATCAATCATATGTGTCAAATGGGGTCATAGGCTAACCTATGACATCCTTTGACCTATTTCACCATGACATGTTCCTAGGGGTCCTAGGACTCCTAGGGACATATTATAATCAATCATATGGGATAAAGGGGCTCATAGGCTAACCTACGACCCCTTCAACCCATTTTATAGTGACACACATTTCTAGGGATCTTAAGACCCATAGGGACATATGGTAATCAATCATATGGGTTGTAATCTAACCTATAACCCCCTTCAACCCATTTCATCATGACATGTGTCCCTAAGGACCCTAAGACCGCTAGGGACATATCGTAATTGATCATATGGGTTGAAGGTTGTCATAGGAAAACTTGTGGCCCCCTTCAACTCATTTCATTATGACATGTATCCTTAGGACCCCTAAGAACATATTGTAATTGATCATATGAGTTGAATTGGGTTGTAGGCCAACCTACAACACCCTTCAACCCATTTAATCCTACCATGTGTCGCAAGAGGTCGTAAGACCCCTAGGGATATATTATAATTGATCAGATGGGTAAAAGTGGGTCGTAGGGTAACCTACAA
The DNA here is from genome assembly GCA_028749045.1 of Cupressus sempervirens. NCBI lineage: Eukaryota > Viridiplantae > Streptophyta > Pinopsida > Cupressales > Cupressaceae > Cupressus > Cupressus sempervirens. The sequence goes on along the minus strand of CM053784.1, from coordinate 254,271,412 downwards.
TCCCTTTGATCCCTTTCATTGTGACATGTGTTCCTAGGGGTCCTAGGATGCCTAAGGACATATCGTAATTGCTCATATGAGTGGAATGCGATCAAAGGCTAACTACAACCCCCTTTGACCCATTTCATCATGAAATGTGTCACTAAGAATCCTAAGACCCTTGGGGACATTTTGTAATCAATCATATGGTCCAAAGGGTGTTGTAGGCTAACCTATGACCCTCTTTGACCCATTTCATCAAGACATATGTACCTAGAAGTCCTAGTAGCCCTAGGGAAATATCAACATTGATTATATGCATCAAATGGGATCATAAGCTAATTTATGACCCTTTTTAATCTATTTCATCACAACATGTGCCCTTAGGTGTCCTAGGAACCCTGGGGTCATATCATAATTGATCACATGGGTGCCTATGACCCCCTTTGACCCATTTTAGCACATCATGTGTCCCTAGGTGTCCTAATAACCCTAAGGACATTTTATAATTGATCATATGGGTTGAATGGTGTTGTAGGGTAACCTATGACTTGTTAAAAACAATAGTCCACCAAAATAACTAAGAGAGGGGGTAAATCAATTATCCAATAATTAAATCTTTTATCCACATTAAATAAACTTTAACATTCAACCAAAGTAAAAAAAAACCATACAAAGGTTCACATACACAATTACACTAGATATGTTAACTAGGGAAACCCTTGATCAAAGAGAAAATCCTAGTGGGAATGATGCCCAAAAGATGATGTACTAATATAAATATTCCTTATGAGAGGATGGACCTTGTTAGGAATCTATTACAACATTTAGTACATATGAGTCCCTGTTAGGAGACTTTAAATCCTTGTTAGAAGATTCCAACCCTATTAGGAGTTGTGCTAACCCTATTAGGAGTTGTAGAAGATAGAAGGACCCACTGCCCAAACAACTTCAGGGGCAACATTACCACTTTCACTATCCAACTAATCTCTCAACTATTACTTGAAAATTAATTGTATGTATTATACTTTAAATTCTTTCCTCCGTCCCATCAAATGGACCAATCATTATATGACCTTGTAGACTAGGTCACTAACCTTTATTGGAATTGCAAATGGGAAATATAATTCTAAGAAGAGAGGGGAGAATTAGAAGTTCTAATTAATTAACAAATAAAACTTTTAACTATGAATCAATACATGCACTAACATAATGAAATAAAATGTCAAGTAAATGCATCCACACAAACACTTAACACCAAAATTGATTACCCAGAAACCCTCGAATAAGAAGGTAAAACTGGGGTGGGGATGACACTCACAACTTACTACTGTAGCAATAATGTAACTTGTAAAGGTTACAAAGTTTGACCATGAGCCATGGTATACCTTGTGAAAGGCCTACTTTATTAAAGGCTTACAAGAGACTATTAAATCTCACCCTATTAAAGGATTTCACACACCGCTAGAAGTGTACCCGTCTAAAGGATTTTCTAAACATTCACTTGGAATGTCTGCCTATTAAAGAATTTATCAATGGATGTTAAACCAACATTAATCCAAAGGATTTCATCCTACTAATATAATTGTAAGAGAGTACGGTATATTTTTTTGATCTACTTACTTACAATATGATATTGCTGAATTCAGATCCTTGTTCTATCCGATCTAATCCTTACTATTCTGAAATGAAGTTGTTGTATCCTCGATCCTTTGTTTTGCAAATTGATTATGCAACTCTTTTTCTCTGTTAAGTCACCTTGAATACCTTCTAGTCAATTCACCTCTTTTCTTCCTTTTACTCTTCACTCACTTACACTTCATACACTTTCAATTATAGGGTTTTGATCTCCTTATAAATATTTTGTGACTTAGGGTTAGGTATGAATCTAAAGTTGAGATTCATCCATTTTGCCTCTTTACAATTCCATTTTTCTAATTGGTTGCATGTTGATTACACAAATTTGATCTTGTCTCTAAGCTTCAAGATCTATCCATTAGCTATCATGCAAATGGTTTACATATTTGTTTGTGCCTTCACAAACTCTTATGTCAATTTTGTGTTGTTGACACTTGCTAATACTAATGCTTAGTATTTACTAAAATTCTATCTGGCTTGACACCTAAACTTGCTTGGCAGCTATTGTACACTCGGAAGTTAAAATTGCTTAGCACTATCTATTTTCTTGGCACTTGAGTGACTTGGCATTTACTATATTTCTAGCTCAACACTTATTACAAGTTGACACTTGTACATATTATACTTGGCATATGTTACTAGCTCAGCATGAACTTAGTAAATAAATTAAGTGTGTTGACACTCATTTTTCAAAACTATTTTGAGATCAAGAATCTCCCACTTTGACATAAGTGTCAAAAACACTTAACTATACATGATGAGTCTAATCTCCCTTAAGTATAATACAATTATAGTTCACCATATATAAAATTTCAAAATTGTTCAAAATTTTCTGAACGACTATATACCTCAAAAAATTTGCAGCTCCACCTAAGTTGATGTGCCTTTATCTATATCCAAAATTCCTCTTTGAGTGGATTTGTCTCATGTTGATACTCTTTTCTCTTTAATCATTCTAATAGTCTTTATCTAATGTACTGTATTTCTTCTTTTTGTGCTATTTAATTTCCCTTTTTCACATGTCTCCCCCTTTTAGATTTATCTTTTATTTTATCTCCCCTATTCATAATTTCTCTCCCTTTCGAAACTTATGGCAAAGGGTTTATACACTGTATTTGGCTAGAAATTTTTCGTTAACTTCCATTACAATTTTTAGAGTAGCATCCCAATTTTTTATGGAAACTTCTAGAGATTTGATTTGAATTGTTGTGTTTGCTACCTGGTGAACTAAGCCATATAAATTTGAAAGATGGGGATATTACTTCAATACAATTTTGGCATAGGCTAGTTCTTTTTGTAGTATTTCCATGTGGGTGGTTAGGGAAGCTTGAATATGTACTAACTTGGCTCTTGTATTAGCCTCTTTTGCTATCAATACAACTAGTTCCTTTTGTGTGCAAAGAACTATATGAAAGTGCTTCTCACTTTTAGCTAGGTTTAGTGGTAACTACATGCCTAATATCTTAAAATTTCTCTCCAAACTCAATATCCTTTGGCTTGTCTCCTGGGTGAAGATTTATGGGTCACACAATTTAGTGTATAGTGAGAATATATTCTCAAGTACCTTCTTCACCTTTTAAATTTTATTTTCCAGCTCTACTTGAGATAGTGCTATTTCACTAGATATTTTGTCATTTACCTTAGCTTGAAACTTCTTCTCTAACCATTCCATGAGTTTTACATTGGCATCCTAGTCTTTACTTGTCACTGGTCCACTATTTCTAATAGTTACTCCAATATGGGATTTGTTTCATCAGGTGTTTGCAAGTTGAATGCATCTAAGATATCCTTAATCTCATTAAGTGCTTTCTTTTGTTTATACTCATTTTTGAGTATTTCTTGCTTCTTCTTTCTTTCTATTGCCTCCTACATTAGATTGATCTGTTCAAATGCAATGGTTGCATAGTCATATTTTGGCATAACTATATCTTCATCTAATGTAGGGTCTCCATAGTGAAGTACCCTTACAACCTCTATAAATCTTGAGCCTAATACTAAAATTTGGAGTGGCATAGCATCAATGCTTGACTTTTGAAGCACTATTGTAGGAGTGCTAGTAGTTGGTAGATTTATCAAAGTCTAAATGGCTTCTTCCTCCTTCTCCTTTGGAATTTCCTTTTCTTCATCATAAATGTCCTTGTCCATCACAATTATCTATCCCACATCGTGAGCTTCTATGTCAAGCATATATATCTCAGTCTTTCTTGCTTGATCATTTGTAGGCTCTACAGTCTAAGTTTGTTGTTCTACCATAAAAACCTTCACTGTAGTGTCAACCTTTGATAATGTATCAACTAGTGTTTGCACTTGAGGTTGTCCACTTTTAGTTGTAGGGATGATAAAAGGTGGTTCTTGTCTATTCACCTTGTCCCTAGTTATGTCATTTGTAGCTTTCTATAATTCATCTACACTGACCAATATTAGGTTATTACACAATTGTGCTTGTAGTGTTGATTGGTCAAGATCTTCTTTAGATCCTCTGTAGTTAATGGGTTGATGTTCTGACCAAAATTGTTAGGAACATCCTTCACTATTATGTTCTCTAAAAGTGTAGTTGTGTCATGCAGAGGGCTTATAGGTGGCCTTTGTGTGTCTTGCACACTTTATTCAGTTTGTTACTCCTTAGTTGTTGCCATTTCATCTTGCTTTTGTGCCTCCTCCTCTATATTATTTTTCTTTTCCTTTTTAGTTTCACCTTCCTTATCATCCTCATCATCTTCATTGTTTCTTCCCTCAAAGGGATCCTCTTCTCCTTTCTTGACATTAGTCAAGCCATAAATTAGCTTCCACATCTTGGTGGATTTATTGGCAACATCTTCAATGTTGTTGTGGAGAATATTGAATGCCTTATATTTGGGTGCAAATTTGCTCCCATGCTTCTTATTGGCCTTAGTAATTTCTCCCCTTGTCAACTCTAGCATTACTTGAGCTAGGGTAGATTCCATTATTTCCTTCTCCATATTTAGGCATTAATGCCATTTATTTTCAATAATTGAATATAAATCTTTAGGCATTGTATTATCAAATTCAAGAGGAGTATTCTTGATTTTTTCCATCATGGCAAAGACTAACTCTTCAACCTTATTCTGATCTTCTCTACTTAATTTACTAAAATCAATGTTTTTCAAACCAATTAATTCTATATTTTCCTTAACATTATCACAAATGTTTTCTAGATTAGACCTAGGAGTGTGACTTACCACTCTGAACTAGCTTGTGTCTTCTAATTTGGTCCTTTCATCATCAGGTTTAGGTTATGACACATTTTTTCTTCTTAGCCTTTTCTACACATGACCTTGTTGCTTAGTAGCCTTCTTCTTTTCTTTGGCCTACTCCTTATCCTTTTGTATGGTGTCCCTTGTATTGGATCTTGTAGTTGGAGGTGTAGGCTTTATAGGGCTTATTTGCTACTTTCTTCCTTTTTTATTGTGTTGTAGGTTGTGTGCTAACCTTCCTCTTCTTGGGCTCAGGTTCAGCAGATGCTTCCTCAGCTTGTTACTTCCTGGCACCTTCTTCTTCAATATCTTGTCCCATGCCTTGTGTTAAATCAAGTGGTTCCTTGTTTTGTTGTTGTTGTTGTTCTTCTTCATCTTCAACATCTTCCTCTTCATCATTTCCTTTAGTTGCATCTCCAAATTTGGCCTTTAGTTTCCTTACCAACTTGTCTTTCTTCTTCAGAGTTGATGTTTTCTTCAACACCATTTCCACCTTTGATTTGACAACATCATAATTACCAAAAACTTTTATTGCTTTCTCAACTTCTTCTACAAACAGTGTAGTAATAGTTGTTGATGCTTCATCAATATTTGTTTCATAACCTAATGGACTTAGCCATCTAACTATTGGTACTACTTCTTGAATGTATGAATAATTAATGTGTACCAAAAAGGAAATGTCATTGTAGTACCATTCTACTAGGGAAACAAGGATTCTTAGTCTTTGTTTCATGGATTTCTTAAAGTCCTCAAAATAGCTAGTCATTATGGATTCAAAAATGTCTCTCATTTTCCCTATGTACTCATTTATTTGCATAGCTACCAACCTATTTGTCTTCCATCCTATCTTACCAAAAGAAGGGAATTCATTCTGAACATAGAAAAATATACATATCAAATTGGAACCAAACTTACATTGAGCACTCTTGGATCTCCTTATTGCTCCTAAGTTCTCCATTATTTGTTGCAATTGTAGCTTTGCCAGATCATAAGTATGATCTTTCTTTACAATCTTGTACCCTACATCAATTGCTATACATGGTACACTATTCAGTAAGCTTGACTAATAGAACATGTGAGATATAACCCCCACAGCAAACTCAATAAGTGGATCCTTGATGGTTTCAATTTTCATTCCTTTCCTATTCTATTGTGCCCTTGTATTTTTCTCAATTAATTCCTTTGAGTTGCTCCTTAGGGCTTTGGGCCATTCTAGGGTTGGAAATCCTGTAACCCTATGTACTATTCTCTTTGATAGTTTGATAGGCCCTCCTTCGAACCATAGGCAACTATCATGAATTTTACTTAGAATAATCTTTATCCATTCAGTCTTAAAGACGATGGAGAATTCTATGGCATGGTTTAGTCCCTTTCTCTCTACGATCTTGAATTCATCTTTCAGCACTATGTTTTTACATAATTTTTCATATGCCTGGTGGATTTCCATGTCTCCTATTCCTCCAACCTTGCAATTATAACATTTCCTTACATCCTATAACATCACAACTTTGGGTGGAATAACTGATAATGCACCTACTAGGTCATTTTTATATGCAACCTCTAGAATAGCCCTAAAATCTAGTTTCTTTTGTTAGGATAAACCACGGATAGAAATAAAAACTACATGCAAATATAACCAATAACAGAAAATAATAGAACACACAGAAATGAACACAAGGCACCAAGATTTAACGTGTTTCACCCAATCCCTGGGCTACGTCCACCAAACAGCAAGTCCGATCTTATTACAATCCAGTGATTACAACCTGATTACAATCCGTAATCCCTTGCAGCTCAATACCGCCGCAAGAACCAATTTCGTATCACCACATATAAAAAATACCCAACCCTAAGCCCTTTTTATACAAGTATTAAACCACTTTAGGGTTATAACATGTCGGCCATATGTCGGCCATAATATGTCGGCTACTTCCAAAAAAAATTTTTGTACTTTCCTGATCAGTCACCACAATGTAACAATCTCCCACTTGGGGACTGATCAGGCTCCACACTAAACAACAATCTCCCACTTGGAGACTGATCCTGTAGCAATACAAGTACCGCATGGGGCTCCCACTGGATCAAACCACCCTGGACTCTGCTGTTCTTTTATTCACATTTAGTCTAAAAGACCAACTGAAGCTGAAGAGGAGTTCAGCTTCTCCCTTGTGACAACTTTTGTCAACATATCTACTGGATTTTCATTGGTATGTATCTTCTCCAGCTTTAACTGTCCATGCTCCAAAACTGATCGAATGAAATGGTACCGCAACTGTATGTGTTTGGTCTTAGAATGCAGAGCTGAATTCTTAGCAAGATGAATGGCACTCTGACTATCTGTGTACAAATAATTATCCTTCTGAGGATGTCCCAATTCTTCCAAGAAGAACTGAAGCCATATCATCTCTTTGGCTGCCTCTGTAGCAGCAACATACTCTGCCTCTGTAGTGGAGAGAGCATTAATCTTCTGTAGCCTAGAAACCCAGCTCACGGCTGCCCCACCAACAGTAAAGACATAACCTGTAGTACTCTGCTTGGTATCAATATCCTCAGCCAAATCTGAGTCAACATAGCCCTGTAAATTAGTAGTAGAGCCCCCAAAGTGTAAACACTTATTGGATGTTCCTCTCAAATATCTGAGAATCCACTTGACAGCATTCCAATGCTCAAAACCTGGATGACTCATATACCTGCTAATGACTCCCACTGCATGTGCAATATCTGGCCTAGTGCATACCATAGCATACATCAAACTTCCTACAGCTGAAGCATAGGGTACCTTGGACATCTTATCCTCCTCTTCTTGTGTCTTGGGACACATCTCCTTAGTCAATTTCAAATGACCAGGTAAAGGTGTGCTGACAACTTTAGCAGTCTCCATAGAGAAACGTTGCAACACCTTCTCAACATAATCAGCTTGAGATAGCGTCAATGTTCTGTTCTTCCTATCTCTACAAATCTTCATACCAAGGATTTGTTTTGCTGCCCCCAAATCCTTCATAGCAAATGCATGTGCTAACTGGCATTTTAGCCCCTTAATATGATGCATGTTAGACCCAGCTATAAGCATATCATCAACATATAGACATAAAATAATGTAGCTATCATCATCCAACCTCTTAAAATAAACACAGTAATCTGAATGACACCTGTTATATCCATGCTCATGCATAAAACTGTCAAATTTCAGATACCATTGCCGAGGTGCTTGCTTCAGGCCATATAAACTTTTCTTCAATTTGCACACTAAGTTCTCCTTACCTTTGACCTCAAAACCCTGTGGCTGAGCCATATATATTTCTTCATCCAAATCACCATGAAGAAAGGCTGTTTTAACATCCATCTGCTCTAAATGCAAATCTTCAGTAGCCACAAGACTTAAAACAGTACGAATAGAAGTCATTTTAACAACAGGAGAAAATATCTCATCAAAATCAATTCCCTTTTTCTGTGCAAATCCTTTTACAACTAACCTGGCCTTAAATCTTTTCTTACCTCCTTCCTCTTCTTTCAACCTGTAAACCCATTTATTCTATAAAGCCTTTTTACCTGCAGGCAACTTGCACAAATCCCATGTCTTATTTTTCAGCAAAGAGTCCATTTCATTTTTCATTGCAGACTCCCACTGAATCTTAGTATCCACCTGCACAGCTTCATCATAACTTTCAGGTTCACCAGCATCAGTAAGTAAAATAGAATACAAAGAGGGAGAAAACCTTTGTGGAGGTCTAATTGGCCTTGTTGACCATCTAACATTCACTGGTGTGTGTGGTATTTGTTGTTGCAGTTGTTGCACATCATGAGGAATGGCTGGAACATGAACTTTTGGAGTATCATCTAGCACTACATAATCATCTTCTTTCTTCTCATGTTGCTGCAACAGATCTTTGTACAACACTTTCTCATTGAATATGACATCCCGGCTTCTAATAATTTTAAGATTTTCAAAATCCCAAAGCCTATAACCAAATTCATTAATGCCATATCCAACAAAGACACATTTCTTTGATTTAGCTTCTAGCTTGGTTCTATTTTCAGAGTCTATATGAGCAAAAGCTTCACAACCGAAGGTCTTGAGGAAAGAATAACTCACCTTCTTACCAGTCCATGTTTCCTCTGGAATACCACAGCCCAAAGGAGTAGAGGGACCTCTATTAATCAAATATACTGTAGTATTGACAGCCTCCACCCACATGTGTAAGGGCAACCCAGCATGCAACCTCATGCTCCTTGCGCGCTCCATTATAGTCCTGTTCATGTGTTCAGCCACTCCATTTTCCTGTGGAGTCCTTGGAACAGTTTTTTGTCTATGAATACCATTAGTGGAGCAATAATCTTCAAATTCATGACTGCAATACTCACCACCATTATCAGATCTGAGACATTTTAATTTCTTACCAGTCTCATTTTCAACCAAGCATTTCCATTTCTTAAAAGTTTGAAATACATTAGATTTCTGTCTAAGGAAATAAACCCATACTTTTCTAGTTGCATCATCAATAAATGTAATATAATAATGAGAGCCACCAAGGGAAGATACCTGAGCCGGTCCCCATACATCTGTATGCACAAGCTCTAATTTCTCCTTTTTGTTTTCCTTCCCTGTCTTTACAAAACTCACTCTCTTTTGTTTTCCATACACACAACTTTCACAGAAATCCATATTCACACATTTTAGACCTAGTAAAACTTTCCTTGAATGAAGTACTTTCATACCTTTCTCACTCATCTGCCCAAGTCTATTGTGCCACAACGCTGTATCAGAATCTACAGCAGCTATTTGTTCTCCCTGCTCAACTGCAGTAATTGTTCCTGAATATTCATTTTTCTCTGAAACAATCAAAGTAGAAGGAACAATATGACCTGTACAAAGATATAAGGTGCCTACTTTCACACCTTTTGCTACTACAAGGGAACCTTTTGAAACCTTCCAATTTTTATCATTAAAAGTAACTACGCAACCCTCATCACCGAGTTGCCCTGCTGAAATTAAATTCCTACTCAGCTTTGGAACATGTCTTACCTCATGTAGTAGCCAATGATTCCCATTCTGCAACTTAATCTTAATTTTTCCCTTTCCAACAATCTGACAAGGTTCATTATCCCCCAAATAAACAAGCCCAAAATCCCCTTGGACATAATCAATGAAATAACCTCTATGAGGTGTAGCATGAAAAGAAGCACCAGAATCTAAAACCCATAAATCATCAACACTCTCTAAAGACAGAAGCAAAGCATCCTCTTCGGATTTGTTACTTACCACATTTGCCACTTTGTCTCCATCTGATTTATCTCCTTCATTTTTCTTTCGAGTCCAGCAATCTTTCTTTTTGTGCCCTGGTTTCCCACAGTACCAGCAATCATTTGGTCCTCTCGATTGAGACCTCCTCCCCTTTGACTTTCCTCTTGATTTCCCATGATTTCCAGAGTTACTTCCTCTTTCAGTCGTTCTGCCCCTGCTTTGTGCATTTAAAGCACTTCCTGATGTAGATCCACCTGAGGATTTTCTACGAGTTTCCTCACTTAAAATAACACCGATCACATCATCATATTTTAGGGTACTTGATCCAGGAATAGAATTACTCACCGCCATTACCAAGCCATTCCAGCTTTCAGGCAAAGAACACAAAATCAAGAGAGCCCTAATTTCTTCATCAAAATTCATACCCACAAAAGATAATTGACTAGTAATAGTATTAAACTCATTTAAATGATCTGCAACAGATCCACCTTCTGCCATTTTCATATTAAATAAATGCTTCATGAGAAATACCTTATTTGAAGCGGAGGGCTTTTCATACAGTGTCGCTAGGGTTTTCATCAAATCTTCTGTCATCTTTGCTTTTGTAATATTAAATTCCACCGATGGTGCCAAGCATAACCGAATGCTTCCGAGTGCCTTTCTGTCCAAAAGATCCCATTCAGCCTCTGACATAGTTCCCTGATTCTTGGCTTTTCCTTCCAACGACTTCCATAAATCCTTCTGATATAAATAGTCTTCCATTTGCATCTTCCATAACTGGAAGTTCTGCCCATTAAACCTATCAACCCTCAGCTTACCCTCATCTGCCATTGCTCCCAGTCAACCGTGAGACTCCCACTTAACCGTGAGACTTTCCTGCAGAGGATAACTGAAAAACAACTAGGCTCTGATACCACTTGTTAGGATAAACCACGGATAGAAATAAAAACTACATGCAAATATAACCAATAATAGAAAATAATACAACACACAAAAATGAACACAAGGCACCAAGATTTAACGTGGTTCACCCAATCCCTGGGCTACGTCCACCAAACAGCAAGTCCGATCTTATTACAATCCAGTGATTACAACCTGATTACAATCCGTAATCCCTTACAGCTCAATACCGCCGCAAGAAACAATTTCGTATCACCACATATAAAAAATACCCAACCCTAAGCCCTTTTTATACAAGTATTAAACCGCTTTAGGGTTATAACATGTCAGCCATATGTCGGCCATAATATGTCGGCTACTTCCAAAAAAAATTTTATGAACAGTACTTTCCTGATCAGTCACCACAATCTAACAGCTTTACCTCATTACTAACTAGTTGAACTTCAAAAAGTTCCTCTTCCTTGGGATTCTTAGAGCTAGAGGCCATTTTTGCAAACTAGGGTTTTAACAATTTCAAAACTACATAACTCAACACTTGAGGAATACCTTGGAATGATGAAATGGTGCTTCAATTGTTACTAGAATTCATACAACTGCTTCATTCTTGCTTGAAATTTTTTCTTCACTCTCCTCACTCTTGCTTTGTGTCCATAATGAAAAAAAAGTGAAAATTTACCTTATACCCTTTCAAAATATTACATTTAATGCATAGTGCATAAACAGTTGTAAACTCGGGTCTTATGCAATTTCTCTTTCAGTTAGCTTTCATTGGTTTTCCCATCACTCAATAGTTATTGATCTTTTCTTTACTCAGCAACCACTACCTACTCGACTTCAACTAGTTTTGGTTGATGAATCAACACATACTAACATTCACTCATCATTTGAAGAAGACTTTTCATACTAAAAAACAATGTGTAAAAATTAAAGATTTATCATTGAATTTTATTTGTTTCTTTGCTTCTTTTAGTCATACTAATTTATCCTTTTTAGTACTAACTTATCTTGGAACTGATGTATGATAAAGAATTTAAATATTAGTCCTACATACCTCCATTTGCATAGTTTGATGAGGTGTGATCACTTGACCTTTTAGGTGAAGTGATCCCTCCATTTGATGTGTTGCTTCCATCTCTCTCTTCCATATCTTATTCATCTCTCCTCTGATGTGTTCAACATCTACTTTCCCATTTTTCTTTTTTGAACTCTAAGTTAGGTTCCTTTTACTTTTTTGGACAATGTCTACTAATGTGACTAGTCTTTAAACAACTGAAGCATGTGGTTTGACTTAACCATCTACTATAGCTACCATTGAAATGTGTCCATACTCTTGACAGTAGTGATAGCTCTGCTTAGTATTATAGTCCCAATTGTAGAAGTGTCCATGGATTTTTTTCTTTCCTGGGTTGTTTGGTGACCACATAGGCTCAGATCTACACTTGAATGCTCTATGCCCATACTTTTAATAGTTGTAGTAGTAACCTTCAAATCTTGGTCCACGCATCTTCTTTGTCTTGATTTCATGTGCCTCATGTCCTTGATTTTTGCATTTGTGATAGTGACCCATGTTGATTGGCATTCTTGCTCCTACATACATTAGAGGCATGTCCTTTCTTTCCACAAAAATGACAAGTGGGTTTTGAGTTCTTCCCTTTGTCATTCCTTTCTTTAGTAGTCTTTGATGATTCCCCTTCTTCAATGCTAGTATAGCCTACTCCTGATGTGTCATTGCTAGATCTAGGGGATTTTAATAGTTGCTCAAAGTACTTGATGGCTTCATTAGGTTTGTTGAAGCTCTTTGCAATTTATTTTTTTCTCCTGAGATGATTTTATAGTTGTTGATTTTTTAACTTTAGTGTGGTGATCTCAATATCTTTGACATTTAGCTCATGATGAGCATTCATCATATGGCTAAGGGTATCCAATTGCATTTTGGATATTCTTGCAAGCTCAGTTGACTTGTCTTCCAATTTGTTGGCTAGATTTCTCTTGTCATCTTCAATCATGACCTTATCCTCCATGGCTTTCTCCTTTTGTTCAGTTACTTCACAAAGCATCTTGGCCTATGATTCTTGCTCCAGCTTGAGGATTCTAATCTCTTCAGCCTGTACTCTATTCCATTCCATCATATCTACTATTTTTGCATTATATTCATCTAAATCTACATTAGCAAAGAATTTGGTGGTGTCAATTTCCTTGTGTTGTGTGTCATTTTCTGCAATGGCAATATCTTTCCTTCTCTTTAAGGATTTTCTTAATTCCTCTCTTGCTTCATCAAATGAATGAAAAATGAGTTGAATCTCAATTCCTTGGTTCTCTATAGTATTTCCCAATTTGTAGACATCAATCTCAAGATATTTTCTCTAAGCTACAAGCTTTCTTCTAATGAGAACTTAGCTCTAATACCAACTGTTGAAATTACAAATGGGAAATATACTTCTAAGAAGGTGTGGTGAATCATATTTTATAATTCATTAACCAATAAAACTTTTAACTATGAATCAATACATGCATTAACATAATGAAATAACATATAAAGTAAATGCATCCACACAAACACTTAACACTAGAATTGATTACCTAGAAACCCTCCAATGAGAAGGTAAAACTGGGGTGGGGATGACACCCACAACTTACTACTACCACAATAATGTAATTTGTCAATGTTACAAAGTTTGACCATGAGCCATGGTCTACCTTGTGAAAGGCCTACCCTATTAAAGGCTTACAAGAGACTATTAAATCTCACCCTATTAAAGGATTTATCAATGATTGTTAAACCAACCTTAATTTAGAGGATTTTATCCTATTGATACAATTGTTAGATAGTACAATAGAATATTTTGATCTGCTTACTTACAATCTGATATTGTTGACTTTAGATTCTTGTTCTATCTGATCTAATCCTTACTAATCTTAAATGAAGTTGTTGTATCCTCAATCCTTTTTTCTACAAATTGATTCTATAATCCTTTTTCTCTATCGAGTCACCTTGAATACCTTCTAGTAGATTCACCCCTTTTCTTTCTTTTATTCTTTGCTCACTTACACTTCATACACTCTAAATTATGGGGTTTTGATCTCCTTATAAATATTTTGTGACTTAGGGTTATGTATGAATCTACAACTAAGATTCATCCATTTTTCCTCTTTACCATTCCATTTTTTTGATTGGTTGCATGTTGATTTCATAGATTCAATCTTATCTCTAAGCTTCAAGATCTATCCATTAGCTATCAAGAAAAAGGTTTACATATTTGTTTGTTCCTTCATAAACTCTTATGTCAATTCTATGTTACTTGACACTTGCTAATACTGATTCTCAACACTTACTAAAATTATGCCTTGCTCGACACCTAAACTTGCTCAGCACCTATTGTACACTCGACACTTAAACTTGCTTGGCATTTTCTGTGTTAGAATTTGTCTTAGGCTAGAATTCACCCAAGAACTAAAGAACTCAACAATAGCACATAGTAGACAAAAATAGGCAGAGTATGATCAAAATGATGATATTCATTCAATAAATGGATGCAAGAGTACACTAGGAGTGCCTGAATATAAAGGCCTCAAGAGAGCTTCTAGAATGCATAGAAGTCAGCACTATGATATGTCATACAACCAGGCACATGTCCACCAGATATGGATTATCCTCCATTAAGCACAAGATTAAGTGTGATGATGTGAGGATAAGACTGCAATGGTGTAGCATGCAAATTAGTGGAGTAGACAACATGTGCTAAATGAGGAGTGTGGAAAACTATGTTGTCATCATAACAACTAAGTGAATGATGCATACTCCTGTGTTGTAGACACCATGTGCATAATTAGAGTTGCGTAACTCAATGAGAGTTCACAAACTTCTAATTATCTCACCTAAAATAATAATAAAATAATGCAAACTAATTAAATAATGCATTAACCTAAGTAAAACTTAAGTAAGTGTAATAAGGAAATACTTATTTACACCAACACCCCCCCTTAAGTGCAAGTTAGGGGAATGTCCTTAAGCTTACAAAAGCTAGGATGAAATGCAATATGGGTCCCGGCTAGTAGGCCATGTTAGGTACCCATGTACATAATGATATGAAATCTCTCATATAGTGGGGAAAGAGGGAAAAGCTCATGGGAAAAACCCTCCCCCAAAAAGAGAGATAAAGGAGGATGCATAGATGGATGGAGTAATCAAGACCCCCCCCCCCATTATGACATACATCCAATATATACATAAGAGAATGATGAGAAGAGTTGGAGAGATAGGATGGGCTCCCCCCCCAAAGAAGAATGCCGAATAGTGAAGGCTCCAATGAAGAAGTTGATCCAAGACTGCAGAATGGTGTTCCTCCCCTTAGGAAGAAACAATGCCAAAGGTACAAATGAGACGCTTCCACTGTGTGTGGAAAGAATCCCATGGATAAATGATGTCTCTAAAACCTTCTCAACTAGATGAAGAACCTATCCCAAAGAACCTCCTGTCTCTACAACTGATGAAGAACCTTGCTGCAATTGCTGATCATAGGTATCCACAATCACTTCAATCTGTGAGGATTGATCAAGTAGAGAATGAACAAGAGAGTCTAAAACCCTTGTGACAACTAAAGAAGGTAATTATACATGAAGAAGAAGAGGCAGATCATCAATACTATCCTCCAAATTTGTCACTGAACCTTTATCTAGAAGACTTGATTTACTTAGCTATTCTAGACCTATCACTGTGGTGATGTATGCATGTGGACTGAACTGATGAAGTGACCTCTCACTATATCTATCGATAGAACTCCACATGTTTGAACCTATTGAAGCACTATCTCTTGTGTCCCTATTAGTATCCTCACTATATGATCAACAAAGAGGAGTAGAGGACAAGCTTAGAGAACTTTCCTCAAAATGTACATCCTTCTCCACAAATATCTGATGTGTCTTAGTATCTAGAACTCTGTATGCCTTCACACCGTCTTCATAACCAATGAAGGTACAAGGCCGAGATGATTGTCCATTGCGACCCTTGGAAGATCTTTTTGCCCATGCAAGACAACTGAAGACTCTGAAGTGTGTCACAATAGGTTTTCTGCTGCACCATGCCTCAAAAGGTGTTTTTCCATCTAAGGCAGGATGAGGAGAATGATTAAGAATGTGAGTGGCACTGGAGATTGCTTCAACTTCTAATGATGGATCAAGAGACTTGGCATGAATCATGCAATTTGCCATAGACTTAAGAGTTCAGATCCTCAAAGCTGCAACATCTGTCTAATGCGGACTAAATGTTGAAGGAGTCTAAAGATCAATGCCCTCATGTCTGCAAAAATCCTTAAGTCTTCTATTCACATCCATGTTACCATTGTCCATGTGGAGTACTTTGATGGCCTTTCTAGATTTTTGTTCTACATGAGTCTTGAAGTCTAGAAATGTGTCCAACACTTCACCCTTACTATGTCAAAAGTAGACCCAAGTCAACCTTGAAAAGTCATCAACTAAGATAAGTATGTAGCGACCCTAGCTTGATGCAAAAGGGCCTACTAATACCATGTGAACCAATTGAAGAACACTTGTTGCTCTAGAAGACTTCCCTCTTTGTAACGTCCCCTCTGGATGCATATCCACTGAATCTGATGAACATTTACCCTTTAAAAAGTTGATTTGAGATAGACCTTTGACCATATGGTATGTGCAAAGTTACTGAAGATAGCGATAGTCAAGATGACCATACCGCTCATGCCATAATTGCATGTTTGAATTGGATTGTGATAACAAGGCCTTTGAAGGATTCTTGGGTATAAAATGAGAGAAAGAGTACAACCTCTTGTGATCATTCACTTTCCCCACTGCAACCAAGGAATTATCTTTAAGACTGTGCACTTTTACTGAGTCTGGAAGGAACTCAACTCTACGTCCATGTCCAAAGTGAGTGACTTGGTAGATTGAAAGGAGATTCGAACTTAGGTTTGGAACATAGAGAACCTCTTAAAACTCTCCATTTTCCATGTCCACATTTCCTTTTCCTTCAACTTCCATTTTGCTATCATTCCCCATGAAGATGTGCAGTACCCTTGAGTGATTCAATAAAGAAAAAAACTCCTTTGACCCATGTGATATGAGGCACCTGAGTCAAATATGCATTCCTTTAAAGAGTTGGAATTAGCCATGAGCGCTTGCCCTTTGCCCTTTGAATCTAAAGAAGATCCCTACTCCTTGTAAGCATTAGGCAATGGAACATTGTGTTTCTTCATGATGTTGGTTAATTCATCAATCTTTTTGAGATAACACTCATGCTCTTCATGACCCAATTTCTTGCAATAAGCACCCTTCTTCTTCTCCTTATTGTTGTTGTCCCCTTTTTTGTTGGAATTCAAGGAGTTACCTTGTTGATTGGATTGACGTGTTGTCTTTTCTGCATCCTTAGGTTTTCTCTTCCATTTCTTCATACCCTTTCCTTTGTTTGAAGATTGTCCAGTTGAATGTTGAGAACCCTCATTGGCCGCCAATGCTTTGGATTGAGGTGATTTGAGAATCCCCATTGATTTCAACTTCTTTTCTTCATCATCCAATAGTTTAGCATATTCATCAAAAGTGACTTTCTTGTAGGCAGACCCTAAGGTAGTCTTTGAGGTGTTAAAAGAAGATACAAATGTGGAATATTTTGATGGCATCTTATTATGGATGAGATAGATTAGTCTGTCATCTTTTATAGAACTCCCACAATCAGTAAGCTTTGTTCTTAATTCATTCACCTTGATGATGAAGTCCTGTATTGAGTCATATGACTTAGGATCTAAGGAAACAAGCTCATCTTCAATTTTGAACACATCCTCTTCAGATACTTTACCATAAAGGCTTTCGAGGGTATCCCAAGCTTCTTTGGATGTAGTACATTTTTTGATTTGATACATGATCTTATCATCTACCCCCAAACATATATCACCTAGGGCTTTCCTATCCATTGCTACCTAATTTGAAATGTCACTTGTAAATACATTATCACCTGCTGGTTTAGGAAGAGTACCATATACATATTGTGAAACTCCATTATGCATTAAGTGATAGAACATTTTGATTGACCATGAAGCATAGTTATGAGGAGTTAATTTAGGAAACTTAAAGTTGCCCATAATGTAGAAAATGAAAGAAAATTGCAAAAAAGAGAGAACACAACACCAAGAACACCCCCCCTTTTCACTTAATCAAGAAACCACCCCAAAATAGATGCTTTGGGCACTTTATCAGTAGTGCGATTAAAATGGGCCACTTGCCAATTTTGGCCTCTGTGGACTTCTAATTTTGCTTGTTACAACCTCTTAATAGAGTACAAATCTAAAACTTTATAATGTGCTACAATTCTGAAGCATTACAAAGCAAAGAAAGGCCCTATTGTAGAAAGTGACAATTTTGTCCACACCACACTATAATCTGATGCTAGATCTAGAAAGTAGACAAAAAATAAAACACTTTCAAAAAAAATAGAACCTATTTTCAAGTCCAAATGTGCCCATACAGAGTAGTTGAAGTTGCAAAATACAAGATTATCTAGGTATAGTTGTCAAAAAAATACAATTTTTTGAACAATCCGTGCACCAAAACCAAAAAGTAGCTGAACCACTAAAAATTTAGAAAATTTTACCCAATTTAAAAAAAAATTGCACCTGATTTGGAGTTCAGATGTGTGCGTTATGGCCTCTTGAAGTCGAACTGTCAAAACTAAAATCAATTTGGTGAGGGGTTGCACCAGCAAAAGATGGGGTCAAATTTGATAGTCATACGACCGTCACAGCAGTAATAAAATAGCCAGGCTTGACATCTAGATGAGCGTCAATTTTAGGCTCATAAAATGATGATTTTAGCAATTGTGAGCCCCCTGGATGATGTGGCTACTGACTTAGAGTTTCGTATCGTACATAATCACACGGACTATATGAAAAAAATGTGTATAAATGCTGACGTGCATCAGCTAACTTTGTGGATGATTTAGTGGCTGACTATTGACAAGAGTTGGAAATGGAGTTGCGTGGGCATGTGAAATCACATCGTGTGGTGTAGAGGTGTCTGTCAGTTTCATTTGAGCGATGTCAAAATTCACCTATCCATTGCCAGAGTGAGGTTCTGCGTTCATCGAGATTGAAAGCAGTAGTGCCCAATTTTTATTTGCAGTGACCGCCAGAGAGGATTTCCGCTACCAGAGATTCTGTGTAATATCCCACATTCATGGGTAACACAGTCTCCAAACTATTTAAAATGAATAGACTGCAAGGTTCAAACAAACTACAAGTTTGCCAGATGTTAACAATAGCTGCTCTACGATCAAAAATATGCACCAGTTTCCTTGGCCAGGTCAGTGGATGGCAGTGTCGTGCGGAAATTAACTGTTGCGCATGGAATTCTGCAAAGTTCTTGCTGGATATTCGGTATGGATCATGAAGATTTAATACACAGCCCCGTCAATTAATATTAAAATGCCCTGCAAATGAATTAATCCACCAAATACAGAGCCAAGCCAGGGTGTGATGGCCTAGTTTGGCAAAAAAATTTCTCCGCTAATTTCAAAATTAAAAAAATTGAAAAATATCCAATATGGGAAAATAACTTGCAGTTAGGAAATAATATTTAGATCCAAAAATAACAATTAAACAGATTCAAAAAAATCATATCCAATTTGCAAATTGGTGCCTTTGGGTGCCAATTTGCAAAAACATTTTGCCTTACGATCAACTTTCACCCAATATAGGCAAATTTATAGTCAATCTTCACTGATTCAACCCTCTAGATGCAACGAAGAGGTCAGATCTAGCTCTAGATGCTCCCAGTTTCTACGGATCCTCCAGAATCAAGGTGCTGAAGCATGAATGGTCTCGAATGGCTACGTGATGAGAATCCTACTCAGCTCTAATACCATGTAAGAATTTGGCTTAGGCCAGATTTCACCCGAGAACTAAAGAACTCAACAATAGCACATAGTAGACCAAAATAGGTAGAGTATGATCAAAATGATGATATTCATTCAATAAATGGATGCAAGAGTACACTAGGAGTTCCTGAATATAAAGGCCTCAAGAGAGCTTCTAGAATGCATAGAAGTTAGCACTATGATATGTAATACAACTAGGCACATGTCCACCAGATATGGATTATTCTCTATTAACTATGGGATTAAGTGTGATAATGTGAGGATAAGACTACAATGGTGTAGCACACAAATCAGTGGAGTAGATGGCATGTGCTAAATGAGGAGTGTGGAAAGCTGTGTTGTCATCATAACAACTAAGTTAATGATGCATACTCCTATGTTGTAGACACCATGTGCATAATTAGAGTTGCCTAACTCAATGAGAGTTCACAAAATCCTAGGTCTCTCGCCTAAAATAATAATAAAATAATGCAAACTAATTAAATAATGCATTAACCTAAGTAAAACTTAAGTGTAATAAGTAAATACTTATTTACACCAACAGTCTGTTTGCTCGACACTTAAGTGATTCGACAGTTACTATATTTTTGGCTTGGCACTTATTGCAACTCGGCACTTGTACATATTATACTCAACATATGTTACTAGCTCAGCATGAACTTAGTAAATAACTTAAGTGTGTTGACACTCAATTTTCAAAACCATTCTAATATCAACAACCTCAAATCCAAGTATCAGACTTTGGATCACATGATAAAACCTTGGCAATGATGTTTTCTTCACCTTTTCTCTACTCGTCTTAACTTTGCATTCTTCTCTTCATGCTACTTACAATCATTTTTTTCTCTCACATTCATGATAAAGGGAAATGCCCTTCCTTTATACAAAATCCATAAAACAATTCCCTAAGTTTTCTATTACACTTTCTTAGTTAATTATTATAGGCCTACATTAAGAAAATGTTACACTTAGCAATAGCATTAATCTTCTACCTTGTAACTTGAATATGTTTTCATACATGTATCATTATGACAAGAAAGCATAGCTACATTAGCTCCAGAATGTCTTCTTCACATCTTTAACTTCAGCTTCTCAGAATAAAAATTTTACTAAGAGATATAACAAGTGTACTAGAACATGCCTCTACAAACTCTATCTCAGAACAATCTTCACCAAAAATTGCATAACTTATTCCAAAATTAATACCTTATGCTTCTAAGGTTATCTAGATAAATTAGATAGATAGTAGTATCTCTGTTTAACCTCTCTTAGTGAAAATGCTCTACTATTTATCTATACCAACTTGATCTTTCCATTGTTCTTCTATCAAATACCACAGAAAACTGCTATGTTGACATCAATGTCAAACATAGTCACAAATGTAAAATATCATCATGATAATGATCTAATCATGTTTCTACAATACTCCCCCATAGGAATATCATCATCATTCATCATCCCAACAATCTCCCTCTTTGGTATTGATGGCAACATAGATGAAAAACATCTAGTTCCAAGAATACCAACTACAAAAGATTGTTAACCTTTCTTTTCGAATCTTCTTCATCAATCATTCTTCCATGTTGTACTTTTCCAAACTTTTTTCCATGTTAATTTGTCTTATTATTTCCAAATTATTTTTCATGTTAAACTTATCCCCCATTAACATCAATGTCAAAGGTTTTTAGCAACCATCAATCTCTGCAACAACTTTCTTAAACTTGCTGAAGTATCCAAAGACACTATTAAAACAATATCCAACAAGATTCCTAGATGAATCTATCCATCACAAATACTCCCTCATATAGGAAGCATTAGCATTTAGTGTAGACAAAAAATAGTGCTCAATTATACTAGACTGATGCACTCTTGCATCATCTACTCTAATATAGGAAGGGGCATAACCCCTAGCATACCTCATGAATATTCAAAAGTCTATTTGAGAAGAGTCTTAGTGAAAATATTTGCAATCTTCTCTTTAGTTCTTACATACTCCAATCTGATTTCCTTTTCTACAACTTTTTCTCTCAACATTGTGATACTTGATAGAAATGTGCTTAGTCTTACAATGCAACACCAGATTCTTAGACATATTTACTATCTTGTGTTGTCACAATGTATGAAAATAGGTTCACTTAATCCTATAATTATATCCTTCATCATTTGCTTCATCTAAACAACTTGATTACAATTGTTTGCTGCTGCAAGATATTCTACTTCTGCTATACTTTTTGAGGTACAATCCCACTTCTTTCTTAGCCAAGAAATCAATCTTCCTCCAAGAAAGAAGGCACCACCATTGGTACTCTTTCTTACATCCATACTACCTTCCCAATTGGCATAAATATAAGCATATAGAGTGAAATCATTAGATCTATCATACCACAATACAAAATCTAGTGTTCCTTTTAGATATCTAAATATCCTTTTGACTGCTATATAATGTGCTTCTCTAGGGTCAGCTTGAAATCTTGCAACAATTCCAACTATATTTGCTATATCTAGCTTTGTGTGAGTTAGATATTGCAATCCTTCAATCATAGATTTGTACTTCTTATGTTCAATAGTAGGTGTCTCATCCTTTGTAGATAACTTGTGTCCAGTTGCCATAGGTATTCCAATGGATTTACATGTTTTCAAACCAAACCTTTTTAGTAAATCTTCCAAATGCTCAATCTGAGAAATAAAAATTCCTTCTTTGTCCTGCACTATTTGTAATCCTAGAAAATATTTCATTTCTCCTATCATGCTCATTTCAAATTCCTTCTCCATTTCTTCTACAAACTTGTCACTTTCATCATCATTTCCTCCAAATATGATGTCATCAAAAAATATTACCAAGATTACCAATCTATCGTCAATTTATTTCTAATATAGATTACTTTTTTCTATACCTTTGTTACATCCAAGCTTTTTCAAATGCTTGTCCAATGTTGCATACCAAGTTCTGGATGCTTGCTTCAAACCATACAATGCTTTCTTCGGTCTACATACTATGTCCTTATCATTTAGCAAAGAAAAACCGTAGGTTTTTCTATGTATATCTCTTCTTCAAGTTCTCCATTTAGAAATGATGACTTAACATCCATCTAATATACTTTGAATTTTTTATATACTGCATATGCTAAGAATAACCTTACTGCTTCTATTCTTGCCACAAGAGCATAGGTATCATCATAGTTTATTCCTTCTTGTTGTGAGTAACCTTTACATATTGGTCTTTCTTTATTCCTTACGATTTCAACTTGTTCATTCATCTTGTTCCTAAATACCTAGTTTGTTCTTATCACATTCTTTTTTTCTTTTCTAGGGACCAATTCCCATGTATCATTCTTTACTATCTAATTCAATTCCTCCTTCATAGCATGTTTCTAATAGTCATCTTTAAATGCTTCACATGCATTCTTTGGTTCAAATTGGGATATCAAATATAGTTCTTCATTGATTCTTCTTCTTGTCATCACACCTTTATCTCTACTTCCGATGATCTATTTAGGTGGATGATTCTTTTTCATACTCTTACCTGAAGTAGAAGTTTTTATCTCATCTCTTAACTCTATTGAAGGTTCTAAGCTTTGTTCTTGCCTTGGCTCTCCTTCATTCTACAAGTCATTATTATTATGAAAGAATACTTAATCATTCATTGGTTTAACAACAACATTCTCATCATCTAAATTGTAACCAACTATTCTTTCTTGTATCCTGAATTTCTCATAAACTCTCACATTTTCACTTTCCATAATAGTCTCCAAAACTCTTTCTTCTATTAATTTCTCTTCATTAACCAATCTATACTTATTATCACAGTCTCTCAAGGATCTTTCCATACTTGCTCTAAATTCTTCAACTTTATTAGAAAGTAAACTCTTTCTAGTTTTCCTTAATCTTTTAGGACATCTAGTTGAAAAATGACCAAATTGTTTACATGTCCAATGAACAAAAATTTTCATACCTTTTGGTTCTCTCTTCATAAGAAGATCAATATAGTCCTTTATCTTTTTGTCTTCTTTGGGTTTGGATCTATCTTTACTTGTGCTTCTATTTTCTTGTATACAATAGAAGGATTTAGGATCTAAAAACTCAATGCTCTACTCTTTACAAAAACCTAATAACTCACCAAGAATTTTTATTATTCAAGTGTCAAAATTTCCTCCATAAAATGTAGGACTATCTTTTCTATGTATGTTCACCATGGATCTCCCTAATTTGTTAAACTTTATCTTCAAGGACTTGATGCTCTGATACCAATCATTAGAAACAATAGTCCACCAAGATAACTAGGGGGAGGGGATGAATCAGTTATCCAATAATTAAAACATTTATACACCTTAAATAAACTTAATGATTCAACTAACATAAATAACAACCATATAAAGATTCACATACACAATTGCACTAGATATTTTAGCTAGGGAAACCATTGATCAAAGGGAAAACCCCAACATGAATGATGCCCACAAGATGATGTACTAATATATATAATTCCTTATTAGAGGATGGACCCTGTTAGGATTCTATTACAACATTTAGTATAAATGAGTCCCTGTTAGGAGACTTTGAATCCTTATTAGAAGATTCCAATCATGTTAGGAGTTTTAGAAGATAGAAGGACCCACTATCCAAACAACTTCTGGGGCAAGATCACCATACTCACTATCCAACTTATCTCTCAACTATTCCTTGCAAAATAATTGTATGTACTATAGTTTAACTTCTTTCCTCTATCTAGTCAATCTGACCAATCATTGTTTGACCTTTTAGAGTAGGTCACAAACCTTAGATCCAAGTATCGAACTTTGGATCACATAATAAAACATCAGTAATGAAGTTTCCTTAACGTTCACTTTACACTACACAAATTGGAATTCCATTGTTCATGATTCTTACAATCATTTTCTTCCCTCACATTCATGATAAAGTAAAATCTCCTTTCTTTGTACTGAATCCATAAAAAAATTCCCCGAGTTGGCAATTATACCTTCTCAATTAATTATTATAGGACCACATTAAGAGCATGTTACACTTAGTGATAATATTAATCTTTCGCCCTATAACTTGAATATCTTTTTGTACATGTATCATTATGAAAGGTGAGCTTAGCTATGTCATCTCCAAAATTTCTTCTTCATGTTTTAACTTTAACTTCTTAGAATAACAACTCTACTAAGAGATATAACAAGTTTACCAAAACATGCCTCTATAAACTCTATCTTAGAATAACGTTAACCAAAACTTGCATAACTTCTTCCAGACTTAATGTCTCATGCTTTCAAGGTTAGCTACATATACCATACACCTATTAGTATCTCCATTTAACCTTGCTTAGTGAAAATTATCAACTATCTATCTGTACCAACTTGTCCTTTATGTTATTCTTCTATCATATACCATAGAAAACTACTATGTTGACATCAATGAAAAACACTGTCATGAATGTAACATATCATCATGATAATGATCTAATCATGTTTCTACAATACTCCCCCATAGTAATATCATCATCATTCATGCTTCCAACATGACCTCTTTGACCCATTTTACTATGACACGTGTCCCTAGGACCCCTAGGGACATATTGTAATCGATCATATGGGTCGAAGGGGGTTGTAGGCTAACCTATGACCCCCTTCAACCTATTTCATCACAAGATGTCTCCCTAGGTGTCCTAGAACCCCTAGGGATATATCATAATCAATATTAAAGGTTGACAAGGGTTTTAGGCTAGCCTACAACCCCCTTCGAACCATTGCATCATGACATCTGTTCTTTGTTAGAAATAGGGATTACTAGAGAAGTGAATTAGTAATCTAAAAACTTGGGTCAGAAAATAAATATTATTCTTTAGTTTAAACCATACATAACATAATAATAAAGTAATTCTAAACAATAACAATAACCATGCACAAAGATAACTCATAACACCATATTTTGTTAACTACGAAAACCCTGGCCAAGGGAAAACTCTGGTGGGGATGATACCCCCTAGATAACATACTAATATAAAAGTTCCTTGTTAGAGGATGGACCCTATTAGGAGTCAATGATCAAATTTAGTATAAGGAGTCCCTACCAAGAGACTTTGAATCCTTGTAAGGAGATCCCAATCTTGTTATGGGCTGTGCCAACCCTGTTAGGAGTTGTAGTACAGTAGATGCAAGATGAGCCCACTATCCAAACATGCACTTCCAATTACAAGAAGAGATAATTACCCAAACAAGTAATCACACTTCTAGAATATAGCTTCTTTCTCAGTTCAATCTTAGATCTCAAAATAGCTTCACAAACTTCAAGTATATCACTCTAACAAAAGTTCACATACAATTGCTCAAAATAACTTCTTCACAATAGCACAATTGCACATTTGAATCCACAAGATTTCCTCCACATAAATACCATGCCTTTACACAATTTTCTTCTATGTTAGCTAGGATCATAATACACTTTTCCAACTTACAGTGAACAACTAGGATGTCGGTCATAATTGGACAAGTAATTATTTTGCAAAGAAAATAAGTCTTTCCTTTAATTCTACTATCCTGTTTCACTTCAAACATGAATATACCTTTTTGTACAATTTGTACTAGCTTCTAAGGTTATACACATCATCATCAACATGTATACTATCTCCATCTAACTTCACTAGTCATAATATGACATCAACAACAAGTTATAAATAAAACAATACACTGTTGTATACTAAATTACATACTTAGATAATTTTTTGATTACCAAAAGCTAAGTATCTTTATTTCTAATGTTTCTTGTAAGCATGTACATCATGTGTTTCTATAAATGAAAAATATTACATATTTCCATTAGCCAATTGTCAACAATCTCCCACTTTCGCATTGACGGCAACAAAATAGGGAAAATTGGTTAAGTGACAAAAAATTAACAAAAGATAAACAACACGTACACATAATGATCTTATTAGGATCTAGGACTATTACTGAGGAATGCTAATTGATTACATAGAATTAATTTAAAACTTTTAATGAATCAAATTAACGTAAATGAAATAAGAGAACAACAAAATTAACCTGATAACAGAGAAATTGAGAGAAAGAAGACACAGACAATTTGATCTCAGAGTTCGTCTGCATGGACTATGTCTTCGGGTCCTGCTCCAATAGGGAGACCGATCCAATTATCTCCAAAAATTAGGTACAAATGTTTAAAAAGTCACTCCTTTGAAGTACAACAACATTACGATGTTTCAAAGTACAGGAATGAGCACTTCAAAAATCTCCCTTACTCTTAGCACTTGGACATTCTCTCCTTTTTTTCTGAATGAATATAAGAGCCTCCTAACCCCCTTTTTATAGATGAAATTAGCCAAAATAGGGCTATAAAAAATTTTACAACAATAACCCCTTCAATTAATTCCCCTCTCAGAATAACTTGTTAGCCATTTTTAACAGATTTGGCTCATGTCAATTTTGGGGTAAAAAAATAACTAATAACCTTATTTTACTAAGGTCAGGCCATCGGTTTAAAGGATAAATTAAAATTGCGCTAAACATATCTTAAAGCATCAAAATAGTGCATTGGCAGTTAAACATTTTGGAAGGGGTGCCAGTTGGGGGTTCCAACCCCGTTGGCGGCCTCTTTTCCCTCCAATTTCTCGCAAAAATGGGTTATCTATAAACTGTGTGTTGTATATTTTAAATGCAACGAATGGTTTAATGGCCATCGATAGAGTCTTAGTGCCAAGAGGTCATGGGTTCGACCCCGCTGGCCATCAACTATATTGTTTTGTGGCATTTTTTTTACTTTTAGATATATATATATTTTTAATGCCACGCCACCTTGAATTTCAACTGAGCGCCATTTTCACATACAATCTCTATTTTTAATGAAACAAATGTCGTCAGAGAGCTCTCGACAAGTTCGATTTGATGCTAAATTTGACCAAATTCAGAGAGTTTGATTTTTTTCCTTCTTAATAGCCTCTGTACCTAAATTTGACCAACCTTTGACTGGTCATAACTTTTGTGTCTGAACTCCATTCTCGCCTATTCAAATTGCATTGGATCCACAATTTCAAGGATTTTGATCTGATGTTGATTGTTGAAGTTTTGAAGATACTTCAATTTTTGACAAAAATATCCCCCAGATCAAGCCTTCCCCCTAAGAAGCTTTCGGACCATCGAAAGTTTGGATTACTCGGAAAGAGGGTGAAGGTATAGTTCTGTCACTTTACCAATCTCCATCCATCTTGCCTTGCTTGGATGCATCCTCTTCAATCCCACTTGGAGGTATTCAGCTAGTCCTCTTCATGAAGTTCTGACATTCCTATCTTGGATAACATCTTCTGGCAATTCTAACGTATACTCTGGTGAAAGATCATCAACTATTGGAACTTAAACATTGATGTCTTCATCCAAGATCATTGGAGGCTCATACAACTTCAGATTCTCAACATTGACAACTGATTAAATTTGCATGTATGGAGGAAGATTAAGGTGCAAATCATTAGTACAAATCTTTTCCAAGATCTCAAAAGGACCATACCTGATAGGTTTGAGCTTCCTTCCTTCACCTTGCATTCTTTCCTTACTGATATGTAACCAAACTCTATCACCAACTTGGAATTGGTGATCAATGTGATGCTTATCATGGCGAGCCTTGTATTTTGCTTGGTTATGCTCTAATTGTGCTTCTACTACCTGATGAATTGCTTGGACCTTCTGGATGAACTTTAAAGCCTTTTTCACACCATGGTGTCCATCTACAACATCATCCTTCCCAAAAGAAAAATCCATTGGTGTCTTAGGCAAGTAAGCAAAGCAAGTCTCAAAAGGAGATCTCTTTGTAGAAGAGTGTGTTGCATGACTGTAAGCATGCTGCACATAGTGAAGACTTTCATCCCACAACTTAAGATGCTTGTTACAGTAACCTCTAAGCAGATGCACAACTGTCCTGTTCACTACCTTTGTCTGTCCATCGATTTGCGAATGGAAGGTTGTCCTCTTCTTTAGCTTGGTGTCCATGAGTCCCCACAAAGATGACCAAAATTCCCCTAAGAATCGAGAATCTTGATTTGATACAATAGAAGTGGGTAACCCAAAATGAACCCATAAATTTTGAAAGTACAAATGAGCAGTCAGTTCACCAGTAACTTGCTTTTTACAAGGCATTAAAATACACATTTTGCTGAACTGATCAACTACTACATACAAATAATCATGACCCTTCCTAGACATAGGTAAACCTCCCATAAAGTCCATAGACACACTTTCCCATGGATAAGATGGTATAGGTAATGGTGTGTACAAACCCAATTTCCTATTACTTGGTTTTTTGGTTGCACACATTACACATCCTTTTATATATTTGGTGATAATTTCTTGCATATGAGGCTAGTAACAATATTTTTGCAATTGGGCTAATGTCTTACTTACCCCAAAATGTCCTACAATCAAAGAGGTGTGTGCTTCTCGGATTACATGTGCATGTTCATCTTTAGGAATGCATAGTTTTCCCAAGTGGTACAAAAAATTATCCTGCACATAGTAATCTTTCTCTTCTACATGTTTACCCTGGATTAAAGCTACATAGATATCCTTAAAGTTCTCATCATTAGCACATTGTTCCTGAAAACTTTCATGAACCATAGAACTATTTTGAAGGATTATCAAAGCATTCTGAACAGGAGGTCTAGACAGCATATCTGCTACTTTGTTATGGGAACCCTTCTTATACTTAATTACCAAATGAAACTGTTGTAGAAAACCCATCCACCTAAAGTGCCTACATTGTTGCAACTTAAATTGTGAGTGCAAATATTGCAGTGGCTGGTGATCGGTGTCGATTACAGTTTCTTTTCCCATTAAGTAATGTTTCCATTTTTTAACACTCTGAACTAAAGCATAAAGTTATTTATCATATGTAGGATAGTTACTTACTGTTCCTAAAAAAGTTCCAGAGTGATAGCAGACTAGTTTACCTCCTTGCATGAGTACAGCTCCCATGGTAAACCCACTTGCATTTGTCTCAACCTCAAATGGTTGATGTAGATCAGGTAGAGATAACACTGATGTGGTGCTCAACTTTTCCTTTAAAGTGTCAAAAGCCCTTTGTTGTGGACCTCGCCACTAAAAAGTTGCCTTGGTACTGGTCAAGGCATGCAATGATGATGCAATAAAAGAGAAGTTTGTAATGAACTTCCTCCAGTACTAAACTACACCTAAGAAACTCCTGACTTCTGTAACTGTACTTGGCTGAGGCCATTTTACAATACATTCAACCTTTGTAGGGTCTACTTTCAATTGACCATTCCCTACGACATAGCCTAAGTACACTAAGGATGTCTTTACAAATTCGCATTTAGACATCTTTACAAAAAGTTTTTCTTTTCTCAGTATTTCAAATACTTTCTTTACATGAATTACATGATCATCCCAAGACTTACTAAATACAAGAATATCATCTAAATAGACTATGACAAAATCATCAATAAAGGGATGAAAGACATTATTCATGACTCTCATGAATGTAGCTGGTGCATTACAAAGCCCAAATGGCATGACCAACCACTCAAAAAGTCCCTATTTTGTCTTAAAAGCAATTTTCCAAATATCACTTTCTGCAATTCTTATTTGATGATATTCACTACATAAGTCTAGCTTAGTGACATAAATTGCATGTTTCAACTAATCAAGTAAATCATGAATTCTAAGAAGAGGGTACCTGTTCTTTACCGTTATCTTGTTCAGAGCCTTGTAGTCAATACACATTCTCCAAGTCCCATCTTTCTTTGGAACCAACACAATAGGAGAACCACATGGAGAAGTACTAGGATGGATAACTCCTTTCTTGACAAGCTCTTGAACTTGCTTCTTGATTTCTTCATTCTGCAAGAGTGATAAGTGGTACATGCTGATATTAGGAAGTGCTACATCTTACTACAACTGAATCTCATGTTGTATCTCTCTCGTAGGAGGCAATCCTTTTGGTTCCTGAAACAAGTCATCATAAGCGGAAACAACTTTGACCATTTCAGCCTTATGTTTTGGATCACATCCCTTAAATGCCTCAGATGTTTCATCTTCTTTGGCTTTTACAAGAATTAACACAAAGTTCTTACTAGAGTTGACTAACCTTTTCATTTGACCAGCATTGACTAATGCTAGATTAGTCTTAACCTTATGTGCCCATACAATGTATTCAATATTGTCTTTAAACAAATTATACTTATTTCCTCCCCTATAGAAGATAGCCTATTGATCATACAAATAGGGACTCCCAAGTACAAGACCACAAATATCTAAAGGGACTACATCAACTTCTACCTCATCCACAAAGTTTGTAGGGATAGAAAATCTTAACTTGCATTGTTTATTTACTTGTAACTGTGCATCATCGCAAACCCATCCAAGAGGGTGTGGTTTCAGATGAGGCATTGTAGTCAAATTAAGCTTTTTAACAACTTCTTTAGATATCAAATTAACTTGAGAACCCATGTCAAATAGCATATCAACCTTAGTATGCTTAATAACAACTCGGATGTGAAATAATTCATTCCTTTGCTTATCATTTTTAGGAGAAGATTCTTTACTTGTACTTGCATTTATGCTAGAAGAACTTGTAGCTAATGAAAGAGATATACCTTTTCCTTTACCTTGAATCCCGGTAGTAACAACCTTTGTCTCATCTCTGGAGTCAAATCCAAGATCTTGTTGAGTTATAGCAGGAGTCTTTTGTTTGCCTTTGTTTCCACCAAATCGCTTCAGGCTCTTTTCAGTATGCAGCTTCCAGCACTTAAAATCATCATGCCCTTCTTTCTTGCAATGTGAGCATGTGGGTTTCTCACCCTTTTTCTTTACTGTTGCTATCTTTTTACCCTTTCCTTTTCCTTCGGAATTTTCCTCAAACTTAGATGGCTTTTTATTAGACTTATCAATGAAATTACCCTTACCCCTTGATTCTAAATGTGTTGCCTGGACACATACTTCATCCAAATTACAAGGATTTAGGATGAGAATAGAATGCCTTAGGTAAGAATGAAGACCACCTATATACTTGAGTAAAGTGTCCTGGGAATATAATGGGACATTTAATGAGATAGCCTTTTTACAAAATTCATGGGTGTAATCTTGGACAAACTGACCTTTCCCTTGCCTAAAATGTTGCCAGTTCATCATTAACTGCTACATATGGCCTAGGGGATAGAATTGCTTCTTTAAAGCAGTAACAAATTCTGACCAAGACAAATTAAACTTACCATGCTGTGAAGTTTCATCCCGAGATCTACTTTCCCACCAAGTTAGAGCTACACCACCTAATTGAAGAGTGACTAACTGAATTCTATCAACATCATCTACAATTGAACCCTATAGTAGACTTCTACTTGCTAAATACAATCATCTAGTTTCTTGGCATTTAACTCCCCACAATATTTTGGCAAGTCAAACTTTACATCCAACTTGATTCAAGGCTTATGTCCACCCTTAAAAATATTAGAAGACTCAGAATGGGTAGAAGAAGGAGAACAGGGGGGAGAAGGACTAAAGGGAGAAGAAGGAGAATATGGAGGTGTCTTTGGTAGATCATGATCATCGCCTTTCTTTTTCCCTTTGTCCTTTCGAGCTGCACATCTTCACATCTTCTCTTCTCTTTCTTGTACCAAAACTTCTACCATTGTCTCCAAACTTTGAAGAGTCTTCTGGATACTTTAGTCTTCTAAACCTTTTCCACCACCTTCATCCGCCATTTGTGATGATGGTTTAGTCCTTCATTTTCCAATCTTAGGATTATATTCCTCAAGCTTTCCTTCACCTTTCTCAATCCTGGATCTTGTTAGCATTCAAATCTACAATAATAGTCCAATAGAATCTCTAATACCAAATTTGATCTTATTAGGATCTAGGACTATTACAGAGGAATGCTAATTGATTACATAGAATTAATTTAAAACTTTTAACGAATCAAATTAATGTAAATGAAATAAGAGAACAACAAAATTAAGTTGATAACAGAGAAATTGAGAGAAAGAAGATGCAAACAATTTGATCTCGGAGTTTGTCTGCATGGACTACGTCTTCGGGTCCTGTTCCAATAGGGTGACCGATCTAATTATCTCCAAAAATTAGGTACAAATGTTTACAAAGTCACTCCTTTGAAGTACAATAACATTATGTTGTTTCAAAGTATAGGAATGAGCACTTCAAAAATCTCCCTTACTCTCAGCACTTGGACGTTCTCTCCTTTTTTTCTGAATGAATATAAGAGCCTCCTAACCCCCTTTTTATACATAAAATTAGCCAAAATAGGGCTATAACTAAATTTACAAAAATAACCCCTTCAATTAATTCCCCTCTCAGAATAACCTGTTAGCCATTTTTAACATATTTCGCTCATGTCAATTTTGGGGTAAGAGAAAAACTAATAACCTTATTTTACTAAGGTTAGGCCATTGGTTTAAAGGATAAATTAAAACAGCACTAAACATATCTTAAAGTGTCAAAATAGCGCATTGGAAGTTAAAAATTTTTGAAGGGGCACCGGTCAGGGGTTCCGACCCCGCCGGCGACCTCTTTTCCCTTGAATTTCCGACAAAAATGGGTTATCTATAAACTGCGCGTTATATATTTTAAATGCAACGAATGGTCTACTGGCCATCAACAGAGTCTTAGTGCTAGGAGGTCATGGGTTCGACCCCGCCGGCCATCAACTATATTGTTTTATGGCATTTTTTTTAACTTTTAGATATATATATATATATATATATATTTTAATGCCACGCCACCTCGGATTTCAATCGAGCGCCATTTTCACATACAATCTCCATTTTTAATGAAACAAACGTCATTGGAGAGCTCTAAATGAGACCTTTGATTTGATGCCGAATTTGACCAAATTTGGAGAGTTTTTTTTTTTTTTGCCTTTTTAACAGCCTTTGTACCTGAATTTGACCAACCTTTGACTGGTTGTAGCTTTTGTGTACGAACTCCTTTCTTGCCCATTCAAATTGTGTTGGATCCAAAATTTCAAGGAGTTTAATCTGATGTTGATTGTTGAAGTTTTGAAGATACTTGAATTTTTGACAAAAATATCCCCCGGATCACATAACATCTATTAAAATTTGTCCATCTTTACATATGCTCCCCCTTACAATATACTTTAAATTATGTACTTCTCCCATTTACACTTTGCAACAATATTCTCCCCCTTTGATAATTCTCTTATGCATTTATTAATTTTTTGCAACTTCTCCCCCTTTGACATCAATCACAAAGGTCAAAATGTCCAAAAATGTCCAAAAACTACTGTAAAAGATGTTGTTCTTCTATCTTAAGCTGATAGAATCTTCACACAATCACCAAAATTTTCCTTAAGATTATCCATACCTTTAGTTCATGTCTCTTTGGTTGATTCAGCTGAGGTGAGAATTGCACATAAGGCATATAATTTAATCTCAATTCCATTAAGGTCTGAATACAAAAAGTTAGAATAAGTGTCCTTGGCCTTGACACAGTCCTCCAACTATTTCTCAAAAAAGGATACTGTTAGAGCAATAAACTCTCTAAAATTTGTTCCTCTCTTCAAACTTTGTTCCTTTCAAAGTTCTAGTTTTCTAATATCAATGTGAATACTAGCCACTTGTCCTTCAAAATCCTTAATCTTACAAGATAGATGTAACTAGCTTGATAGAGCCTCTAGTTCACTCATCTTTCCTCCAATCTAACTGTTAATGTCTTTAGTCAGTTTATAAGATAGAGTACACTTAATGTACAATATCTTCCCATCCCATTGACACTTCCTAAGTTCCTTGATACAAGTATCAAAACTTATCAAATTATTCTTAATATTCTAAAAAATGGTGCTAAAATAGTTAGCATCATGTGAAATTTGTGCCTTTGCTTCTATAACATTCAAAAAAATAGTTAATTCCTCATCAAATGATTTCATCATTGTGTGTGCCCTTTGTTATGGATTTTCTTCTATGTGTTGCACTACTAGAGTACTATGTAGTCTATTAGTGACCTCCATCAAGGTTTTCTGTAGGCCCTTCACTATTCTATTCTTCTAAATAAGTTTTGATAAGGATGAGATAAAATCTATTTGATCATCATCATCAGTTGCTCAGATATCAAGTAAAATTGGAGTAGATGAACTAGAAGTTTTAGTGTCCTCCTCCCTTTGTTTCTTGGTTGCCTCTTTTACTCTTCTATCTTCTTCTTCTTTCTTTTCTCTTTCCTTCTTTTAATTTTCTCTCTTCTCTTCCTCTTCCAATTTCTTCTTCTTTTCTTCTCTATTTTCTTTCTTATTTCTTTTGTTGCTCTTTTCTTTTCTTCCTCTTCTTTTCTTTTCTTCTCATACTCAAGCAATTTCTTCTTGGCTTCTTCTACTTTCCTTTTTTCTTCTTCAAGTAATCTCTTTTCCTCTCCAATTTTCCTTAGTTTGTCTTCAGTATCCTTGATATTAGGTTCATTAATTTTAGAACCTTCAAATGGATTAGTATTATCACCATTAATTGTAACATTGGTCTGATTTATCTACATAGTGCATCATTCACTAACACTTTTGAGGTTCAGGGTGCTGGTGGAGATGTTGCCTTAGATTTAGTTAACATCTGACTTATTGTTGTTGCAATTTCACTTCTTAATTTTTCTTTATCACCCATCATAAATAAAAGCAATCTTACTTTATTTCTTAGATAAAGTGCTAGATTATTCAATAATCTCTTAATCTCTTCTATCATCAATCTTGCAAATAGTCCTTATCATAGACTTCAAAAGTTCTAAATCATCTTCTCTAGGTAAAGCCTTCTTATATAAGTCTTTCATAGACCTTCTGGTCTACTATGGCCTCAATATCTTTCATTTTCAAATTATTTTCTATAATATATCTCATAGTAGAGATATCAATTTGATCCTTCTCAAAATTGTTATACAAATCATAAAATTTATTCAACTGAACAAAGTTACCTTCAATAGCAATGACTAAGTTATTTTTTTCAATCTTCGACTTCTAGGGTTGTTGAGCTTTCTTGTTGAATGTTTTGAAGTTGTTACCTTCTTTCCTTGCTTGACTTCTTCTTCTTCAACACTAGACTTGACAATTGTCAACAATGTCTTCTGTCTCTTTCCTGTTCTGGTGGCTTGTTGCTTGACCCTTTTAGTCTCTGTGGTCACTACATCCACTAATATTTTAGATTTTCTCTTTGGTTCACTTGCTTACACATCAGACACTACTGCATAGGGAATGCTCTATTTTGAAGATGTCTCTACAATAGATATTGACAATGGTTACACATTCAGTATTCCTTGCTTCATGGTTTTCCTTACTACTTGTGACTCACTTTTAGTCATTCTAGACTTTGATGAAGCTTTCTTCATAAAATACTCTATCTTCTTGTAAGAAGCCTTCTCCAAGGATGCCTGATGAGATGACTAGGTATCATAGGTTCCGAATATGTATTCTACTTTATCCTTCTCTATTTTCAACAATAAATCAATATAATCAACTACAATATCATCACTCAATTCATAACCTAAGGGATCAAGAAATGTTTCCCAAAGTTCTACTACTTGAATATAAGTATAATCTATATCAACCATGATACAAATGCCATCTTTAAATCTCTCTACAATTGCAAGTGCAACTCTGAATCTTTGTCTCATTTCATTCTGAAATGCCTTCATGATCAGGTTTCCACTATCCAATATCTTATCTGTAGGATGTCTTCTAAATGCATTAGTAATCTTCTCTATTGTACACTTGTCACTACTCATTATCTCTGTGATTGACAAATATGGAAATCTTTTAAGTACATGAAAGAATATGAGATTGATTAGTGATTGAAATCTAAACACAATGTTCTTAGTCCTCTTGATCTTTTCAAGGTTCTTAAGTA
Source organism: Cupressus sempervirens (assembly GCA_028749045.1). Taxonomy (NCBI): domain Eukaryota; kingdom Viridiplantae; phylum Streptophyta; class Pinopsida; order Cupressales; family Cupressaceae; genus Cupressus; species Cupressus sempervirens. The sequence continues at coordinate 254,234,681 of CM053784.1, read as the reverse complement.
GTTGCACTCTCATAATCTCACTAATATTTACTTGTTCCTTCTCTACACCTATCTTGTAGGCTACATAGATGAATCCAACTAACAATTCATCAATCTTTGAGCTTGTACATATAGAGTAGGTAATGATTCTACTAAAAAATCTTACATCATCTTGCTTAATGGTGTTGATCACCATAGACTTTCCATTATATATTGCTTTGGTATAACTCTCAACTTTCTTCTTGACCATTTTCTCATCTATAGATACGCTTCCTTGTTTGCTAAGACCAATTACCTCATGAATTGGGTCAGCATAAATATTAACTACACTATCTAGCATCCATAATTCCCCATCATGTATTCTGCTTAATATGATTTTTTTCCACTCATCTGCATCCAATTCTCTATAGAAATGATACTTAACTAGGTCTAATTCCTTCAAGTGTTCAAATATGGGTTTCATAGTTATATTGTGATTGAAAACTAATTCCATATTCTTGTTCATGTATTCACTCTTAATAGATTCAAATTGACTATTAAGATAACTCCTTCTGTCTTCCAAATATACTACATTGTTTGGAGTAATGGATACTATTGAGTTAGGGTTTCCTTCTATGGGTTTCACAAAAACAACTTTCAACTTAGGATTTTCCTTATTCTCAACATTGTGTGCTACTAACATATCCATGATTCTATCAATTATTAGATTTTACCAAATAAATTTCTAGAAAAATGATAAAATACCTCTTTCCAAAAATAGGTTTTGCTATGAAATTTCCTTGACAAGTCGCCTATGAGTGCTCTCTATTTCAGATGTATTTGCAATGAAGTAGAAATCAAGTTTGTACTCCATTTATTTCATCAACTTGAACTTGCATTAGTTGTGTACTATGAAAACATGAAAAAACTGCCAATTGCGTTTTGTAATGAAATAACTACTCAAGATCATCTATTTAATCTTCAAATGCCACCTAAGGTTTACTATAGCCTCCTTTCATCATGACAAAGCTACACAAGACTTTTCTTCACAAAATTCTATGCAAAAAGATAGTTTTTATCTTCTACTGTGAAATTATTTTTCTCTATAATACCAATAACTCTTATTTCCTTCATAACTTATTTAGATAAGCTCCAAATTACAAGAAAGCTTAGGTACCATCTAAAATTATCTTGATACACCTCTTCCCAACTTCGCTTCCTCTACCTCAATCTTTAGGTGAAGTTATCAAGTTCTCATGTTGTGAGAAATCTTAATTCAACATAATTGAATCAAACTCGACCATTGACTTCAATCTTTCTATCTCATAGCTTTTCTTTTGAGATATCTAATCCTTTTATGAATGCCTCATTGAGTTGTTCCTGAAGTTCACTGACTACATTTATTTGTTCCTCATAGCTTTTCTTTTGAGATATCTAATCCTTTTATGAATGCCTCATTGAGTTGTTCCTGAAGTTCACTGAAGTTATCAAGTTCAATCTTTCTATCTCATAGCTTTTCTTTTGAGATATCTAATCCTTTTATGAATGCCTCATTGAGTTGTTCCTGAAGTTCACTGAAGTTATCAAGTTCTCATGTTGTGAGAAATCTTAATTCAACATAATTGAATCAAACTCGACCACTGACTTCAATCTTTCTATCTCATAGCTTTTCTTTTGAGATATCTAATCCTTTTATGAATGCCTCATTGAGTTGTTCCTGAAGTTCACTGACTACATTTATTTGTTCCTCACTATCTTTGTTAGTTCCAAAGTTCCTCTCATGGTTCCTTCCGTTATCTCCAATGTTTCTTCCATCATTTCTTTTGTTTGTGAAGTTTCTTTCATTGTTCCTTCTATCTCCAAAGTTTCTATCATTCTACAATACTTTGATGTATGTCTGAAGTTGTTGCATAACAGACATACTAGTGCTCTACTTCCAGGATTCTTTTGATCATTAGGTGCATGCCAATTTTGAGTTGTGTGTCCAAAGTTGCTACATTTATAGCACATGGTCTATATTTTTTCCTCATAAAGTCTTCCTTCTCTCAATTTCCGTTCATTAGATCTTCTTCTATCTATAGGGTTAGTATTTCAAGACATTGTACTATTCATTCTATCATTATCATACTTAGGTTTTTTATAATCAATTTTTTTATGACCCATACCATGACAATTGTGACAATAAAAATCCTTAACATGATTAAATGAGTTGTTTGTACAATTTCTTTTCATATGACCTATTTCATTATATTTAAAATACTTACCTCTAAATTCATACTTGGTTTCCTTTGGAGATTTCACTTGCTTTGATTCATCCAAAATTTCAACTTCCTTGTCTTGATCAACTTCTTTAGGCTTATCAGAAGATTGACTAGATCTAATCTTATCATTAGATTTATCTTTTTCTTTTGGATCTATTCTAATCTCAGGTTTCTTTGTAGACATGTTAAATAGATAACCAAGACCAGTCTTATCATAAGTTGGTCTTTGTATTGACATAGAATCATCAAGCTTTTCTCTACTAGAATAAAGATTCTCAAGTTGTTTCTTGCACTGAGTTAATTCACATTTCTCGATGTTATTGTACTTATGAAGTTCTTCATGATCTTCTTTTAATGTTTCAAATCTAGATGTCTTCTTTGCCAGACTTGCTCTCAGATCTGCATTTTTAGTCTTCAAGTCAGATTAAACTTTTCTAGGATCACTCCTTAATGTCAGCTTTAGATTTGTAATCTTTAATTCATGCTTCAAGATATTGTACTCTAGCTTCAGCTTTGAATAATCATCATCACTAGTTTCAAATTTAGTAGATTCACACTTGGATTTGAGATGTTTAATCTTTTCCTTCAATTGTCCAATATATACTTTGGAGTCTTCATATAGATCCTTCAACTTATCTCTTTCTTCAGTAAGGAGATCAATTTTTTAAAGTTCCTCTTCAAGGTTCTTTATCAATTATTCCATATTAATAGAGATCTTACTCAAGTTGGTAAGCCTCTTAAGAGTAATTGTACTCTGATACCGATTGATAGAAATGGGGATTACTTAGGGGGAGTGACTCAGTAATCTACAAACTTTTGTCACTGACTAAATGTTATTCTCTACTTTAAACCATACATAAAAAAAATTTAAAATAATGTTGGATAGGAATAGTAAACATGTAGAAAGATAACTCATAACACCATATTTTGTTAACTAGGGAAAACCCTGGTGTGGATTATACCCACTAGATAATATACTAATATATAAGTTCCTTGTTAGAGGATGAACATTGTTAGGAGTCAATGAGAAAATTCAATATAAGGAGCCCTGTTAGGAGACTTTTAATCCCTATGAGGAGATTCCAACCCTATTAGGAGTTGTAGTACAATAGATGCAAGATGAGTCCACTGCACAAACATGCACTTCCAATTAGAAGAAGAGCTCACTACCCAAACAAGAAATTAGAATTCTAGACTATAGCTTCTTTCTCAGAATGATCTTGGATCTCAAAATAGCTTCACAAACTTCACATATATCACTTTCACAAAATTTCAGATACAATTGCTCAACCTAACTTCTTCACAATAGCACAATTAAACACTTGAATCTGCAAGATGTCCTTCGCATAAATACCATGCCTTTACACAAATTGTTGCTAGGTTGGCTAAGACCATAATACACTTTCCCAACTTAGAGTAAACATCTAAGATGTTGGCCCTAATTGTAGAAGTAATTATTTTGTAAACAAAATAATTATTTCCTTCAATTCCGATATCTTGTTTCACTTAAAACATGAATATATCTTTTTGTACAGTCTGTATTGACTTCCAAGTTTATACACATCATCATCAACATGCATACTATCTCTGTCTAACTTTGCTAGTCATAATATGACATCAAAAACAAGTTATAAACAAAAAAAATACACTATTGAATACCAAATTCCATACTTAGACAATTTTTTGATTACCAAAAGCTAAGTATATTTATTTTTGAGGTTTCCTGTAAGCATGTACATCATGTGTTTCCATAAATGACAATAGTTACATATCTCCGCTAGCTAATTGTAAACATCCTTAGGGGTCCTATGATCCCTAGAGACATATAGTATCAATCATATGGGTCAAATGGGGTTGTAGGTTATTTCATCACAACATGTGTCCCTAGGGGTCCTAGGACCTATAGGGACATATTGTAATTTACCATATGGGTCAAATGGGGTTGAAGCTTAACCTACAACCTCCTTCAATCCATTTCATCACAAGATGTGTCCTTAGGTGTCCCACGACCCCTAGGGACATATTGTAATTTAATAAACTATATAATATTATGTTAAAATATATATTATATTAATATATTTAATAATATATATAATAATGATTTAAAAATATAAATAATATTTATAATATTATAGATAATATAGAATATTATATAATAGTATATAGTAGTATGAGCCTAATATACTATCTAATCATATTTAATATCATTTATAATAATATAACAGTAAAATTTACTATATATTATATAATACAAAATAAAAATAGTTAAATATCATTATATATTACATGTAAAACATATTTAAATATGTTTGTAAGCTTTTTGGTTTAAAATGTACAATTGGTTCCCACTATCTCAAATTAAAAAAATTGTATTTTGCCACCACATTTTAGGTACCCGATCCAATTTTGGGTACCCAATTTCGTAATGACTATCTGATTAGGCTTGGTATTTACAAAACCTATTTGGTCAACTCAAAAAATGTGTTCGAGCCATGTTTTCCTAACATTTAGACTTCAATTGGCCATTTGACAATATTTTTTTCATCCAAATTCAATGAAATGAAAAGGGTTTTTTTTTAGAACACTCAAGATTCCATCGATATAATTGTTGTCAAATTATGAGTTTTATAAGTATTTATTTGTTAGTTTCCAATGAAGATATCTGTAGACTATTGATTGATAAACTAATTGAAAAATAGCTATAACTTTCAAACTAGTATAACATTTTTGAAATCCAAAAATTGCATCACATTCTATGCTTCGCCTAGTATAAGAAAGAAAAATAAAAAGATTGTAAAGTTTTCAATTAGTTAACATGGTCAGACACATTTTTTATTCTAAAAATTTTATAGTAGAAAATTGATATTTAATTATATTAAAAAATGTTATCATTTGATTTTGATTAAGGTGGTTAGACATACACCTACTTTTTATTTATGCCCTCAAATTTTTATAGTACTACATTAAAATCCAAAATTTTAACCAATCAAATAAGTTTTTCTCCTAATAAGGCCTAGTAGTTTAGAAACTACATTCAATTTATTATAGATTTTTTTCTTATATTTTTTTAATATAAAGTCCAAAACTACTTAAAAATTATAGGTCAAGTTAACATAACCCTGATTTGCTAGTTTTTCACTACTGCTTAACGCCATAGTTTGGTTGACAGTGATCTTGCACATACCCTTCTAAGGATGTGATGAATGTTGTTAAGGAATTTTTTGGTTCTCATTCTTTTCTTAAAGAAATCATGAATACTTTAATTGATATCATCTCTAAGACTCGTAGTGTTAATACCCTAGATGGTTTTAGACCCATTAGTCTTTAATTTTTATAATATTATTTCAAAGGATGTGAATTCTAGATCATTGATTCTTCTCCCTAACATCATTTCCAATCAACATAATGGTTTTTGTTCCAAGAAAACAAATATTGGACTCTATTATACTTGTGCATGAGAATGTTTAGTCCCTCGATGCCTAAACCAAGCAAGGTTTCTTAATGAAGCTTGACTAATCTAATGCTTATGATAGGTTGGATTAGCATTTTTTATGTAAAATGTTGAAGGCTTTTGGCTTCACTTCCAGAGTTATCAAGCTTATCTACCATCTTATCTCCTCTTCCTCAATCGTTGTTCTGGTGAACAATTCCTCAAAAAATTTCAAACCCACTAGAGACTCAGACAAGGAGACCTTATTTCTCCCATTCACTCTTCTATTATGATAGTCTTTGGGAAGATTCATAAATAAATTTTTATTGGAAGGTAACATTATTGGGTTTTGTAAAGCATGATTAGGTTATTTTAATATTAATATGGCTAGGCTTGGTAGTTCAGGCTTGGATACCAAGCCTAGCAACCATTTCATTTTTTGAATAACCTAATTAGGTTATTACGAGTTTTTGTTTTTTTAATGGGGTTTCAACTAATTTGTGCACCAACTTGGTACAATTTTCTTACCATGAACTAAGTACTATTAAATTAGGCATAGCTAGCCATAAGACCTATCTTTTTTTGGTTAGGCTTTAATTGCTTATTAATAGCCATGTTATTGTAGTTACTTTTGGGTTTTAGGGTCCATATAAAACCTATTTATTTTATCAAAAAAAAAATTAATGGGCCCCAAGTTGGTGTATAAATTAGTGGATAGCCCATGGAAAAAAAAAAAACCTCTAAATAACCTGATGGGGTTATTCAAAAAATGAAATGGTGGCAATGATGATACCAAGCCTAGCCATATCAATATTAAAATAACCCAATAACATTATTTTAGGCATTTTCTAACCCTCAAAATGCAAACCCATGACAACAAGCATTTGTGCAAAGCATAAACCTAATCAATTTTGTGAAAAAACAAAATATTTTGAGATTTTTACTCTACTACACCCCAAAAACAAGTTATGTAATCATTCAATTTGTTGTTTGTATATTTTTTTCCTTAATATTTTGTAATTTGTAAGATTTATTTTTAAAAATCATAATTTTTAAGATTCTTATTTTTTAAAAATTAATATCAAATGCATCAACGAATCTAAGAAAATTAGCTTGAGCTAAAAGACCTCCTCTAGCATAGACAAAAAAATAAAACCCTCCATCCATTGTGAAACTACCACAAAACACTTCAATCATTGTGACACAAACATATAACCCTTCATTTAATCTTCCCCTTCACCAATCTCCACTACCAATAAACCCTTCATGTGTACTATTAGATCATGTAAATACTATGGAAGAGATATCATCAATGGACTTAGACAAAACACCTCTTACAATAGCTAAATGGTCATTGGGTTGATGTCAACTATTATTTATCACCACTCAAACCTAAGAGATACATTTGAACAAATAGCCCAAACTAAATGTGAATGAGATATCTATGGAGGTTAGGAAATGAGATTCATGGAGGGATAGATGTCATGAATTTTAAGTTGATGGATTATCATATCTGCAAGTGAAAGATAAGGACACCAAGAAAGGTTCTATATGTGCTCTTTTCACTAATTATGATTTTTACAACTCCCTATTAGAAATAACCAAAACTTTTCCTATTCATTGGTGCACTCATACTAGGATGAGATGATGTATTTGGGATAGGTGGTATATGGTACTTGACCTACCAACATGTAATAATCATGAGGTGTCTCTATTTTTTTTTAAGAAAGATATAATGTGAGTTCATCCATAGCTAGAGGGAGAGGCTCTACATAGGATAGACTTGGGGCCTATAGGGTGGCACCAAAACATGAGAGGAGACATACAACACAAAAACCAATATCTCATGGTGGGCTCCCAATAGTCATAAAGGAGTCTATTGATTTGCAAACTTTTCATGCAACTGCATCATTGATAGATGTCATCATTCAACACAGTTCACAGTTAGTTGGTATTACTTCACCTACGACACCTCAAAAATCATCATATGCACCTTTATGTTCATCATATCCTATTAATACTCCATCATCATCACCTAAACCACTATTATTTTCCTCACTCGTGCTACCTACATAGTCATCATGTGCATCATTGTAGTCTCTGGGGCCTGATCATCATGTGTATTTTAGTTGCCTCCACATGTGTGATGGGTTTGATAGTGAGGTAACTTAGGATGGATTGACATGCCATCCATGTGTACATTGTGGGAAGACCTATTATAAATTTGGAGGTGGGGATTTTACACTCATAGATGATTTGATGATGATGTTCTTTAGTGGAGAGCAGTCATAGGTTTGCAGTTTGTTTGATTTTTTACATATTATTTAATCACCTGAATATCATAAAAGTAAACAATTTTTAATTTTATAGAATACTTTAGATTGATTTGTGGAAAATATGCAATTTAGGGTGCAACAAGTGGTACAAGAAAACCACATATTAATCATTCTGCTAGAGGTGCAAGGCTAGGAGCAAGAATAGCCGAGGTAAAGTTTTTTAAATATTCTTAAAAGTAAAATAATACATTGACTTTGAAATATTGTTTATTAATTTCTATGACACTAACAATAAAAATTTCCATAATTGTTGTTTCTTAATTTTTATGACATTATCCAACCCTATTTAGTCCAAGGCTCATTTCCAAGATCTTTTGGACTTTGAAACCTTACATTATTGCATCTAATTTATGCCTTAAGATATAGTTTTCCTTTATATAGCTTTCCACTATATACACTTAACAATCATCCACCTCATCTAGAAACACATAGACTCTAAGAAATTTTAGAAGGAATCCAATAAGATATCCATCTCCAAGTTAAGTTGATGAGTCATGTCATCTAATTACATCATGTGAAGCTGCTAGTGTTGAAACCTTTCCATCTCTCACACCTATCATTCCTCTTCCATCTTCCATAACTATCATCCCTCTTTCATCCACCCCACTTATAACTTTCCATCCATTTCCCTCCATTATTCAAACTCCTCCTATAGATCCCCTTCATCTCCTACCATAATTGAAACCCCTCCCACTCATCAAATCCATCCAATTCCCATCTACATCTCCTACTTCTAGCATTACCCAAACCCCATCTAATGAACCTCATGAGTCCATACTCCATATACCCATCCCCATAAAAGAACCTATCAATCACTATATCACCTAGGGTGTCTTGTAGGATTATGAAGGTCATGAATCTACACTTGTGTTTCTTGAGAAGGTTCCAAAAGTTTATTTGTATCTCTATTTCCCTTCCTAATCCCTTTATTTTCAATTTGATCCTTGTAGCCTTTTTGAGCCCCAAGTTCTCCTATCTTTCAACTCCTTCTAATCTCTTTCACACCTTGTTTAAGCTCCATTAAACATCTTAAAACCATTGGTTTTGTACCTCCAATCACCCGGTGCAAGAATCAACTCAGTGTTATTAGATATGTTATGTCTGGGTATATAAAACATTAATTATTATGATGAAGAATGATAGATGAAACATTCAATTAAATTCATGTACTTCTTGTGTCTTCTTGACCTCATATGATCTTATTTTTTTCTTGTGCCTTGTTTCTGTCTGCAACAATATCTCATATTTATAACAATACTTTTACTATTTTGTAGGGTTAGTCAGGGGCTAAGATTTCTCAAATTGATGATGCCTTGGAAGCTATGTGGTATCATATTTTGCACACCTATAAAGTTTATAATTTAACATGAACTCATGATGTATCTTATTTGTTCCCCTTATGTTATTCTTGTTCTACTTTAGGATACCCCACATAGCTTGAGGTCAAGAGAAAAGGGAAAGAAATCAGCAAGTAGAGCCAAATGCAAAAAGGTATTAAATACAAGTCAAGTTTATATTTTAAAATTTATTATGAATGAATGTGTATACATAGAATTAATATTTATTAATATATGTTGACTTTTTTTTTGAATATATGTAGAAACAATTGAGTTTTCTAGAGTTGATAAATGCATCTATCACTATTGAAGCTCAAGATAGGGAAGATGTGAATTTCATATTTTCTTTCAATTAAATTTCGTCACTATGTCATAACATGTTATGTTTTTTCATCCAAGAAATTGTCAAAGATGCCTCATCAATGGTGTTTCCTTGTATGAGATCAAGACAGACATATGAGGTTATGGTATGCATTTGTTCTACATACATGTTAAATAGTTGCATTTACAAATGAATACATTTTTTTTTTTAGTTTTGTAGTAATTATAAAAAAAAAATTATTAACATGTGTTATTTATCTTTTACCTACTACAATACCCTTTGTGACTTCATACAAATCCTTTCTCATTTTAGTTTGTTAGGAGTCTCGAACGTCAAAGATGGGGTCAAACAAAATAGATGCTACAAGTATGCATTTTAATTCTTATTTGAATCCATATTGTGATCTTAATTTGATGTAAATAGTAAAAATATGTCATGTTTTTTGTATTTGTGTCAAATTATTAAAATTACGCACTTATTTTGACATTTTTTTAGAAGCCCTTATCTTGTGCTTTGACCCCCACTTGGCATGTTTACTTAAGCCAACATGGGAAAAGAGAAACCAAGGGCAACATGTGATATTATAATATTTCTTTTAGCTTATTAGGTCTCCTAAGATGTGTAGGTGTTCATTCCAAAAGGTTTTGTAAGAATTTTTTGAAACTTGCTATGTTTGTCATCTTTGCATCAAAAGTTGCAATATAGAAACTTTACATCTTTTTCTTAAAGAGTGAAAGGCCAAAGGTTTTTTGGTAAGTTAGGATGTGAAAAGACTCTAACTAAAATTTCCAACATTAAATGGTTGAATAAAAATAATTATGGTTTTATGAGGTCGAGTCACTAAAGCAATTAGCCTTATAAGGTCACCAATGTTTCTTAAAAACCCTTAGGGATGCTTTTGTTCAATGTGTTTGATAATATCTAAGGGAATTTATGGAAAAAAAAGGTTTTCCCTAGCCTAAAATTGACAACTAGAGCTAATGGAGAAGATTATTAAATCCCAGGATGAACAGTTTGAAATATATATAACCTTGCTCATTTGAATTCAACAACACTACAACTTTTGGCATTAAGCGAGAAAGGAATGCCAACTCTAAACAAAGTTGGATCTCCTAAAATTTAGATAGGTTATTGCAGGCCTTTATAATATGATCTTGTAGTACCTAGCAATTTTTCAATACCTCACATGAGATCAGAGATATGCCCAATGTTGCTTGGAGACTCTTAGGGACACTTTTGTGTAATGTGTATGATAATATCCAAGGGACTTTGTGAGCAAAGCATGGTTGGACCTAGCTTAGAATTGGCCAACCAGAGCTAATAGAATACATATTTTAATCCCAAGATGAATAGTATGAAATATACACAACCTTGCTCATTTGAACTAAGCAACACTGCAACTTCTAGCATTAGGCGAGAAAGAGATGCCAAATCCAAAAGAAATCAGATCTCCTATAATTGAGATAGGTTATTATAGACCAAAAAAATCAATCCCTATCACCTAAAATTTTTTCAATGCCTCATACAATTTTAGAGATATACCTGTTCAAATATCTCTATTGAATAGTGCTTAGAGACCCTTCGGAACACTTCTATTCAGTGTGGTTGATAACATTTGAGAGAATCTATGATCGAAATGAGGTTAACCATAACCTAAACTCAGCCAACCAAAGATAACAAAATAGATGATTCAATCCCAAGATGAATGGTTTGAAATATACACAGACTTTCTCATTTGAACTGAGAAACACTACAACTTTTGGCATTGGGCGAGAAAGGGATTCCAAACCCAAATACAGTTAGATCTCCTAAAAAAAAGATATATTATTTTCGATCTTAACAATGTGATCCTATATCACTTGATATTTTGGAAATATGTCACACGATCTTAGAGACATGCCCACTCAAACATCACTGTCCAATAATGCTTAGAGACCCTTAGGGACGCTTCTATTTAGTATGCTCAATAACATTCGAGACACTATATGGTTGAATCAAGGTTGGGCCTAACCTAAACCTAACCAACTATAGCTAACATAGAAGATGATTCAATCCTAGGATGAATGGTTTTAAATATACACAACCTTTCTCATTTGAACTGAGAAACACTGTAACTTTTGGCATTGGGCAAGAAAGAAATGCCAAATCCATTCAAAGTCAGATCTCCTAAAATTGAAATATGTTATGATACGACTAAAAAATATGATCTTGTAGCACCTAATAGCTACTCAATACCTCACACGAGCTCAAATATATGCCTACTCAAAGATTGATGCCAAATGTTGCTCACAGACTCTTATGGGCACTTCCATGCAATATGCCTAATAATGTTTGAGAGACTTTGTGGGTGAAACAAGTTTTTCCCTAGCCTAAACTCAGCCAATTAGAGATAATGAAGAAGATGATTTGATCCCAAGATGAATGGTTTAAAATACACACAACCTTGCTCATTTAAACTGAGCAATACTATAAGTTTTGGCATTCAGTGAGAAAGGGATGCCAAATTCAAAAAAAGTTGGATCTCCTAAAACTAAGGTTAAATTAGGCCTCAATAACCCTGATGGGGACACAACCCAAGAATAGAATGGACACAACAGAAAAGGGAAATTATATTAACTGAGAAAATAAGCTAGTATAAATAGTATAGAGAAAATAAACTTCAAAACATGCCCTAAGGGCTTACAATAGCATAAATCTAGAGATAAATTCTCCTTTCAGTTCCTCCTCTCAAACTCCACTCCGAACTGCCTTTTACAATGCCAAAAATCTCCTTAAATAGACTCCAAAGGGGTAAGGACTAGGAGTACATTCTAGAAAGTGCTAGTAGGCATCCAACGACAAAATAAAAGGTTCTAGAAGCTGCGTTAGATGTCGGTGCAAATCTAGAAGAATCTAGAAATGATAATCGAACTTCTGGGAGGCATAACTTTTGAACCATAGCTTCGATTGACGAATCGTTTACATTTTCAGAAAGCTCTCAAAGCGCTCTATAGCCCTATGGATGAGCTTCACTCATCCCCCATTTTTCAACCCATTTCAAGGTCATTTAATGCCCCAAACCTGACTTTGAAGCATTCTTAGGAGGTCTCCAAAACTTGAAAAACTGCAATAACTTTCAAACCGTGGGGCCTATTGACCTGATTCTTTTTTTGAAATGCTCTAAATCATGATTACATTCATCTGGCCAATTCACACCTTCTAGTTTACCAAAATGATGGCCCAAATACATGCTCTTAACTTTTCAAGATTTTCAAATGCACTGATAGTGGAACTGTAAGAGTTGGAACCTTTATTTGACCCAAATGGGTATCCAAAAATGAAAACACATCAAACAGAAACTAAGTCTAAGTACATTTTTTTTGGGTGACATAGGATTGCCCTTATACCTCTGGATGCTCCTGCATCAGACACCCAGGGTAGATTGAAAAGTGACCCTGTCACTTTATGGATGGTAGAGGAAATCCCAAATGGGAAACCTCAGCTGCTGAATCCAAGTTGAGTCCTCAATCGGCCGTCCTTTCCATTTGACCAAATACTCTTCATACTGCCTATTTCTGGTACTCCTACCCACACGATGATCTAGAATGTCTTCTATCTCCTCCTTCTTAGAAGCAGGAATTGGACATGGCTCTAACACCAGCTCCTCATCTGCACCATCATCATGATACTCTGTTACATCTGCAATGTTGAAAAGGGGAGAAATGTGAACACCTTCTGGTAGCTCCACCTCATATGCATTTCTTGAGTCATGTTTCTTCAAAATTTTGCAGGGGCCAAATTTCTTCATTTTTAGCTTGTTGTAAGTACCGGCTAGAAATCTTTCTTTTCGTAAGTGCACCATGACTAGATCCCCTACTTGGAATTCCTTATGTCTTCTCCTTTGATCAGCCCTAGCTTTATATTCTTGATTCATCTTGGTAATGTGTGCTTGAACCTCCTCATGTAGACGCTTGATATGTTCAGCAAATTCCTCAGCTTCAGCACTTGTCCTCTCCCCTTGTTCTATCTTCCTCAATTCTGGTACAATCTTGGGGCTACTCCCATATACAATTTGGAATGGTGATTTTCCAGTACTCCTATTTACAGAGTTATTATAAGAAAACTCTACCTGTGGTAGAATCAAATCCCATCCCTTGGGCTTATCCCCAACTAAACATCTCAGCAAATTTCCCAAACTCTTGTTTACCACTTTTGTTTGGCTGTTAGTTTGTGGGTGATGTGTGGAACTGAATTTCAAGTCTATTCTCAAATTTTTCCACAATGTCCTCCAGAAATACCCCATAAATTTAGTATCTCTGTCAGAAACTATACTCCTTGGAAGACCATGTAGTCTTACCACCTCTTTGAAAAACAAGTCTGCAATATGGACAGCATCATGAGTTTTGTGGCATGGAATGAAATGTTCCATTTTGGAGAACCTATCAACCACCACGAATACTGAGTCATTATCCTTTTATGTCCTTGGCAATCCAAGAACAAAATCCATAGTTATGTCCTCCCATGGCCTTGATGGAACAGGCAATGGCTGATATAGACCAGTATTGTGACTAAACCCCTTGGAAACTTGACAAACCTAGCAACTTTGTACAAACTTCTTCACATCCTGTGAAATTTGAGGCCAAAAATAATGTTCTCTAAGAATGGAAATGGTCTTATCTTGACCAAAGTGTCCTGCCATCCCTCCACTATGTTTCTCCTTGATTAGATTTTCCCTCATGGAACTCCTTGGAATCCACAATTGACTACCCTTGAACAACATGCCATCCTGAATCAAATAGTCTAACCACTTGGTTCTATCTACAGCAATAGGCTCTTTACAAGATTTCCATGCTTTAGAAAAATCAGGATCCTCAGGGTACAAATTCTTGAGTTCATCAAACCCAAGTACTTCAACTTGCATTACTATAAGCAACAACTGTCTCCTACTTAGTGCATCTGCAACTCTATTAGATTTTCCACTTCTATGCTTCAACACAAATGTATAGCTCTGCAAGAACTCTACCCACTTCATATGCCTCTGATTCAATTTACCTTGGCTATTTAGGTACTGTAATGCCTGATTATCAGTATACAAAACAAATTCCTTTGGCAATAAATAATGCCTCCATTTCTTTAAGGCCTGAACTATTGCATAGAACTCTTGATCATAAACAGAATACTTCTTCTTTGCATCATTCAATTTTTCACTAAAATATGCAATAGGCTTACCTTCTTGGCTTAATACAACCCCAATAGGGCTACCACTAGCATCACAATCCACCTAGAAAACCTTTCTAAAATCTGGAAGTGCCAATACAGGCTATTCTGTCACCTTCTTCTTCAGCAATTCAAAACTTCTCGCAGCTTTTGCAATCCATTTGAACTCTTTTCTATCACCTCTTATTGTATCAGTTAGGGGTGCACATATGCCACTGAAATTCTTAATAAACTTCCTGTAAAAACTAACCAGACCATGAAATGATCTTACCTCAGTAGCAGACCTTGGAGTAGGCCATTACAAGATGGCTTTTACCTTCTCTAGATCCATTTTGAGACCTTCAGGTGATATAAAAAACCCCAAATAGACTAACTCCCTTTTTGCAAAGACACACTTCTTTAGATTAATTAACAATTTCTCTTCCCTTAGCCTTTCAAGGACACTACAAATATGGAGTAAATGTTCTTCCAAAGTCTTGCTGAAAATTAAAATATCATCCAAATAGACAATAACAAATTTTCCCAAGAACTTCTTAAGTACCTCATTCATGAGCCGCATGAAGGTGCTTGGGGCGTTCGTCAATCCAAAGGGCATGAGTAACCACTCATAAAGACCCTCCTTAGTCTTGAAGGCTATTTTCCACTCATCTCCTTCTTGAATCTATATCTGATGATAGCCACTCTTTAGATCTATCTTTGTGAAGTACTAAGCTCCACTCAAGTAGTCCATAAGATCATCCATCCTTGGCAAAGGAAACTGGTACTTGATTGTTATCCTATTTATAGCTCAGGAATCTGTACACATCCTCCACTCTCCATCCTTCTTTGGTGTGAGTATTGCAGGTACTGCACATGGACTCAGGCTCTCTTGAATCAAGCCCTTCCTCAACAGCTCCTAAACCTGTCTATTTAGCTCCTCTGTTTCAGTAGGAGTCATCCTGTGAGCAGCCTTGTTAGGCAAACTAGCTCCTGGAATCAGATCTATTTGATGACTAATTTTCCTTATTGGTGGCAATCCATTTGGAACATTATCAGAGATAATATCTCCAAACTCCCCTAGTAAATCTGAAACTTCAAATGGTATTTCACTACTACCTTATTTATCTTTCGTAGGAATCAAAGAATAGCACATATGCTGATGTTTCATGCCATCTAAAAACTTCCTTCCATCAACAAGACAAATCCTAGCACTGCTACATACCTTTTCATCTTCCTTTTTCGTGGGCTTCAATTTATGGCAAACTCCATCCTTTGTGAGAGAGTATGTGTTTGCATGTCCATCATGCACTGCATGTCTATCAAATTGCCATGGTCTACCCAACAATAGATGGCAAACATCCATCAAAATAACATCACAGAGAACTTCGTCATGGTAACTCCCAATTTTGAATTTTACTAAACATTGTTCACTTACCAGGACCTTATGATCATCTTTTACCCAAGCGATCCAATAGGGCTGGGGATGCTTCTCCCTCTTGAGCTTTAGCTTAGAGACCATCTCTTTTGATACCAAGTTATCAGTGCTACCACCATCAATGATCACGTCACAACATTTATCCTCACACTTGCATCTGGTATGGAACAAACTCCTTCATTGTCCTGGTTCATTCTCACCACTTAGTAGGACTCTTTCATTTACCAAGGTCTCTCCTCTTTTTGCATCCTTTGAATGTGATGATTGTGCATCCTCATCCACATGAGCAACCCTAGCTTGGCCCTCAGCTCTCCTAGTTGTCCTTCCTTGTCATTGAGGGCATTCAAAGGTATGATGACCTTCTTCATTGCAATGGAAATAGGTACCACAGAAGCCTCCTCTTCCTTTTTCATGTCCTCTATCTCTTCCTCTTTGATTTCCAAAGTCTTGATCATGGGAGCGGTTGAAACCCTTATTCCTCTGGCTTCTGCTAGTACCCACATCTTCATTTTTCTTTTGGGTTTCATTGCGGCCTCCAGATGATCTACCACTTCCCCTTCCTCCTTGATCGCATCCTCTTTGTCTTCCTTCAAACATTTTATTCAACTTCTCTTCAACTCGTAGGGAAAATTGGTATGCCTCTTCAATGCTGGTCATTCTTACCAGACTTAATTCCTCTTGGATGCTTGGTCACAACCCATTGATATAACAAGCAACCTTCTCCTTATTTGGTTCTGCATGTCCCGCTCTAATCAAGAGTCAGTAAAACTCCTCTGTATATTCTGTGACTGATCTTCCTGCTTGCTTTAACGCATGCATCTTCTTAAATAGATCTAGCTCGTAGTCCACAAGAATGAACTGCTTCTTCAATTTGTCCACCACGCGATCCCATCTTGTGATCTTCTCCTTTCCTCTTCTATTTCTTTCCAATTGAACCTCTTGCCACCAGATTTTGGCATGGCCTTTCAGTTTGGCCTTTGCAAACTTAACCCTACCTGGGTCCCTGATATCCTCATACTCAAAGTATTCTTCCAGTTCATTGATCCAATCGATCAACTCATCTGGTTTCAGATTTCCTGAAAATACACCCACTTCAATTGTAGGTCTTTCTCCAAACTTAGTAATGGCCCTAAAAAGCCTTTCCTCTACAGGATTCAGAACTTCCCCATCAAGTTCCCCTTCTGGTCCTATTACTTCTTCTTCATTGTCATCCTCGCTATTGTCACCTGCGGCAACATTTGCTCCTCTACGGAGCTCCTCTTACAATGCTTGTACCTGCCTTTGGAGGGCTCTAACCCCCTCAGGATTAATAGCTCTGGCCCTTCCACCACGCTCTCTTCGTGGAGGCATCTTCTAACTCGATCCCACAACCACACAGTCCTAGTGCAAACTGCCTCACAGTTGGCGCTCTGTCTACACACTCAAGAAAACCAGCTCTGATACCACTTGATGGGGACACAACCCAAGAACAGAATGGACACAACAGAAAAGGGAAATTATATTAACTGAGAAAATAAGCTAGTACAAACAGTATAGAGAAAATAAACTTCAAAACATGCCCTAAGGGCTTACAATAGCATAAATCTGGAGATAAATTCTCCTTTCAGTTCCTCCTCTCAAACTCCACTCCGAACTGCCTTTTACGATGCCAGAAATCTTCTTAAATAGACCCCAGAGGGTTAACGACTAGGAGTACATTCTAGAAAGTGTTAGTAGGCATCCACCGACAAAATAGAAGGTTCCAAAAGCTGCGTTAGAAGTTGGTGCAAATCTAGAAGAATCTAGAAACGGTAACCGAACTTCTGGGAGGCATAACTTTTGAACTGTAGCTCTGATTGATGAACCGTTTACATTTTCGGAAAGCTCTCGAAGCACTCTATAGCCCTATGGACAAGCTTTGATCATCCCCCATTTTTTGACCCATTTCAAGGTCATTTAGTGCCCCAAACCTAACTTTGAAGCATTCTTAGAAGGTCTCCAAAACCCGAAAAACTACAATAACTTTCAAACCGTGGGGCCTATTGACTTGATTCTTTTTCTAGAATGCTCTAAATCATGATTACATTCATCTAGCCAATTCACACCTTCTAGTTTACCAAAATGATGGCCCAAATACATGCTCCTATTTTTTCAGGATTTTCAAACACACTGATAGTGGAACTATGAGAGTTGGAACCTTTATTTGACCCAAATGGGTATCCAAAAATGAAAACACATCAAATAAAAACTAAGTCTAAGTACATTTTTTTTTGGGTGACACAGGATTGCCCTTATACCTCTGGATGCTCCTGCATCAAACCCGCTCTTGTAGCTCCTAATATTTTTTCAATATGTTGCATGAGCTCAAAGATATGCCCACTCAAATATCACTTTCCACTAGTACTTAGATACCCTTAGGGATGCTTCTATTTAGTATGGTTGATAAAATTCTAGAGACTTTATTGCTAAAACAAGGTTGGCCCTAGCCTAAACCTAGCCAACTAAAGCTAATAGAGAAGACAATTAGATCCCAGGATGAATGGTTTGAAATATACACGACCTTTCTCACTTGAATAGAGGAACACTACGAATTTTGGCATTAGCTAGGAAAGGGATGTCAAATCCAAACAAAGTCGAATCTCCTAAAACCAGGATATGTTATATAGCCCTCAATAACACTATCCTATAGCACATAACAATTTTTTAATACCTCATATGAGCTTAGGAATATGCCTACTCAAAGATCGCTACCCAATAATGTGTAGAGACCCTTAGGGATGCTTTCGTTTAGTGTGGTTGATAATGTTTGAGGGACTTTGTGGCTGAAATTATGTTGGACCTAGCCTAAAACTAACCAACAAGAACTAATGGAGCAAATTATTCAATCCCAAGATGACCAGTTTGAAATATACACAACCTTGCTCATTTGAACTAAGTAACACTAAAACATTTGGCATTAGGCCAGAAAGGGATGCCAAATCAAAAAAAAATGGATCTCCTAAAATTGAGATAGGCTACTATAGGTCCAGACAACACAATCTTGTAGCACCTGACATTTTGTCAATACCTTGCATAGGCTCAAAGATATGCCCACTCAAAGATCGATGCCCAATGTTGCATAAAGACTCTTAGGGACACTTTAATGCAATGTTCTTGATAATGTCAGAGGAACCTTGTGGCCGAAACAAGGTTGGACCTAGCCTAAACCTAACCAATAAGAGCTAATGCGAAAGTTCTTTCAATCCTAGTATGATTGAATTATAGGTCTACACCATTGGTAAGACTGAGAGAAGGGAACAAAAAATGTTGTTGTATTGATCTCACATGCAACTAAAGATAAGTGAAGGTCCAATATAACATGTAATATATAGAACTAATTAAATAAGGTGCAATTAAAAATGATGAAGGGGTTTACACCATGAGGAAGAATGATTGGAGGGTATAAAGTTGATGCAAGGCTATACTGACAAGTGATCTTCCTTAACAAGGGGTAATTTTTTGAGTTGATGTTGATTATATATTTTGAATTGAAGGTGCACATTGAAAGAACTAGTTTTGGAAGTGATTGGAGAGTGGATTCTAGAAGGTCCTAGTTTTTGGGAGCAATTAGTGAGGACTTGATGGTTGGGAATGTAAACAAGACAAGGGGGAATTCAAACCTATTGAATCTATGGTTTTGACATCTAAGTAGATCTTGTACAAAGTTGGGGAATCAAGGGCTAAGGATAAAGATTAGTTATTTTGTAAAAGTGGCCTATTTAAAGCCTAAAAAGGGGTGCCATTGTTTGATAGCAAGGACATAGTCCAAAACAACCCTATCGCATCTTTTCATATGTTGTAGAGAAGCCAAATGAGTATCTAAATATATAATTTATTTTCTTGATATTTTGCGAAAGTTAGGAGAAAAATGTACGAGGAAAACCATCTAGGTGTTATTAGGCCAATTAGGTGAACTTTATATTTCCCTTGTAAATACATATAAGTTGAAGATAATTGAATATTCTTTGAAAGAGACGTTATCATCAAAATCATGAAATAGAGTTCAAGAACCAAATTTATAACCATAACAATATATAACAATATACAAAATTTGGCATCTAAAAATGTACATGTTACATCTCTTATCATATTTTTATACAAAATATGGCATCTAGATATACACACAACCCATTTGGGAATCCAAAAGAAATAAATCTTAGGACATATACATATTTTCCATTTGTACTGTCCCATTTTGGGACATTTACATATTTTCTCATTTTTATCCGTACCACTTTGATAATCTTCCGATGTGATTCTTCTTCTCCAAAGTTGATTATATATATATATATATATATATATATATATAAAAGAGTCACATCCTTTCATTATATCAATAATAATAATATAGTTATATTTTATTAATTATATTAATAAGTTTTTGATTAATTAATATAACTATATTAATAAGTATATCATTTATATTTTTTATAAGATATAAGTATTAAATATGTTATATAACATTGTATGTTTATAATAACATATTCAAATATATGTTGTTATAAATATAATATCATATTGTATTATTATTTCTATTAATTCTTGAATATATAATGATAGAGAAACAATACAATTGGAAGAAGTAAGGATTTACGTTACTTGAAGATGGAGAAATAAATTTTCAATTTCTGTTACAACATCTTCTGTTGTTGGAACATTGTTATCCTCATTTGATGCATTTTGATTTAATTAAATAACAACCTGCTCTTCTAGTGGTGGTGAGGTATTGTGATTTCCTTCTGCACTTGTACTTGCCAAAGTTGGTGGACTAGAAACATTGTCAATTCCAAAGAAAGCCTTTATGGTAGTATCTATAAGTTTTTGGCATTTTGATGTAAAATTAATCCCTTCATTGCCCTTGGGGGTCTTACCCTTGTCACTTCCTTGAGACTGAGCAATATTAGTTATAGACTCACCCTCTCCTGAAATCTCAATCCACTGATAATTCGTTTAAACTTTAGTTCCCTAAGAATAAGCAGTATTACTTTCAGACTAGGAATTGAAACTTAAAGAAAAAAAGTTAAGTTTCAAATCTGATTTTTGATAGTTGGTGAATCGACATTCCACGGCAAAGGAAATAGGATACTAACCTTAGGTGGTCAATATCCATGCATGCAAGCTTTAAAAACCATTAACGTCCTCTTTTTGAAAAATTTCTAATGAATTTGAGATAAGAAAGGGAACTATAGATAAGCTTCTGATTAAATTAAACTACATAAGCTCAAGGAGAGTATTTTATAGCATAGCTGCACATACCAGTGTACCACCACTTGTGGAAGCTATCTCTAGAGTCTGAGTCTTGCCCACGATGTGTCCTACACTGCCAGAAATCTAGGAGGAATCCCCTTTTAGGAAAAAAAAACATTTGTTCATCATTTCATGTCTCAAACAATGCAACCAATCCAAAGTCAAAATCAGTGCTCTCTGTACTATTATTGTGTCCTTTGACAAAAATGTGTTCAATATGGTAAGATTGGCATGCACTTTTAGGTCTTATATTGATGCCCTACACATCCAAATTGTTTCTTTAAAATGCAATAAACATTAAACACCTGTTCAACATATATATAACTGATGAAGGGCTTTTCTTTTCTTTTTCTTTTTTCATCTTTGATACATTTTGTATCTAGATTAGCCAGTGCCTATAAATAGAACCAATACCTTTTATTTTATTTTATTGTGGTTCCTCTTCATCCCAAAGACATGTGGTTAAGCCTGTAGTGAGAACAAAATTTCTAAGCAGCTTTCCAATTCTAAGGATTCTACCAAGAAGAAAAATTATAGATATTAAAAAATCAAAATTTCTCAAATAAAGATTTTAGTAGTTACTATGTAAATTTTCAAAAAAAGAAATGAATTTACTAATCATTATGTGATTTTAAAAGAAAAGGAATGCCAATAATTAGGTATAGCATTGGAGAGGATTGTAAAGAAGGGAATGCTAAGAATCAAGATACCTCCCTTTGATCATCTGTTTTTACCCAAAAGAATCTAACCAAAATAAAATGAGCAAGTAGAGTGGTGACTACACTTTGTGTTGCTGCAAAAACAAATGACAACACAGGGCACAGTTTGAAAATTGCAATTGAAATGGCCTATGCAGGTCTCGAACCTGCGACCAACTGAGGTAATAGGCCACACTTGATCATTTTCTTATTTTGATCAACCAGTAGGACTCAAGGTGATTTCACTTTGAAGCTAGAGAATAGCTCCTCAACGTAGATAATTGGATCAGTCTGCCTATCTTACATCTATGGCCTATTAGCTCGGTTGGTTAGAGCGGCGTGCTAATAACGCGAAGGTCGAACCTGCATAGGCCAATTTTACAAGAGTACTCTGCGACCAAATGAATAATGGTAACCAATAACATTTGCATAATTAGAAGAAATTGCACCCCTGTGTAGCTTCCGTGAGGCCAAATTGGAGCTTTTTCGCTTTCTGATTGCACTATTATTGAAATGGATTACGAAAGTATACGATGAGAAGTATCCAAGGCTATAAACAAGTTC
Source organism: Cupressus sempervirens (assembly GCA_028749045.1). Lineage (NCBI taxonomy): Eukaryota > Viridiplantae > Streptophyta > Pinopsida > Cupressales > Cupressaceae > Cupressus > Cupressus sempervirens. The sequence continues at coordinate 254,211,900 of CM053784.1, read as the reverse complement.
CACTCTGTCTGCGCCACAAGAAGATATTCAAAGCATTTTGCAACTCTTCAATGATACATGGGGGATAACTAGCTCAAATAACAAATCTTTGCATAATATGATGTAGAATGTTCGGACTTGTGGTCGTCAAGCGTTAACGAGCCAATTTAATGGATTGTGGGCATTAGAAACATCTTTTCTTGTAAGTGTCTCTCAAAAACACTATGCGGTCCGGCCCTAAGAAAAATGCTGTTGCAGGTTTAAGCCCTGCTATTCCACGTTGTGGACGTGGAGACCTGGGCTCGAATCCCAGCAGCCACAACGCAAAATCTGTGAATTGAAGGGCAATATTTGCGAAATGCCCGCATTGGCTACAATGGAGTGTTTAATCAGTTACCATATGGGACATGTTTGTGGAAGATGTACCATCGCCAATTTGGCATGCAGATGGATATACCTCTTAGATTTTGCCATTCTATCAAAGGTTCTCATATCTCGTTTGGAGATAGTAGTGGAGAGATCTCATTGTCCATAGTCACTATGTCAATATATCTTAAATTTTAGGTCACATCATCATTACATTTGAATTTTTATTATCTAATGAATACATTTCATTGCAACAATATGAGCAAGATTTAATTATTAGTATAATATTATCAAAAATATTGATTATCACAAATTACCAAATGTGATCTCCCCTATTTAAAAATGGACAAGATGGAATTATATCTCTTAAGTCTTGTAAATTGCAACTTTCTACCTTTGAAAATAAAGAAATGCTTCACGTAAATTATATGTAACATATATATAAGGTAAATTATATAGTACATATAAATAAGGTAAGATTTAAATTCTAATTCAAAGGAGGTAAAGGTTGGGTTAATAGAAATGATAAGAATATAAAGGTATAAGAAAGTTTTTTGTATTTTAGATTCGTATTGATACAAAATAATCTTTTATAATTGAAATGGATTGTGTTTAAGAATGCCCATCTTTCATGTTTATTGAGTTAGATTAGGATGAGATTTAGAAGTTAGTTGCCCTTTTACTATCTTTATATTTTTAAGTTGTTATTGTATGTGGTTCCACATCTTTGTGCCATATTCATGTCTATATTGTCACAATCTCATCCTTCACGTCTATATACTAGAACTTTCCATAGCAATTATGGAGTCTTAACTATTTATATGGTTTCTTGTCTTTGTCAAATAATAAGCAGCTAATACCAACATCAAGAACTAATGTGGACTATGGATTATTTACATGTGTCATATTCTTTTGGAAAGTCTGGATGTAGATAGGTGTATAAATATTCAACCATAGGGCCATGAAAACTTAACTAATATTGATTACATGGATAAAATGGTTTTAATGTGTGCAAGGATTAGTCAAAACCACATTAGTATTCTCACTTGTTGAAGGTGGATATAACAATTTCAAATTTAATTGTCTTTGAATATTGAAGTTTAGAAGTCACTATAAGATTTTGGTGAGCACGAACCTTTTTGTGACACCAAAGAGCCTTCCACGTAAGAGAGAAGTATAAAATGTATTATATTACTAATAATAATATAAGGTACACAAGATCTTAACTGATATTGATTGCATAGATAAAATGATCTTAATGTGTGCAAGATTAGTCGAAATCAATTTGTAGTATAGTTTGTTGAACTATCTCATCTCGCGGATTGAAGGTGGATACAACAATTTTAAAATTAATTGAATCTTTAAATAGTTTAAACAACTATATATATACATATATATATATATATATATATATATATATATATATATATATATATATATATGTATATATATATGTGTATATATATATATATATATATATATATATATACATATATGTACATATATATATATATATACACATATATATATACATATATATATATATATATATATATATATATATATATGTATATATATATGTGTATATATATATATATATATGTACATATATGTATATATATATATATGTACATATATATGTATATATGTACATATATATATATATGTATATATATATATATATATATATATATGTATGTATGTATGTATGTATGTATGTATGTATGTGTGTGTATATGTATATATATGTGTATATATATAAATATATGTGTGTGTGTGTGTATACATATATACATACACATATATATACATAAATATAAATATATATACATATACATATACACATATATATACACACACACATATATATATACATATACATATATATACATACATACATACATACATATATTGGTAAAAGGTCGAAGCCCTTATAAATTATATTAATAACTGAATATCACAAAATCTTCGTTCAAATGGGCACTGGTAGAAAAGAATGGAGAAGAAAACCTTTCGTATTACTCGAAACATAAGTCATATATAGATACAAGGTTAAAAGGGGCATACCCAATTTGCATGTATTTTGATGATTTTGACTTATTTTACAAGTGCCCTATTTTATTCTAGAAGACATTCCTTCCTTTACAAGATATAACTTGTACATTGTGAGACTTGGATTGTTGCATTATCTTTTAATAATATTTCTTCTAAACTTTCAATTTGAAACTACATTCCACTTTTCCTTTCTCATATATTTGTAGAAATAGAGAGCTTTCTTTGCATTGTTTAGATTGATAGTGGCTACAAAAAAGACTCATCTTGACCAAGATCATGATTAGTAGCCAAATATAACTTGCCTTCAAGGAATATGACAAAATTAATATTCTTATGCACACTTGAGGTTAGATAGGTTGGTTTACTACTTCTTGGTAAAATTATAGCTTGTGATTTTCGAAGAGGAATTTATTTGTTGAATTGATTTCTGAATAGGAAAATAAACACTCTTCTATGCTTTTTATTTTTTTTCTTTAATTAGGATTGTTAGTTTAGGATGTTTTAAAATTTGATATAAATTAGATGAATTTTGAAGAAGAGTGACCTTTTTAATGGTGTTTTATAATGCAATTGTTTTGGATTAAGTTTTATTGTGATCTTACTTAACTTTTCAATCTTCTATTAGTTTCTACCTATTAATATTCTTATGAGAGATAACTACTAAATGGATTAGAAATCTTGTACTAATGATGTATGTAAATATTAGCATGCTATTGAGTTTGAATAAATAAAGTTTTTTTTCTTAAATGAGTTTGGTCATTACCCTTCTTGTTTGATTAGAGACTCAGTACGACACACCTACTATATGTATATAGTTCTAATATGCTCCTTAAGTTAGTTTCAAATTCAGAGGTTTGAGTAGTTCAGAATTGATTATACTGATTTAAAAATTTCATTGTGCCTTCTTTTAAACTTGAGATTGATTATATGTTGGTGTTATGGTTCTTGGGATATTTGACTCTTATCAAATTCATTGTAAAACTCTCATTCCATTCCTTTACTTTATTATTTTAGAGGTTTCTATTGTCAGATTGGGTTGTTTACCTAGGTGTAATCACATTCTCGAGTCTAAGAGACCGTGTGATGCCCTAATCTTCTCTGTTGTTTCTCTGAATTCTACTTTCCCTTGCCATTATTAACACATTGTAGAGTCATATATATTGTCATATTACATTATACTTCGTTAACTTGGTCAATTATAATTGCTTCGTGGTTAGCTTAAGTCATTTGATCTCTTATGACATAGGATATACTTGCATCATGATTAGTTTGAGTTCTTACATCTCTGCGTATTGTGTAGATTTTCCTTAATTAATAACAAAAATAAATCAAATTGTATTCTTGCAGTCCTATGTGGATATATGAAATATTTTCAGAATGTCTTGTTCTAGCACTTGTTTGTTTGCATATTTGTCCTATTATTTGATCATAATATAATCATATATTTTTAGAAATTGGGTACCTATGGAGATATTGATTTTCTATTATGTGAAGGAATTCCTAATGATAGTTTCTCTTATTTAATACCTATTTTTCTTAAGCTCTTTAGGTGCTTTCTCTTTTTCTTCTATTCTGTTTATTATTGATTTATCGGGTGTCGTGATCTTTTTTAACATAAAATTCTTCACGATATCTTCCCTTATTTGCTAAATGGTTTGTCTCTTTGTTTCCTTCTTGATAGATATCTTGAATTCAAACTTCCTCAAATTTGTCAATGAGAATCAATGTGTGTTCAAGAGTCGAGTTAATTTTTTAGTTCTAAATGATTCTTTTCCTGATCACATTCAAGATTATTATTTGTGAATACCCTTTGATGATCACTTTTTTAAAACCTATTTTAAGACCTTCTATTAATACTTCTACTTTCAATATGTTATTTGAGGTATCCCTTAAGTATTTGGCATGTTTTTCTATCCATGTTACTTTATTTGAATGAATTATACACCTATTTCTACCTTGCCTAGGTTTCTGGCGTAGGAGCACCAAGGTAAGGCTACATGATAACCTAGGGTTCCTAATCAAGTTTTGGCTTGTAGTGGCCCTAGCCAAGCCACTAGTGTGATAAAGGGGCTAGTGAGTCCTAAAGTATGAAATGGTCATTCGGGGGTTTAATTAGGTAATTAGAAGTATTCAATGTTACTTGTTTGTCCAAAGTTGCTAGGTAGTGAGTAATTGTTGTTTGTAATGCCCCACCAAGGGATCCAAAACAATTAACCTAAAGTTTTACTAAGTTTGCCAAACCAATTTTTTTTTTTAAACAAGAAAGTATAACATACACATCAAACACATAGTAGCGAAAGCAATGACATACAATCAACTATAGCATACATGACAGGTTACATTCCTTAAGGATCCCAAGACATTGAGTTACATTTAAATCTAATCTAATCCTAAGTCTAACAACTACCACATCCACATGAAAGAATTATTAGAAAGTCCAATTGTCCATTTTATACATTTGTTCCAAATGCCTCTTTGCAAATTAAATTCGGAATGCTCATTCATCCATTATACATGTCATAAGGTACGAAAGGCTTAAAAGAATATACATATGTAAAAATAGAAATACATCATCCTCTTTAGATCCATGATACATATAGTAAAATACATGAAATCATCAACCATACATGATACATCCATAGATAAAAAAAGATATAACATCCATCATAAAATATAACCATCCATGAATAGAATGAAGGTATATGCCAACAAAGAATGCTCTAGCCATGGTGACTATGGACAAATCTCAATGGTAAGAGTAAAAGCACTACCACCCAACCACGTGGAACCTAAATGGGCCACTCCCACCATGCTGAGGAGATAGCCTCAACTCACAAATAGAATATCAAATCACCTAACACAAATACTCTCTAAGTCCAAGAAATCCTACAAGCATCTAACTTAAAGGTTCCAACACATAGATCGACATCTAGACCCAGAGGCACACAAGACACGTACAAAATCTACTGTGTAAGCGAGAAAGTGTCATTACACGAATCATGTTGGAAGTTATCTGAGCAATCCCTTAGAAATCCCAGGTCCCTAGTGATCCTTCCAGCCACTAGTATCCTCTCATACTGACGAGCCATACTATGGAATGCAAGGTCGTAACCAAGCATTCTCTCCACTCCCATCCTAGTTTGTACTAGCACTCAAGGCATGGGTGAGAACATGCAATTAAGCTTGTTAGGTTCATTTAAGTTAGTAGTTAGTGTAATGTTATCACTTATTAAAAATAGCTTATAATGACTCATCCCTAGAGCCTCTTAGGGCCCCCGTCCCCCATTGCAATCCACTTCCTGACACTACACATAGATAACTTACCCTAGGCTTATGAAATAAAAAATCACAAAATCACCTTAGCCCTATACAAGTGACTAGAAAGCATCAAAAGATAAGCCACAATAATCACATCAGTTCTCCATGAGCAACTAAAAAGCATCAAATGATAATCATAATAATCACAACAGTTCTCTATGATAAATCATAATATCCCAAAATAAATCACAATACTGATCAAAGACTCCAAAATAGTCAAGTCAAAACATGTCATAACATGACATCATCAAGAACAAATCGTCCAAAGCATCTTAGTCCTCTCAAAGTGACTAGAAGAAAAATCAAATATAATTGATCGATGACTCAAAAATAGTTAAGTCGGGTATCTCATAAGCATACACCTTAGCTTCAGACAAGAAGATTGGAAAGCAATAACAATCAATGAATACATCCATCATAGAGCATATCAACACATCACCATGGTTGAGTTTAGAATGATTGAGAACAAATCATTATATCATCACAATTGTATAACCCCAGAGCCTTTGGTAACAACCTAAACTAGTCAATATTTAATCAACCTCGAAAACCCCAAAACATAGATAGCATGAACAAAATAGCACAGTTCATAGTTTGGGTTTGATTTTCAAAATACACAATAGGATTAGAAATAAGGCTTCAGTGTACGCTTCAACTGTATAGGATTCTCAATATTACTCTCCCACCATGTTTTAAATCAATTTTCTACAAATAAGCAAAGGATAATTATTTACTTAACTTATTAAAATAATAACTATTGGTTATTTTCTTTTATAAGAAATTTCGGCCTAATCTTATTCAATAATATAATTCTACAATTCTATTAAACAATATCCATCATTAATTAACTTTAATTAAACTAATTTTAACTAAATTAATCAATAATTATTGATCTAAACACTTATATTAATCTCTTCATTAATTATCAAATTATTAATATTTAAGTAGAAACTATTAATAAATTAATATTTACAAAAACTATATTAAAATGCATTAATATTTAAATTATTAAATATTAATAGAATTTATTAATAAAATATTATTAACTATTAATAAAGTTAATATATTAAAATTTATTAATAAAAATTATAAATAATATTAAAACCTTTTTAATAAATAATAATAATAAAAATTTTAATAAAAATTAAATGAAAATTTATATTATTACAACTTAAACCAAAATCGAATTCCAATGTTAAAAGTGGCATCATATATATTAAAGTTTTTTTTATTTTAAAAAACTGCAAGCGATTTATTGTAGTAGGGCTACTATCGTAGTCATACTACATTAGTAGCTATGACTGTGTACAATAGTCTCCTACTTGTATATAATAAAGGTGGGGTAGGGGGTGGTTAAGCCACCCCTCCCCAATACATATTTGTTTTATTAATTTTTTTTTAAATATTGAAAATATGTTATGAAACATTTTTTTATAATTATGCTACAAAATTTATAATTATATAAAATTAATTAAATAATCTTCTTCTTTATATATATATATATATATATATATATATATTTGATTTCCACATTACTCTGAGAGAGGAAATAATATCGACAATCCAAATTTTTAAATCTAGAATTTTTATTTTAAATTCGAACGCTTCCCAAATTAAATCCAATTTTCTTTAATCTAGAAAATGAGGGTTTCCTGATACTTTTCTATTCCCCATGTATATAGAAATCAATGACAACCATTTACTAATTTACAATATTGAAAAGTTTAAACTTTTGTCATAGAGAATTCAGATTTACAATCCACAGACACGAAGAAGACAGGAAAGGATAATTGCATATTTAATCAACGATCAAGAACATAAGACCCTACTTGAGCCTGATGCTAATACGCAATCTCCGAAAACTATGAGAGAATTTGATCCTCTTCAAGAACCTTTCTTTAAAATTATTTTCCTACAATTCTCCTTTTGAAATTCGCTTCCAAAATTCGTCTCCAAAATTTGTCTCCCAAAATTCGTGTCTTCAAAACTCATGTTTTCGAAAATGAACCCTCAAGTGATAATAAGGAGTTCTTTCCTCAAATTGAGGCATTAATTTTGCAATCACCTGAGAGGACTTCTTGCTCACCAGAGTTGACTCTAAAATTAACTTTTATTAATCTTTCTTTTATATTTTCAAGTAGGTTAAGTGAATTATTAACTTTCTTAATTTAATTTCCATTTGACTTCTATTTTTAGTTAAGTTATTACTTTTAATCTCATGCACACTTCATACGATCTAGAATTTAATAATCTAATATATATTTTCATGTTTTAACTCATTTTTAGAAACTTAATTGATAAAATATTTATTAACTTAAATAACAGTAATATTTAGCATTTATTTTAAAATGAACTCTAAATATATTATTATTAAATTAAATAAATATTACATGCTCTAAATTTATACTTACAACTTTAATCTCTAGTTTGAATTCTTTTTACTTAATTAATTTCTCAACTAATTAAATATTGAAATATCCTAATAACTTTTCATTAAATGAAATAATTAATTTGATCTCTTTAATTAGAATTAATTAATAAAAAATACACCAATGACTCATAAAGTAACATACGAAAATAAACACTCTTCTATTCCTTTTATATTTTTCTTTAATTAGGATTGTTAGTTCGGGATGTTTTAAAGTTTGATATGAATTAGATGAATTTCGAAGAAGAGTGACCTTTTTAATGGTGTTTTATAATGCAGTTGTTTTGGATTAAGTTTTATTGTGATCTTACTTAACTTTTCAATCTTTTATTAGTTTCTACCTATTAATATTCTTATGGGAGATAACCACTGAATAGATTAGAAATCTTGTACTAATGATGTATGTAAATATTAGCATGCTATTGAGTTTGAATAAATAAATAAAAAATTTCTTAAATGAGTTTGGCCATTACCCTTCTTGTTTAATTATAGACTCGGTACTACACACCTACTATATGTATATAGTTCTGATATGCTCTTTAAGTTAGTTTCAAATTCAAAGGTTTGAGTAGTTGGGAATGTATTATACTAATTAAAAAATTTCCATTCTTACTGCCTTCTTTTAAACTTGAGATTGATTATATGTTGGTGTTATGGTTCTTGGGATATTTGACTCTTAACAAATTCATTGTAAAACTCTCATTCCATTCCTTTACTTTATTATTTTAGAGGTGTTTATTGTCAGATTGGGTTGTTTACCTAGGTGCAATCACATTCTCGAGTCTAAGAGACAGTGTGATGCCCTAATCTTCTCTGTTGTTTGTCTGAATTCTACTTTCCCTTGCCATTATTAACACATTGTAGAGTCATATATATTGTCATATTACATTATACTTCCTTAACTTGGTCAGTTTATACTTGCTTCGTGGTTAGCTTAAGTTATTTGATCTCTTATGACATAGGATATACTTGCATCATGATTAGTTTGAGTTCTTACATAACTACATATTATGTAGATTTTCCTTAATTAATAAAAAAAAAAAATCAAATTCTATTCTTGTAGTCCTATGTGGATATCTAAATTATTTTTAGAATGTCTTGTTCTAACACTTGTTTGTTTGCATATTTGTCTTATTATTTGATAAAAATATAATCATATATTTCTAGAAATTGGCTACCTATGAATATATTGATTTTCTATTATGCGAAGGAATGCTTAATGATAGTTTCTCTTGTTTAATACCTATTTTTCTTAAGCTCTTTAGGTGCTTTCCCTTTTTCTTCTACATTGTTTATTATTGATTTGTCAGGTGTCATGATCTTTTTTAACATAGAATTATTCACCATATCCTCCCTTATTTGCTAAATGGTTTTTGTCTTTGTTTCCTTCTCGATAGATATCTTGAATTCAAACTTCCTCAAATTTGTTAATGAGAATCATTGTGTGTTCAAAAGTGGAGTTAATTTTCTAGTTCTAATTCATTATTTTCCTGATCACATTCAAGATTATTATTTGTGAATACCCTTTGATGATCACTTTTTTAACACCTATTTTAAGACCTTCTATTAATACTTCTAGTTCTGATATGTTATTTGAGGTATCCCTTAAGTATTTGGCATGTTTTCTATCCATGTTACTTTATTTGAATGAATTATACACCTATTTCTACCTTGCCTAGGTTTCTAACACAGGAGCACCTAGGTAAGGCTACATGATAACCTAGGGTTCCTAATCAAGTTTTGGCTTGTATTGGCCTTAGCCAAGCCAATAGTGTAATAAAGGGGCTAGTGAGTCTTATAGTATGAAGTGGTCATTTGGGGGTCTAATTAGGTAATTGGAAGTATTCAATGTTACTTGTTTCTCCAAAGTTGCTAGGTAGTGAGTAATTGTTGTCTATAATGCCCTACCAAGGGATCCAAAAGAATTAACCTAAAGTTTTACTAAATTTTTGAAGCCAATATTTTTTTTTTTTTTTTAAATAGGAAAGTATAACATACAAATCAAACACATAGTAGTGAAAGAAATGACATAGAATCAACTATAGCATACATGACAGGTTACATTCCTTAAGGATCCCAAGACATTGAATTACATTTAAATCTAATCTAATCCCAAGTCTAACAACTACCACATCCACATGAAAGAATAATTAGAAAGTCCAATGTCCATTTTATACATTTGTTCCGAATGCCTCTTGGAAAATTAAATTTAGAATGCTCATTCATCAACTGTACATGTGATAGGGTATGAAAGGCTTAAAAGAATATACATATGTAAAAATAGAAATATATCATCCTCTTTGTATCCATGATACACATAGTAAAATACGCGAAATCATCCACCATACATGAGACATCCATAGATCAAAAAGATATAACATCCATCATAATGATCAATGAATAGAATGAAGGTAAATGCCAACAAAGAATGCTCCAGCCATGGTGACTATGGACGGATCTCAATGGTAAGAGTAAAAAGCACTACCACCCGACCACATGGAACCTAAATGGGCCACTCCCACTACGCTGAGGAGATAGCCTCAAGTCCCAAATAGGATATCAAATCACATAACAAAAATACTCTCTAAGTCCAAGAAATCCTACAAGCATCTAACTCAAAGGTCCCAACACATAGATCGACATCTAGACCCAGAGGCACACAAGACACATAGGAAACCTACTATGCAAGTGAGAAAGTGTCATCCCATGAATCATGTTGGAAGTTACCCGAGCAATCCCCTAGGAATCCCAAGTCCCCAGTGATCCTTGCGACCACTAGTATCCTCTCATATTGATGAGGTGTACTATGGAATGCAAGGTCATAACCAAGCATTCTCTCTAATCCCATCCTAGTCTGTACTACCACTCAAGGCATGGGTGAGAACATGCAATTAAGCTTGTTAGGTTCAGTTAAGTCAGTAGTTAGTGTAATGTTATCACTTATTAAAAACAACTTACAATGACTCATCCTTAGAGCCTCTTAGGGCCCCTGTCCCCCATTGCAAGCCACTTCCTGATACTACACATAGATAACCTACCCTAGGCTCATGAAATAAAAAATTACAAAATCACCTCAACCCTATACAAGTGACTAGAAAGCATCAAAAGATAAGCCAAAATAATCACATTAGTTCTCCACGAGCAACTGAAAAGAATCAAATGATAATCATAATGATCACAATAGTTCTCTATCAACAAATAAAGACATCCATGATAAATCACAATGTGCATCAGTTCTTAACAAGCAATCAAAAAAATCCCCAAAATAAATCACAATACTGATCAAAGACTCCAAAATGGTCAAGTCAAAACATGTCGTAATATGACATCATCAAGAACAAATCATCTAAAGGATCTTAGTCCTCTCAAAGTGACTGGAAGGAAAATCAAATATAATCAATCAATGACTCAAAAATGGTTGAGTTAGGTATCTCATAAACATACACCTCAACTTCACACAAGAAGATTGGAAAGCAATAACAATCAATGAATACATCCATCATAGAGCATATCAACACATCACCATGGTTGGGTTTAGAATGATCAAGAACGAATCATTATATCATCACAATTGCATAACCCCCAAGCCTTTGGTAACAACCTAAACTGGTCAATATCTAATCAACCTCAAAAACCACAAAACACAGATAGCATAAAGAAAATAGCACAGTTCATAGTTTGGGTTTGATTTTCAAAATACACAATAGGGTTAGAAATAAGGTTTTAGTGTACACTTCAAGTGTATAGGATTCTCAATATTACTCTTCCATCATGTTTTAAATCAATTTTCTACCAATAACCAAAGGATAATTATTTACTAAACTTATTAAAATAATAACTATTGGTTATTTTCTTTTATAAGAAATTTTAGCCTAATCTAAATCAATAATATAATTCTACAATTCTATTAAACAATATCCATCACCAATTAACTTTAATTAAACTAATTTTAACTAAATTAATTATTAATTATTGATCTAAACACTTATATTAATCTCTTCATTAATTATCAATTTATTAATATTTAAGCAAAAACTATTAATAAATTAATATTTACAAAAACTATATTAAAATGCATTAATATTTAAATTATTAAATATTAATAGAAATTATTAATAAAACATTATTAACTATTAATAAAGTTAATATATTAAAATTTATTAATAAAAATTATAAATAATATTAAAACCTTTTTAATAAATAATATGAATTCAAATAATAATTAAAATTTTAATAAAAATTAAATGCAAATTTATATTATTACAACTTAAACCAAAATCGAATTCCAATGTTAAAAGGGGCATCATATATATTAATGTTTAGTTTTTTTTAAAAAAAATTGCAAGCGATTTATCGCAATAGGGCTGCTGTCACAGTCGTACTGCATCAGCAACTATGACTGTGTACAACAGTCTCCTACTTGTATATAATAAAGGGGGAGTAGGTGGTGGTTAAGCCGCCCCTCCCCAATACATTTTTTTTACTAATTTTTTTTTTAAACATTGAAAATATGTTATGAAACATTTTTTTATAATTATGTTACAAAATTTATAATTATGTGAAATTAATTAAATAATCTTCTTCTTTATATATATATATATATATATATATATATATATATATATATATATATATATATATATATATATATATATATAGACACATATGATTTTCACATTACTCTGAGAGAGGAAATAATATCAACAATCCAAATTTTTAAATCTAGAATTTTTATTTTAAATTTGAACGCTTTCCAAATTAAATCCCATTTTCTTTAATCTAGAAAATGAGGGTTTCCTTATACTTTTCTATTCCCCATGTATACAGAAATTAATGACAACCATTTAATAATTCACAATATTGAAAAGTTTAAACTTTCATCATATAGAATTCAGATTTACAATCCATAGGCACAAACAAGATAGGAAAGGATAATTGCGTATTTAATCAACGATCAAGAACATAAGACCTTACTTGAGCCTGATGCTAATACGCAATCCTCGAAAACTATGAGAGAATTCACTCTTCTTCAAGAACCTTTCTCTCAAATTTTTTCATAGAATTCTCCTTTTGAAATTTGCTTCCGAAATTCATCTCCAAAAATTGTCTCCCAAAATTTGTGTCTTCAAAACTCATATATTAAAAAATGAACCCTCAAGTGATAATAACAAGTTCTTTCCTCAAATCGGGGTACTAATTTTGCAATCACCCGAGAGGACTCCTTGCTCACCAGAGTTGACTCTAAAATTAACTTTTATTAATCTTTCTTTTATTTTTCAAGCAGGTTAAGTGAATTATTAAATTACTTAATTTAATTTCCACTTGACTTCTATTTTTTATTAATTTATTACTTTTAATCTCATGCACACTTCATGTGATCTAGAATTTAATAATCTAATATCTTTTCACTTTTTAACTCATTTTTAGAAACTTAATTTATAAAATATTTATTAACTTAAATAATAATAATATTTAGCATTTATTTTAAAATGAACTCTAAATATATTATTGTTGAATAAAATAAATATTACATGCTCTAAATTTATACTTACAACTTTAATCTCTAGTTTGAATTCTTTTTACTTAATTAATTTCTCAACTAATTAAATATAATTAAATATTGATATATCCTAATAATTTTTTATTAAATTTAATCATTAATTTAATCTTGTTAATTAGACTTAATTAATAGAAAATACACTAATGACTCATAAAGCAACATATGAAAACCCATCATAGAAAAACACATACTAAATCAAAGAAAGGGTTATAATCCTGAATTAATGTCATTCGATGAATTTGGAGGGTTCTCGATTCAGATACTTGTCCTATTTTTCAATCAGGACAAATGGCTTAAAGGGTTTGGATTTGGACTTAAGAATTTATCTCCCCTCTCTTACCATTGAGATAATGCGATAGGGTACGCTCATCCTGGAAATTCAAGGATGTTGATACCCAGTACTTGCAACTTGCATAAAATCCACACATGTACTAACACAATATTCTAAGCTAAACAAACAATGGCAAGAAGTGATGCATCATGTAGATCTTGACAAGCAGGTGACTATGACTCCCTTTCGTAACCACATCAGAAATGACATACATAAAGAAAAAAAAAATGCAAACCATACACATGCAGTATGGGGTAAGTATCCATTAGAAAACATGTGATAATAAACCATCTAACTAATCATCATCAATAACTGAAAACACTAAATAAACATCATATATACATGAAATATAGAGTACCAAGTAATCTCATCATATAATAAACTGAGTGCAAAACAATATTTGATAATCTCCAAAACAATAGTACTAATCATCAAATATAAAATTGGCCTAAAAGAGTGTGGCAATGATAGCAAAAATGTAACTTAGTGGCAAGCACTACATTATCAATGTTGTCAAATTTGACATTTTTGCATTTGGAGGGCTAGATTGGACAAATGAGGGGTGGAATGATAGTTTCATGTCCTAACTGACATATTTAATCATTTGGTAGAGTTTCATAAGGCTTTGATCATGTCTGGTCTAATTAGGTAAACAATTGTCAAGTTGCATGACAATTTTGCAAAATTACAAGAGTTGTCATGACAACTTTTGTTTTAAAAAGTGCATTTTCAAGTACTAGGTGGAATAACCACTTCAATGCAGTTGGAACATGTGCATTGGACCTATACAAGGCATCCCTTGACCTGTGATAGAGGTTGAATGGAATTTTGATGAAAGTTGATTATTTTTTTTTGAAATGCCCCGCCAAGGGATCCAAAGAATTAACCTAGAATTTTTCACTAAGTATGGTAACTCTTTTTTTTTTTCCATGAAATTAAATACCACATAAAACTTATGCACAATAACGGAAGCAATAGCAATGACCATCTAAAGAGTAAACATAACATACACAACAGATTACATTCTTTAAGATCCCTTAACGTGAATTACATACATGATTACAACATCCACATGAAATAATAATGATAAGTCCAATGTTCAATTATTACATTTCCAACTGCTCAATCATCCATTGTACATGTCACAGGGTATGAAGGCTTAAAAGTATATACATATGTAGAATAAGGTACATCATCCTATTCTAATCCATGATACATCAAGGTAAAGATAATCACATGATACTCATGATACATCATCATAAAAGTCATATACATCCATCATAAAGATCAACAAAATAAACTAAGTGCATGGTTCCTCCCAACCGTTAATAGCATCATTAGACCATCGTGGCCCTAGCCATCCCTCCGTGCGTAACATCCCAAATCACCGAACAGATCATCGGTATTAACATAGTAGGAATGTCACTCCTAGTAAATACCACATCATATGTAGAAGTAATCTAACATGCAAATATAAGCATAAGATAACATCATCTAGCATATGCTAATCATCAATGAAAGGATACATATTCACCATTAGGAAGGATGCATCAACCACGATTTCTCAATGAATCTCAAATGATAAGAGTGGAAAATACACTACCACCTGACCGCGTGGTACCTAAGTGGTCCACTCCCACCGTGCTGAGGAGATAATCTCAAGTCCCAAACAGGCTATCAAAACCACATAGCACAAATCTCTAAAGTCCAGGAATCCTAAAAGTATACTAACTCAAAGGTTCGATTCACCAAAATAGACATCTACTTCCCAGAGGCACACAATGACATGTAGGAACCTACTATGCAAGCAGGTAAGTGTCATCGCATTTATCTCGTACAAGTTACCCTGGCAGTTAGCTAAACTCCACGGGTCCATACAGATCTCATGCGGCCACTAGTATCCTTTCATACTGACAAGGCATACTATGGAATGCAAGGTCGCAACCATGCGTTCTCTCTACTCCCATCCTAGCCTATTAAAGCACTCAAGGCATGGGCGAGAACCAGAACTCTTATCTTTTTAGGTTCATTCAGTTAGTATTAAGTGTGAATGTTATCGCTTATTAAACCAACTTACAATGAGTTATCCTGGCAGCCTCTTAGGGCCCCGGGCCCCATTGCAAGCCACTTCCCGACACTACATGCAGATATCCTATCATAATCATAAATAAAATCCACAAAATCATCAAATATCCATAATAAGAATCAACAAATATTCATGATAAAATCATCAAATATGCATAAAAGCATCAAATATCCATGAGCAATATCCATAGAAAATTATGACTACAATAGCTCTCTATTGGCAACTGAAGTATCACTGATAATCAAAATATCCATTGGTTCTCAATAACCAAAATATATCTCAAAATAAATCACCATATCCATTGGTTCTCAACAAGCAACCAAGAATATCTCAAAGTCATACTGATCGAAGACTCCAAAATGGTTGAGTCAAACATGTCACCACATGACATCATCAAGAATAAATCCACATATTAGTCCCATCATGGAAACTAGAATATATCCAAGGATAATGATCGATGACCAAAAATAATGGTTAAGTCAAGTATCCCAAACATAAGAATTTCAACTATAACAATCAGTATTCACAATCAATACATAGAGCATTCCATCACATAATCATGGTTGGGTTTATAAAGATTGAGAAATAAAACATCATCATGACATCACACTCACATCACCCCCAAGCCTCTGGTAGATGTCCTATACTGGTCAACACTAGTCAACCCAAAATCCCAAAACATTAGCATAAGGAATACACAATGTAGACACATGTTTTGGTTTTGCTAAGTTTTCAAATTTAAATTCAAATGCCAAGTCTCAGTTTATGTTTCCAAGTTTAAAGGAAGAACATATTATATGTTTTTTTCCCATGTGCTATTTTTGGAAGGATTAAAAGTTCTCTCTAAACTTTAATCTCCAATTATAACATTTAAAAAAATGTTTCCACCAACTTTAATTTTCACATACTTTATACATTTTATAATCTTAAACTATTAATTAATTCTTAACAGTTAAAGTTATTAAATTACAAAACTATTCATCATTATAAAAGATGAATTCATAAATCTTTTATCAACAATTTTTAAATCTTTTACTAACATATTTATATATGACATATATACATATATATATATATATTGAAATATATACATACATACATATATAATATATAATATTTATTTTCGCATTTTATAAAGAATCGAATATTATTAATTTCGATTCATATCATATAACAATAAAAATTGAATAAAAATTTTCTTTAAACAAAACCAATTTTACAGTAGTCGTCGACTGTCACCGAAGTGACACCAGCCGCGGCACGCATAACTCTGCGATGACAGCGGGTACGTAGTACCTGCTGACATCGCAGTACCTGCGACAGCAGGTACTCCGAGCCCAGCAAAGCGCGTGGGGTACAATCCCTCCCACTACGCATTCATATATATGTTTTTCCCAATGCGATTTTAAATAATTTTTGTATAAACTTTCTCATGCGATATTAACATGTATCTTTACTACGATTCGATAATTGATTCACCAATTAAATACATATATATATATAGATATATATACATATATATGTATATATATATATGTATACATATATATGTATATATATATGTATATATATACGAATTTGTATCACAGTATTTGTGTAAATAATGCATATATATACAATATTTATGTATGCAGATTTCAAAATCATATATATACATAATATATTTTAATTCTCAGAATTTTCCTATAAACTTTTAACTCCCAAATTTATCCAATAATCTAATGGATTTTTTGTCATGAGTTTAAACCCTAGCCTCGCTATCTTATCAGATCTATGCATATAAAATTCCCAAATAACCTTATTTGCCCATATTGAGAATGCATGCAATAGAAATATGAAATTTCTCAGAAGACATAAGGAAGACATGAAGAAGACAGGGAATGCATGATGCGAAAATAGCATAAGTAAAATCACAAGAATCTACCTGGATTCTGATGCTAATTCGCTCTTCCTCAGAAAACCCGTAGAGTAAGCTCCCTTCTTCAGAGTTCTCGAATCTTCCAATGTTCCAATTGCTCTCCACACTATACACGCTACCCACGCTCTCCACGCTATGTCCAAGCTTCTAAGGAATGCCTGAATATAAAGAGCTCTCAGGATAACCCTAGAATGCTTCTAGAACCAGCTGGAAGATGTTGCCAACTAAGCATGGGCCTTTTTCCAACCCTTTTTGATAAGCCCTAGGGTTGTAGACACCATGTGCTCAATTGATGCACTAACCCCCGTGTTGTTGACACATGAAAAATGGAGAACTACATTAATTTCCAAGCAAGTTTATAATTCCAATTATTTTAAACTAATTTCCATTTCAATATTTTTAACTCCCATTTAATTTAATAACTTTTATCTTTAATTTTTATAACTTTTATTATTATTATTTATTTATTAATTTATTAATATTTTTATTATTTATTTATTTTTTTTTAATTTCTAATTTTCTTTTAATTTAATTCTTTTATTTCTCAATTAATTCACCTTGAATTAATTATAATCAAAATATCAAAATCATGATAGTTAATCTTTTCAAATAATTAATTTTATTAATTAAATCTATCTGTTAAGATTTAATTAACAGAAAATTCACCATAAACCCTCATAACAAAATATGAAAACCCATCATAGGACAATTCATACAAAATCAATCTAAAGGATTAAAAATCACAAAATATGTCATCTGACACATTCAGTGGGTGCTTAATTCTGATACTTGTCCCAACTCACTAGGAAAAATGGTTTTAGGGTTTGGGATTTGGACTTGAGAACTTATCTCCCTACTCTTATCATTGAGATAGTATAATAGGGTACGCTCATCCTGGCAATTCAGGGAAGTCGATACCTGGTACCTGCAACTTGCAGAAAAGCCATGCATGTACATACTATATATATATATATATATATATATAGTGCTAAGCTAAACAGGCAATGGCAGGAAGTGGTGCATCGTGTAGATCCCAACTAAGCAGGTGACTACGACTCCCTTCCTTAACCACATCAAAAATGCCATACAATAAGAAAAAATGAACACCATACACATGCAAGTATGGGGTAAGTATCCATAATATAACACATGAGATAATAAACCATCTAACCAATCATCAACAATAACTGAAAACAGTATAATGATCATCATACATATATGAAATGTAAAGTCTAAATGATCTCATCATATAACAACTGAATCCGTAACATATTGTCGGATAGTGTCAAAACAATGCCTACTAATCCATCAACATAATACTAGTCCATCAAAGTATGATAATAATAGCAACAATGAGTCTAGAAAAGATGTGAATGAGGGTAGGCACTACATCCATCCCCCCTTGGATTAGGCTTACTCCTGGAAGCCTACAAACAAGTAGGGATATAACTCCCATAATCTAGCTGCATCCTCCCAAGTAGCTGAAGAATCAGCAGTAGGGTCCCATTGGACCCTTACCTGCTCGATGGTTCGACCCCTGAGGGTCAACCCCCCGCTGCTCCAGAATATGAACCAGCTCCAAACCCAGCTGCCCATCCTCTACCTGCAATGCATTGCAATCAAGAACATGCACAATAACAGGAATATACTGTCTAAGCACTGACACATTGAAAACATCATGAATGCGAGCTAGGCTGGTCGGTAGAGTGAGGTGGTAAGCAACTGGGCTGATCCTCTCTAGAATCTCAAATGGTCCCACAAAATGAGGTGCTAGCTTAGAACCCTTTTTGTAACGGATCGGACTCTTCCGCGGACACACTCTCAAGAAAACCTTATCTCCCACTGCAAACTGCTTATCAGTCCTATGAGCATCAGCATACTTCTTCTATCTATCTTGTGCTGTAGTCAAATGCTCGCGGATTCGCACCACCTATTGCTCCATATCACGAAGCATCTCAGGACCCAACAGAATGCGATCCTCAAGATTGTCCCAACTCAATGGTGTACGACAAGGATGACCGTATAACGCCTGAAAAGGTGCCATGCCAATAGAACTGTGATACCCATTGTTGTAAGCAAACTCCACTAGATAGAGATAGTCCTCCCAATATGTCTGTCTATCCATCACATACATCTGTAACATATCCTCCAAAACCTGATTCACCCTCTCTGTCTGACCATTAGTCTCTGGATGATATGCCGAACTGAAGTTTAACTGCACTCCAAGCTCATGCTGCAACGATGTCCAGAATGTAGATGTGAATATAGGATCCCTGTCAGAAATGATCTTTCTAGGAATACCATGTAATCTCACAATGTCACGCATGAAGACATTAGCTACAGAAGGTGTTGTGTAAGAAGACCTGATAGGTGAAAAATGTGCCACCTTAGTCAACCGATCAACGGTGACCATGATAGCATCATGACGATGAACGGTCATAGGTAATCCTACAATGAAATCCATGGAAATGATATCCCACTTCCAAGAAGGAATGAGATTTGGCTGGAAAAGTCTAGCCAGGTGCTGATGTTCTGCCTTGACTCTTTGACACTCAAGACACCTAGCCACAACATCAGAAATATCTCGCTTCATTCCAGACCAAAAGAACAAACATCTCAAATCAACATGCATCTTCTTGACACCTGGATGTGTTGAGTATGGTGTACGATGGGCTTCTGCTAGAATCAAGGTGCGAAGCTCATCCAGTAATGGCACATAAATCCTCCCCAAATGTCTCAAAAGACCATCTGATTCTCGAACGTAACCTACAAACTTACCTTCCAAGGGTCTTCCTGAATCTATCTCTCTACACACTTCCTGATACCATGAATCCGTAGGAAGTTCCTGAAGAATCTGACTCCTCAAATCGACACTAAGAGTCATAGATGTTACCACATGTCTCCTGCGACTCAAAGCATCCACCACCACATTCTCCTTACCTTGAATGTACTTAACCTCAAAATCATACTCGCATAGAAACTCCATCCATCATCTCTGGCGAGCATTCAAATTAGGCTGAGTAAAAATATACTAAAGACTGCGATGATCGCTGTGTAACTCAAATCTATGCCCTAACAAGAAATGTCTCCATCTTTTCAAAGCATGAACTACTACTACTAACTCAAGATCATGCGTAGGATAATTTAACTCATGATCCTTGAGCTTGTGTGATTCATATGCTATCACCCGTCCATTCTGCATCAACACTGCCCCAATCCCTTCAAGAGAAGCATCTGTACACACCATGAAATCTCCCTCTGGATCAGGTACTGCTAAAATTGGTGCACTAGTCAGAAGTTCTTTGAGCTTCTGAAATGCTTCCTCACATTTCTCTGTCCACACAAACTTCTTTCCTTTCCTCTAAAGAGAAGTGATAGGATGTGCTATCCTAGAGAAGTTCTGGACAAATCTGCGATAATATCCTGCTAGGCCCATGAAACTACGAATCTCTGACACGTTAGTCGGTGTCGGCCAATTTATTATCGCCTGAATCTTTGTAGGATCCATTGAAATACCATCACCTGAGATGACATGCCCTAAATATGGAATCTCCGATTTGAAGAATTTGCACTTGGCTGCATTAGCATAAAGCTGGTTGTCTCTCAAACACTACAATACCAACCACAGGTGTTCCTCATGCTCCTTTTGATTCTTAGAGTATATCAATATATCATCAAGAAACACAAGTACGAACCTATCAAGATATGATCTAAATACACCATTCATCAAACTCATGAACACTGATGGAGCGTTAGTCAACCCAAAAGGTACTACTGTGAACTCATAATGCCCATAGCGAGTTCGAAAAGCGGTCTTGTGAATATCAGCTTCCTTAATGCGAAGCTGGTGGTATCCTGACTTAAGGTCAATCTTGGAGAAAACTGTAGCCCCCTTGATCTGATCGAATAAGTCATCAATCCTAGGCAAAGGATACCTATTCTTAATAGTCACCTTGTTCAACTATTTGTAGTCGATACAAAGGTGCAAGGAACCGTCTTTCTTCTTCACAAAGAGCACTGGAGCTCCCCATGGTGATACACTAGGTCGAATGCTCCCTTTGGCCAAAAGTTCCTCTAACTGAAGACGTAGCTCTCCTAGTTCCTATGTAGTCATGCGATAAGAAGCTTTAGAGATAGGCTCCACTCCAGGAACTAGATCAATGCTGAAGTCGATATCCCTCTTTGGAGGCATGCCTGGAATCTCACTTGGAAAAACATCTACGTACTCTTGCAAAATCGGGTGATCTAAAGTCTTCCTCACAGGATCTTCCTCATCAAGGTCATTTACCATAACAGCAAATATTTGACATCCTTTACGGAAACTTCGCTTCATTTGCATAGCATAAATCATTCGCAGAGATATAGGCCTTGGTATCCCAACTATTTTCACATCATTCCCTTGGTCATCTTGGCACATAATAATCTTCTTCCTACAATCTATACTGGCTTTATGAGTTCCAAGCCAATCCATGCCCAAAACTACATCGTAGGAACCAAGGGGTATGACTCAAAGATCCACTATAGATATAAAGCTTCCTAAGCTAAGCCCACATTTATGAACTACAGAGTTCGTGGAGACTTTGATACCTGAGGCTAGTTCCACTTGCCAACCATGATCTTGCTTCACCGCATGCAGCTTACACTTAGAAACTATAGATGGTGAAATAAATGAGTCTGTAGCTCTTGAATCAAATAATACTGAAAGACATATACCTCGAATAGCACCTATGGTCTCAACCACTATACCCTGATGATCCGCCTGACGGTGATCAACTGCTGCAAATACTCTGTGAGCTCTACCTGCATCACCAACTATAGGCTCTGAAGCTGTAGGCCTAGGTCTTGAAAACTGAGGCGCTCGCTATGGACACTGAGCTGCATAATGACCAATCTATCCACATGAAAAAAAACATTCTGTATTCCTGCCAGAACCTCTACCCATAGGTGGTACATTTGATTGCTGTCGGTTGTTCCTATTGACAAACGACTAACTACTCTGAGCTGGCTGGTTGGGCTGATTTTTTTTACCGCGTTGAATATTGTGGTTGTTCTTAAAGTTAGAACCTTTGCCACCACCTTGAGCCTGAGAGTTAAATCCCTTCTATTGTTGTGTCTACCGAGACTGTTCGTGAAACTGTTTTCCCTTAGAAGAGAAAGGCTTCTTGTTACTATCTGAATTAAAGTTGCTTTTAGATCCTGATGCTGTTGGCGCTCCTACAAAACCACCTTGACCAAGGTTGACACTTTGCTCAATAAGAATTGCTCGATGTACCGCATCCTTGAGGGTTTTTGGCTCAAATACTTTGACACCCCCAATAATATGGTTGTTCAAACCCCTAATAAAATGTTGTGTCAACTGAGCTGAATTTTTACTGAATCCTAAAAAGACATGAGCTCATAAAACTTACGCTCATACTCGGTTACTGACATAGTGTACTGCTTGAGATTATGAAATTCATTTTCCCTTTGTTGTTTCTATTCCTCTGGTAGGAATCGTTCACAGAAACTTTCCAAAAATAGTTCCCAAGCGACACTGCTCATATCGATCCCTAGCTTCTTCTCCTCAATTGTCCACCAAGTGGCCCCAAAGTTCTCTAAATTGGTGATCACAAATTTTGCCTTAACATTGTTGTCAAAGTCCTGCATAGCAAAAATCCTATCGAGAGAAATAAGCCACTGCTCAGCCACATAACCAAAACCTTGCCCATTGAAAGGCTTAACCTTGGATCTTGAAAGATCCTTCATCTGAGTGGACACAATGGACCTCTGACGATCCTTTCGAGGACTTCTAGACCTAGGTCCATGCTCTTGTTCTGTCTGATGTACTTTAGGCTGTTCTTGAATAGGAGGTAGACGCTCTAGTATAGTCTACATTAATTGTCTCAGACCAACCTCTTCAGACTTAGCTTGGTCCTCTCTACGGCCTCGCTGCCTATTAGAGTGCTCTTCCCTGCTCTCTATACGAACTGATCCCTCATGGGCAGACTCATGGGCACTGACGGTTCTACCATAACCATGACCTCTTCCATGGCCCCTACCTTGGCCTCTAACAGAAGACCTAGTCCCAGATACCATCCTGCAATAGTACAGAGTACTATTACAATCAAGAGGTACATGTTACAATAGACTAAGTTCAGTTTTAGGTCTAAGTAAAATTTCAGTTTTGACAACTAAGTGTTGAAGTATGAAAAACATACAAGTACAGTTCAAGTACTATTTCAATTCACCTAGTCTCAAGTTCTAGTTGTTCCAAATTCCCCAGAGCTCCCAATGTAGAACTCAGGCTCTGATACCAAATGTAATGCCCCGCCAAGGGATCCAAAGAATTAACCTAGAATTTTTCACTAAGTATGGTAACTCTTTTTTTTTTTTCCCATGAAAGTAAATACCACATAAAACTTATGCACAATAACGGAAGCAATAGCAATGACCATCTAAAGAGTAAACATAACATACACAACAGATTACATTCTTTAAGATCCCTTAACGTGAATTACATACATGATTACAACATCCACATGAAATAATAATGATAAGTCCAATGTTCAATTATTACATTTCCAACTGCTCAATCATCCACTGTACATGTCACAGGGTATGAAGGCTTAAAAGTATATACATATGTAGAATAAGGTACATCCTCCTATTCTAATCCATGATACATCAAGGTAAAGATAATCACATGATACTTGTGATACATCATCATAAAATTCATATACATCCATCATAAATATCAACAAAATAAACTAAGTGCACGGTTCCTCCCAACTGTTAATAGCATCATTAGACCATCGTGGCCCTAGCCATCCCTTCGTGCATAACATCCCAAATCACCGAACAGATCATTGGTATTAACATAGTAGGAATGTCACTCCTAGTAAATACCACATCATATGTAGAAGTTATCTAACATGCAAATATAAGCATAAGATAACATCATCTAGCATATGCTAATCATCAATGAAAGGATACATATCCACCATCACGAAGGACACATCAACCATGATGTCTCAATGAATCTCAAATGATAAGAGTGGAAAATACACTACCACCCGAACGCGTGGTACCTAAGTGATCCACTCCCACCGTGCTGAGGAGATAATCTCAAGTCCCAAACAGGCTATCAAAACCTCATAGCACAAATCTCTAAAGTCTAGGAATCCTAAAAGTAAACTAACTCAAAGGTTCCAATCACCAAAACAGACATCTACTTCCCAGAGGCACACAATGACATGTAGGAACCTACTATGCAAGTGGGTAAGTGTCATCACATTTATCTCGTACAAGTTACCCTAGTAGTTAGCTAAACTCCACGGGTCCATACAGCTCTCATGCGGCCACTAGTATCCTTTCATACTGACAAGGCATACTATGGAATGCAAGGTCGCAACCATGCATTCTCTCTACTCCCATCCTAGCCTATACAAGCACTCAAGGCATGGGTGAGAACCAAAACTCTTATCTTTTTAGGTTCATTCAGTTAGTATTAAGTGTGAATGTTATCGCTTATTAAACCAACTTACAATGAGTTATCCTGGCAGCCTCTTAGGGCCCCGAGCCCCATTGCAAGCCACTTCCTGTAACTACATGCAGATATCCTACCCTAATGCTCATGGTATCATAATCATAAAGAAAGTCCACAAAATCATCAAATATCCATAATAAGAATCAACAAATATCCATGATAAAATCATCAAATATGCATAAAAGCATCAAATCTCCATGAGCAATATCCATAGAAAATCATGACTACAATAGCTCTCTATTGGCAACTGAAGTATCACTGATAATCAAAATATCCATTGGTTCTCAATAACCAAAATATATCTCAAAATAAATCACCATATCCATTGGTTCTCAACAAGCAACCAAGAATATCTCAAAGTCATATTGATCGAAGGCTCCAAAATGGTTGAGTCAAACATGTCACCACATTGCATCATCAAGAATAAATCCACATATTAGTCCCATCATGGCAACTAGAATATATCCAAGGATAACTGATCGATGACCAAAAATAATGGTTAAGTCAAGTATCCCAAACATAAGAATTTCAACTATAACAATTAGTATTCACAATCAATACATAGAGCATTCCATCACATAATCATGGTTGGGTTTATAAAGATCGAGAAATAAAACATCATCATGACATCACACTCACATCACCCCCAAGCCTCTGGTAGACGTCTTATACTGGTCAACACTAGTCGACCCAAAATCCCAAAACATTAGCATAAGGAATACACAATGTAGACACATGTTTTGGTTTTGCTAAGTTTTCAAATTTAAATTCAAATGCCAAGTCTTAGTTTATGTTTCCAAGTTTAAAGGAAGAACATATTATACGTTTTTTTCCCATGTGCTATTTTTGGAAGGATTAAAAGTTCTCTCTAAACTTTAATCTCCAATTATAACATTTAAAAAAATGTTTCCACCAACTTTAATTTTCACATACTTTATACATTTTATAATCTTAAACTATTAATTAATTCTTAACAGTTAAAGTGATAAAATTACAAAACTATTCATCATTATGAAAGATGAATTCATAAATCTTTTATCAACAATTTTTAAATCTTTTAATAACATATTTATATATTACATATATATATATATATATATATAGATATATTTATATTTAAATATATACATACATACATATATAATATATAATATTTATTTTCACATTTTATAAAGAATCGAATATTATTAATTTTGATTCATATCATATAACAACAAAAATTGAATAACAATTTTCTTTAAACAAAACCGATTTTATAGTAGTCGTTGGTTGTCACCGAAGTGACACCGGCCGCGGCACGCATAACTTTGCAGTCGCAGGCCTGCGGCGGCAGCAGGTACGTAGTACCTACTGACGTCGCAGTACCTGCGACAGCAAGTACTCCGAGCCCAACAAAGCGCGTGGGGTACAGTCCCTCCCACTGCACATTCATATATATTTTTTCCTCAATGCAATTTTAAATAATTTTTGTATAAACTTTCTCATGCGATATTAACATGTATCTTTACTACGATTCGATAATCGATTCACCAATTAAATACATATATATAGATATATATATATGTATATATATATATATATGTATATATATATATATATATGTATATGTATATATATATATATGTATATATATATGTGTGTGTGTGTGTGTATATATATATGTATATATATACAAATTTGTATCACAGTATTTTTGTAAATAATGCATATATATACAATATTTATGTATGCAGGTTTCAAAATCATATATATACACAATATATTTTAATTCTCATAATTTTCCTATAAACTTTTAACTCCCAAATTTATCCAATAATCTAATGGATTTTTGGTCATGAGTTTAAACCCTAGCCCCGCTATCTTATCAGATCTATGCATATAAAATTCCCAAATAACCTTATTTGCCCATATTGAGAATGCATGCAATAGAAATATGAAATTTCTCAAAAGACATAAGGAAGACATGAAGAAGACAGGGAATGCATGATGCGAAAATAGCATAAGTAAAATCACAAGAATCTACCCGGATTCTGATGCTAATTTGCTCTTCCTCAGAAAACCCACAGAGCAAGCTCCCTTCTTAAGAGTTCTCAAATCTTCCAATGCTCCAATTGCTCTCCACACTATCCATGCTACCCACGCTCTCCACACTATGTCCAAGCTTCTAAGGAATGCCCGAATATAAAGAGCTCTCAGGATAACCCTAGAATGCTTCTTGAACCAGCTAGAAGACATTGCCAACTAAGCATGGGCCTTTTTCCAACCCTTTTTGATAAGCCCTAGGGTTGTAGACACCATGTGCTCAATTGATGCACTAACCCCCGTGTTGTTGACACATGAAAAATGGAGAACTGCATTAATTTCCAAGCAAGTTTATAATTCCAATTATTTTTAACTAATTTCCATTTCAATATTTTTAACTCCCATTTAATTTAATAACTTTTATCTTTAATTTTTATAAATTTTATTATTATTATTTGTTTATTAATTTATTGATATTTTTATTATTTTTATTTATTTTTTTTAATTTCTAATTTTCTTTTAATTTAATTCTTTTATTTCTCAATTAATTCACCTTGAATTAATTATAATCAAAATATCAAAATCATGATATTTAATCTTTTCAAATAATTAATTTTATTAATTAAATCTATTTGTTAAGATTTAATCAACAGAAAATTCACCATAAACCCTCATAACAAAATATGGAACCCCATCATAGGACAATTCATACAAAATCAGTCTAAAGGATTAAAAATCACAAAATATGTCATCCGACACATTCAGTGGGTGCTTAATTCTGATACTTGTCCCAACTCACTAGGACAAATGGTTTTAGGGTTTGGGATTTGGACTTGAGAACTTATCTCCCTACTCTTATCATTGAGATAGTATAATATGGTACGCTCATCCTGGAAATTCAGGGAAGTCGATACCTGGTACCTGCAACCTGTAAAAAAGCCATGCATGTACATACTATATATATAGTGCTAAGCTAAATAGGCAATGGCAGGAAGTGGTGCATCGTGTAGATCCTGACTAAGCAAGTGACTACGACTCCCTTCCTTAACCACATCAGAAACGCTATACAATAAGAAAACACACACACCATACACATGCAAGTATGGGGTAAGTATCCATAATATAACACATGAGATAATAAACCATCTAACCAATCATCAACAATAACTAAAAATAGTATAATGATCATCATACATACATGAAATGTAAAGTCTAAATGATCTCATCATATAACAACTAAATCCATAACATATTGTCTGATAGTGTCAAAACAATACCTACTAATCCATCAACATAATACTAGTCCATCAAAGTCTCATAATAATACCAACAATGAGTCTAGAAAAGATGTGAATGAGGGTAGGCACTAGATTTTTGCTGAGCAATTTTACCACAATCAGAGAATTTTTGTTTCTTTGGGTCATGGGATAGATTAAAATCTACACTATGACCTATGTAGAACTTTGTAGATTTTAATACTAGATTTTTTTTGTGATTAGTTAATACTTTTACTTTCATTCCTTTGCATTTTGGAAAATCTTTTGTTTCCTCACTGTCACTAGTCTGAACTAGGCAAATTTTGAAGATGGAGTCATAACTAACCTTTCCATTGTGGCATCTATAAGGTTCATTGGAATGTGTGAGATGAATCCTTGTAATATAAGTGTACAAGAGCTTGGGCCTTGGAAAGCATTTTTGACATTTTTATAGTGATGCCCTAGGCAAGCCAAATGAGCATGGTTAGGGATCACAGTGATTGAATTAGCATTGGATGGGATTGAGTGCATTGGTTGCTTTAATCCAAGTGGATGGAGAGAATCATATGAGGGTGGAGAAGTCCTATGCCCAAGGAGAAGTCCTGGTGACATTTTTTTGATGGGGATTTTAACAAACCCTTGTGAATAATATCAGTATATTGGGGAAACACTTAATTTTAGGCTTGAATATAGCAACCCACTATATGGACGAGTTAGGAAAGTGAGACCATGTGAATCTCAAAGGTCTTGCAAAATGGTATCAGGTTATAAATTTTTTTCCACCTTGTTAATCGATTTTCTAAGTTGGGTGTCAAAAGGTGAGTTTGAAGACCTAATTCCTTGTAGCCGTATTAGGCCTAGTTTGTAGCAATTTCTTGAAATTGATAAAGATTTCAATGGATTTTTGGTTGATAAGCATTGGAATGGTCCCAATGCCCTAGAAAAAAACCTCTCTCTCCATTGTTAGGAATTTTTTGTCATGAGCAATAATTAATTGGTGTGGTGATCTAGTAAAACATTATGGAGCATTGATTGGGATAATTTGATTTCTTTAATGGTGTAGGCAAGTTGGAGGAAGGAAGGATTGGAAAGGAGATCCTTCTAGGCTAGAGTTAGCATAAGAACCCTAATAGGCTAGAGAAGTGTTCTAGAGAAGACCCTAAAAGAAGGTAGGGCTAGGGAGCAAGGCTTGTTCTTACATTAGTTTTCCTTGGATGCTCCATCAAAGTCAGTTTTCCCAACCTTTGGGAGGTGGTTCCATTTTGCAATATGCTTTGGCCTATTTATTTGACTTGATATAGCTCAAAGGAGGGTTTATAAGGTTGATCCAAATTTTTTTCATCTCTACAGCCTAGTCTCCAACTAACCCTATTCCTATAAAAGAGCTTCTAAGATTATTATTCATCACGTCAACTACATTGGCTTCCATTTTATTGAGAAGGGTTTCCATAGAAATTTATTCATTTAGGAATACTCTCCTATTCCTTTCCTTCCATATTTCCCATAGCAGGACATAAGGGATATTTTCCATAAGATACTATAAATTTTGGAATAATTATGTTTGGACCAGCTTTTAAGGAGATCCTAGAGGTTTTTAAGAAGATCTGTGTGTGAGTTAAGTTTCTATCAAATCCATCACTAATAAGAGTTGTAAAATAAACATTGGTATAAGAGATGTTCTACACTTTCTCTTATAGGTTGTGGTCATCTACACTTTCTCACCACTCAACCCTAGCGAATGCACTTGAGAAAATGGCCCAAAATGTGAATGAGGTGTCTAGATCATCTACCCTTTTCAAATATTGACACAAAAGAAGGAACTTCCAAAAGAGGTTAGCATCCCCACTAGGAAGTTGATAAATAAGATCAAGGAATTGGATGGTTATTTTTTTGGGAAAAATGCAAATGATCAAAAACATGATGAAGACAATCATTAAATATATACCTAGTTTCATTCCAAAAATTGTTGATGGTGAAAGTGCCCTAAGAGAATGACAAGAATGGTCTACTTTTGATAATATTTTGAAACATGAGAGATTTATTGCTTACTGCAACAATGAGACTAATGTGGCAAAAATATATGATATGATTGATGTCATGTACAAAATTGAAAAAAACATGAATAAAATAGTCGTAGAAGTTAGAGCTATAACAAATGCAAAATGGAATAAGTGTTCGAGTGAATTGAATACTATTAGAGAAGCCACCTAGCCAGATATAGACACTAACATTACTATTTAGGAAGTTGTGGCTGATATAGAGATTGAACAAGGTGGAGGAAGTTTGCACTAATAGAAAGTGGAAGGACAACTACTTCAATGAGATACCTTATCTTAGCAGTTCACTTGTCATGGGTAGTCTCACTCTACAAATAATGAAGTTGATCCTAAGCATATACAATGATAGCTATTCATATTTTGGCTATATCCAATTTCTTCTTCTATTACTATTTTATCTTTTCATGAAATAACATTGTAACAAGTGTTATTTTGACATGTGTATACCCTTTCCACCCTAAAGCTTCTTGCTATCCTTCTTCTATAAAAAGATTTTCAAGGCTTGGGAAAAGGGTTCAAATTTGAATCTTGTGATTCATATCACTCTGAGTCGATCTTGTTAGAATATATTGTCCATCAATATAACTGGTGGGGGGGGAACCACTTATCCAACTAATATCACAATTATTATGCTTATTAAAATTTAACCATATGAGAAATATAATTAGAAACTACAACAAGATACTCATACACAATAACACCAGATATGTTAACTAGGGAAACCCTTGATCAGGGGAAAACCCCAATGGGGATGTTACCCACAAGATGATGCACTAATATAAATATTCCTTGTTAGAGGATGGATCCTATTAGGAGTCTGTGAATACATTTAGTACATATGATTCCATGTTAGGAGATTCCAATTCCAACTTTGTTAGGAGTTGTTCCAACCCAATTAGGAGTTGTGGAAGATAGTTGGACTCACTTCCCAAACAACTTCAAGGGAAAGACCAATAAACCCACTGTCCAAATGATCTTTATTCTATTCCTTGCATAACAATAGAAATGAAATGTACCTCCTTCATCTTGTTCTATCCTATCAACTAGACCTCTGGTCCTTCAAATCTTGTAACCATATCATAAATGTTGCATCCAAGAATCCCTTGGATCACTTACACACATTTACCAAATACTTTGCTCCTTTTCACACTCCGCACTTCATACCATAATATCCATAATATACAAACAAGGAAAACGTCTTTCCTTTATACCATATCTTCAAAATAATTCCTTGAGTTGGCCTTGAGGCCTTCCCAATTAACTATAATAAGATAATTAATTAATTATAATTAAAATAGCATTGTTGGCTCACAACCTATACAAAACTTCGCACATGCAATACTAGGGCTTGCACACTTGTTGACGTCACCAATAGACTATCCTCTTTCATTTCCTAACTATGCATCTTCTTATTGCATCTTAAATGTAAGATAGCAAACAAGCATCAAGAATTGATTTTCCAATACTCTATCTCTAAACTTCTCTCTATAAATCAGGTATAGTTTCCATATGTCTTTGACTTAGACTTTGCACACTTGACTAGGTCATCAAGACATAGTACTAAATGTGTCCATAACTTCACATCACTAGACAATCAAAACATTATCTGTATGACTAAGATCTATGTCTGCTACTCAACTAGTCTTTATAGAAACCATACTATGTTGAGATCAATGACAAACACAGTCATGAATGTGACATATCAATACTCTCCAATGCTTAGGATAATCCCTAAAATTAGTATCATCAACCTTCATGCTAATAGGTCCTAGGGTTTGATGCTAAGTTTTTTTATGTTTTTAGCTTATTTTTATAGAAGTTGGGAAATTAAGGAAAGTCTTGTTTAGTCTTATATCCCTGTCAATTTTTATATCAGAACTATGTATTACTTTCAAGGAAATTCATACAAGAAAGCTTTGTAGGGTAATTGTGTTTTATAATTTTGTTACCTATTTCATGCTTTTGCTATTTTGAGAATGAACGAGCAAGTTTCATTTTATTCAAGTGTAATTTGATGAATTGTAATTCATTTCAAAAGTTGATTTTAATTCAAAGAATTAACTAAATTCTTGTCCTAAATGATAGGATCATGTCGGGTATGAAAGGGATTTGATAAGTATAGGATTTGAATATTTATAGTTGACACATTTAATTGCAAGTCAGTTAAATAGATCTAAAAGATAACTGATATGACTTTGTTTTGACAATGGATTAAGGCATTGGCTTTTAGATTGAATGAGTCAAGCAATATTAATCTTTTTTAGCATGAACACTTCCATAAATCAAAATAATTAAAATTACTATCCAAATGAAATGTATACTTGGTCATTACTTGTTGCGTAAATCTATCAAGTTCATTATTAGCTCAAATTGACTTGTCACTTATTCTACAAGAAAGAATTTTTTATCAAGACCAAATCTGTTGAAAAGGGTTTGTATTATAGAGTATCATTCTTAAAGGGTTATCAAATCCTTAGGTTAACCAACCTTGGTTTCGCAGAACCTAAAGTGTAGAAAACATAGTTGGTCAACGGCCAAATAGGGTATGCTAGTAATGGGAAGTAGCTAAAACATAGGTCATATACTATTTGTTATTTCTCTAGTTATAAATACAAATCTATTAAATCATAAACCAACAAAAATGGCAATTTTGCTGGGGAATACTGTAGAGATATATTAAAAAATTGTAGCATATGTCAGGTCCTTTTCCTATGGGGGTATAGTAGGATTATTTTATGTCAAAATTTGTTCCTTAAGTACTATCTAGTGAAGAACATACTTATTCTTTAAATAGTAGGTGATTTAGTAGAACTTTCAAAGTCTTCTATATCAATCACATTTCCCATAAGTAGTGGGTGAAATATCTGAGGTCATAGAACCAGTGTCATTTAGTTTGAAAACCATGGATAGAAGAAACAACACACAAGCATTTGTTAGAAAGAACCCAAAAGTAAATCTTCAGGGAGATCTTCCTCCAAAATGGAGAAAGGGTTGGTCAACAAAAAAGAGTGAACCACCAAGAGAATCAAACCCCTATGAACAAATTAATACTAGGAGGAAAACACATTAGTTTGTCAGTGAGAAAGAATCTTCCTATAAAAGTTACAAGTCTATTAGTGAACTCTCTAATGATAAATTTTATGACACCCCAGAAGTCATAGGTCAAGTGTAGGTGATATACCAAGAACCAATGAATGTGGAACAAAGAAGAAGAAATGATATGTTCCATATCTATCAAGACTCTATCCTTTCAAATCATCCCCATATGGAGTTATTACATGTATATCTTGTAGATAAAAACATGATTTCTAGTTCTAATGAGCTTAGGCCAAATCCAAATGATTTGAACATATTGAGAATGCAGTTTGTTGAGAAATTGCAATAGAGAGGCATATTCAAAAGGAAAGTGATAGAAGAAAGAGAAAATTTACTCAAAACCATTGTTTCTATGAAAAATAAAAATGAAAGGGTTGTTGCTCCTTGGAAACCAATGATATTAGATGATGTTGTTGATCTAAGAAAGGAAAAAGAATGTTTATTCAGTAACTAAGAATTTGAAAAGGATAGCCCTATTGTTAGGTAGGTACAATATTACAAAACCATACTAGTTGAAAATAATGAGGATAAAAATGACAAAGGAAAGAAAAAGATGACTAGTATTACAATAAATGAGCCTATAAGGATAACAAGTTGTCAAGACACTATGTCAACTTCTAATATAGAATTGGAGAAGAAAAGAAAAGAGAGGAAAGATTTGGAATAGGAATTTAAAAGAGTGAAGAATAAGGCTACTATTGCAGAGATGAAAAGGAAGATTCATTTTATCACTAGCACTTCTAATATGCAAACAATAATTACTCCCAAAATAGGTATGTCCTCTAGTTCCATGCCAAAAACTAGTACTAATAAGATTGTTACATTTGATATCCCTCCTCCTTCATCTTCTTAGAAAGTGGATACTAATGTTAAGATAGTTTCAAATAGTAATACAAATAGCACATCTAGCTTTAGTGATAATACCAGGATGGGGACACAAAGGAGACCAATCCAATTAGAGGGATATAAATAGAAATGTTCTAATGGGATCCATAGATATCCAAATACTATTGTGCAAGAATTGAGAAACAAATTGACAAAATTGTCTAGAAATAATGTTATTACTTCTGAAGATCATTTGAGGTATTTCTTAGATTTGCTAAATAATTATGAAGTTCAGCATGAAGATGTAGTTATGAAAGTATTTGTGTGGTCACTAATTGAAGATGCAAGGGAGTGGTTCAAGAAATTTCGTAAGGGATCTATATCCTATAGGAGGGAGTTGAAGAATTGTTTCAAAGAACAACTTATGGTAATAAACCAAATGCTAGTTATATTTTAAATGAGTTTGATAATATAAAGAAGCTCCAAAATCAATTTTTCCTTGAATTTAATGCTAGATTTCAAAAGGGGATATACAAATTGTTTCAAGTTATGAGACTTAATGATAAGGTATGTATTTCCACTTATCTCAATGCTTTTGATGGTAAAATGGGATAGTTTTTAAGAGATAAAGATCCAAGAGCTTTTAGAGATGCCTTTAGAATTGTGATAAATATTGAGAACAACTTGAGGATATCTAGTAAGCTAGCAAATAAGAGGGATGATCCTAGAGTGTTTAGCAGTAGAGGAAATAAGAAAGAAGATCACAAACTTTTGTGAAATAAGAAGAAAGAGTTAGATAAGATGGATTAAGTCCTTAATGTCATTAAAGATCTCAAAATCCCCACAAATAGAAGTGACAAAGGCCTTGAAATAGATAAAACTCAATTTCAAGGAAATTATGATAGGCAAAGTAGGCTTTAGAATTACCCCTAGAATACCTAAAGGAAGGATGGTAAACCTATTCTTCCTCCTCCCAAAAATATAAATGAGAAAGTCACCCCTAATCCTTTGAAAAGAGTCTTTGTCAACATGATAGATGATTCCTAGTTGTGAATGGTATGTTAACTATCACACTCATTAGAGAATTGTGTTGTTACTATTTCTTTTTCTAATTCTCAGAGTGAAAATGATGAATAGCCTGACTAGGAAGATAGTATTGATGACATAGGTTGTAACATGGTTGAATCCTATTATGATGATGTATCTAATTGTGATGATGTTGATAATGATGTCAATGTATGGAGATAGATTCATGGTGCTATACATCACTAAGTTTTCTCAGATAAAGATGAAGTGAATGATGTAACCTACAATATGAATTCTTCAAAGGATGACATAGTTTTGAGAAGATCTACTAAAGAAGAGATTGATGAGATCATTGCAAACATGGTTGCACAAGTGCATACAAGAGGAATTATGTCTAAGAATCATGGGGCTAAGTGGCCTATATTTTTGTCAAGAGAATACATCCTAAGGAGCCTAAAACAAATAAACCTAAAGATGGTTATGACATTAAGATCAAGAATGTGAGCAAGACATTAGAGCCTAAGAAATCAGATCCTTCCAATATTCCCAAGGCTCAAATTAAGGATGGGAAAAAGGGAGAAAGAAAATAATCTAATTCAACTATTGAAAATAAATAGAAGAAATTCATGATTCTTGTATTATCTTTGAGAAAAAAAAGGAGACAAAAGGTATTCTAATAGAAACTCCTCCCATCCCTCTTATTGGTATGTTTCCTATGCTATGAAAAATTATAGTAAAGGTTCCACTTTCAGAACTGTTAAGATTCCCATAACATAAGGATAAAGCCTTGACATGGGTTGGCAATGTTAGAGAGAATGTTGACCTAAATTATGTTAATCTCATATTGCTTTTGACATATGAGTGACAACACACTTAAGTCATTTTCTTAGTTCATGTTAGACAAGTAGTGTATGTTGAGCGTAAGCTGTAAAATACATAGTATGTGTTGAGTAACTAGTAAGTGCCATGTCACTCAAGTGCCAAGCAGACAATAGATGTTGAGTCATTCAAATGTCGAGTGATCAATGGATGTTGAGTCATTCAAAGGCCAAGTTACAACATTGAAGATACAGTAGATGTCAAGCATCAGACACTTCAAGTGTCGAGTAAATAGTTTTGGACATAGTTGTTTGTAATGACACAAAATTTGACGTGAACCATTTTTGAGCTGACTTAAGGATTGTTTTGCAATTCTAGATGATAAGGATGAATCTATAGTGAGGATCCCTATGAAGTACATGTGACCAATTAGTTGAAGTCAAGTTTTAAAGTAGCACAATGGGTGAATCATAATTGTTGATTCATACCTAACTCTAAGTCACCTAGGTTTTCTTAAGGAGGAAAAATACTTAACATTGTATGAATGGAAGAGAGAAGTTTGCATGCATAAACAAAGAATTCATGGTGGCTAAGGACTTACAAATTGAGATACATTGTAGAATTAGTAAGAGGAGAACATAGGAAAGGATTTAGAGGACAAAAGTGATACATCTGATCAGAGAGGGTCAAGTACACACCAAGAAAGAGGTGAACAATTATCTAGCAACATAGTACTAACCGAAGGATCATTTATGAGACAATCTAGTAGGTAAATCAGTTAAATCTCTTAACAAAGTAATCTTAATAGGCTACTATAAATCCTTTAATAGGGTTCTTACTTCATTGTAAGTAAAAGTCCTTTAATCAGGCACACTTCTAACAAGGTCTTGAAATCAATTAAAAGAGTAAGATCTAACAATCTTGTAAGCCTTTAACAGGGCAGACCTTTCATAGGGTAGATAATAGTTTATGATCAAACATTGTAACCTTCAATAGATACAATTTATTACTATAGTAGTGGAGATTTGTGGGTGTCATCTTCACCCCAGTTTTACCCTCTCATTGGAGGGTTTCTGGGTAACCAAATATCTTGTGTCATACATGTGTTGAGTGCTATTTTCTTTCATGTTGTGGATGAATATGTTTAGCAAGCTATTTCAATTTACATGCAAATTGTGAGATGGATGTGTGGTAAATGAATTATGGTTAAAGTTTTGAAGGATTGATTCACACCCCCCCCCCCCCCCTGTTAGAGTTTATTTCCCTATTGCATTTCCAACAATTAGTATTAGAGCATTGGTTCTCTAGAAAGGAAAGTTTTGAAGCTTTGCGGAAAGATCATGAAGATGGAAGTCTACAAGTTAGGAAAG
Organism: Cupressus sempervirens; assembly: GCA_028749045.1. Taxonomy (NCBI): domain Eukaryota; kingdom Viridiplantae; phylum Streptophyta; class Pinopsida; order Cupressales; family Cupressaceae; genus Cupressus; species Cupressus sempervirens. The sequence continues at coordinate 254,173,863 of CM053784.1, read as the reverse complement.
GTTATTGATAATCAAGTGATTAAAATCCAACTTTCCCTACGTCAATTGAATGAAGAAAGAGATGAGTTGAAGTGATCATTAAAGAGAAGGAAAGAGATAGATATTGAAGAGTATGACAAACAATACTAAGACATTGACATTACTGAATTGTTTGCAAATGGAAACACAAGTGAATTTGATGTAGCGGCTGTAGATCTGATGGAAAGAATTGTGCCCTAACTAAAGAGGTTAGAAATCTTAAGATAGACGAAAAAATGTAATTAGTATTACTCTTTGAGGTGATTGAGCAAAAAAAGAAAGTTAAAGAAGAAAAATTCATGATTGAAGATGACAAAAGGATACTAACCAACATACTGGAAGAGAAGACATTAAAGGTCAATAGGATTTCTCACATGCAACTAGAAACATTGAATCAAATGATGACTTCCAATCATGATTCAATTGAAAAGATATTGAGATCGCAACACTAAAGTTGTAGAATGAATAATCGAGAAATGATATGAAAAGAGAAAAAGAATTTGTAAAAAGATTTGATAGACCTAGTGAAGCCATCGAGTATTTTGAGAAATTGATGAAATCTCATAGATCTAACAGCGATATTACTAGATTGGGTTACACCAAAACTAAAGAAGGAGAATCATCTAAAAGTGGTGAATAAAGAAGAAAAATAGGTAAGAACTACAAACCCACTTATCATAATTCTAGAAAGATAGGTCATACAACAAATGTTTGTAGGAGCATCAATGCAAATCAAAACCCTCAGAAGAAATTCATGGGTAACTATAACAAGTGAAACAATCAAGGACATCAGGCACATGAATGCAAGAGAAAGAAATCAAGCAAACATAGATTTGAAGGATATTGCTTCAACTGTAAGAAGTATGGACATAGAGCATATGAGTGCTGATCAAAGCCTAACTAGTCATCAAACAAGAAAGTCAAGGTAAACCATACTGGAAGATCCTACAATTGGAATTATAGTAGAAGGTATAGTTGTCACTAATTTTTCAAGAGTATGGACATGTTGAAAATTTCATTAGAACACATTTCAAAAGTGACTACAAAAGATGGTTGAGTCAAACTATACTTTTTAGCTATTTGAAGACTAGTCACATTAGCAAAAATTGCCCAACAAGGTCAAGAGCACCTAATAGTGAATTTAATAAAGGAAAAGGAAATGTTGATGTTGAAAAAGTCAGAGTGCAGATGAACAAGACATGTAAGATGAAGGAAGATTGTATCACATCAAGTTCAGATGAGGTCACCTCATCTAATGGATTAGGTGATCATACCACCCCCAACTAGGAAATTAAGAGGAATGTATGGGATTGATATTTCAAAGTTAAATTATACATCAGTTCCAAGGATTCAATTCTAAAAAGATCATATATGAATGAAGTAAGATGAAAAGTATTGGTTAGAAGTTAGAAGAAATTTGTAAGTTTTCATGTTGTTGATGAGCATGAAAAGTTGCATTGTAGTTGTGCAGTGAAAGTTAGTTGTTGCCGAGCTATCAAAGGTGATAGTGTTGGCTGAACTCGATGTAGTTGCTAAGTGTAATAGGAATTTCATGGAAGCCAAGTGAGTCAAAATTTCTATTGGAGAGGAGCTTACAGTTGTGTAAGCACTGAACATTAATTGCAAGATTTTTATGGTTATATGGTCAATTTTTGACTAATTTTCAATTACTTGAGATTGAAGAGAGCACAAATAGCTAAAGGTGAATTGGAGAAAATGTTTTAGGCATTTGTAAACTAAATTCAACTACTATTTGACACCATTCATTAGGTTTTTCAAGGTATTTATCATGTCAAGATATGTTGTTTGAATTTACACAAACCCTAGTTAGTTGTTATGACATCTAGCTCTTCTACTATTATGGTTAAGGAAGGAAAGGAAGTTTTGAATTTTCAATTGATAAGTAATGAGATCAATCAACCATATTTTTTGGCAATTGCTAACATTGCATATAAAGGAGACCCATCTGGTGTATTATCTATGATACCACCACAAGCTTTGACGATACAAGATGTAAGGTGTTGCTAGACTTGAAAGGCTAAAAGCATTGGAGACATGTAAATAAGAGACCTATATGGAAAATTGTGTGAGAATGAGGTATTGAAATAAGAAAACAAGGTTGTAGAGAGAAAAGGGTTAACCCGTGCCCTAGATTTTCCAAATATTTTCCAAACAAAATGGATAAAGATTGTTCTTATTAGAAATCATGACAATTCTATATACCTCAAGGATGACCCTATCAAAACTACAAAGAGGATTATTCACAAAGTGACAAGGTATCCAAACCTACATAGACCTAAGACAATGAGGAGTGATCCAAAAGACGCAATTTGTAATGCCTTGCCAAGGGATCAAAAGAATTAACCTAAAGTTTTACTAAGTTTGGTAGCATTTTTTTTTTAAACATGGAAGATAAACCATTCATAACA